>JAYXIM010045834.1:0-20874 GCA_037575425.1 Anastrepha fraterculus
TTTACTAGAGAAATAAGAATATTTTTTTTTGTTTTTTCGATACTCATGCGACTTACTTTCTCCCATTTATCCTCACATTTGTACGAGGGTTGCCTTTTATATTTGTGCCTTTGCAACACCCCGCGTGATAAGCTATATAAAGTTCAGTATTTTTATCGAAACTTTGGTATTTTTTAGCTTGAACGTACATAAAGGGTTTTCCAATAACAGGTGTTATCTATCGCTATCGAGAGATGATTAACGATTTTTCTGGCCGGAATTGAATGGTATTGATCTGGACAACGTTTGTTTTCCACAAGACGGCGCTACGTGCCACACAAGCAACGAAACCATTGATCTTTTACGGGAAAAGTTTCTGGACCGTGTTAACTCTCGAAGAGGTGATCACAATTGGCCACAGAGATCTTGTGATTTCACACCTTGTGACTTTTTTATTTAGGGCCACGCTAAAGAGAAGGTCTACGCCAACAGCCCAGGATCGATTCAAGTCCTCAAATATGGAATTCGTGAGGCTATCGAGGACACAGGGCAGCCACTGTGCAATTCGGTTATGGAAAATTTCATGAAAAGGATATTGTCCTGTAAGCGTGGTGGTGATGGTCATTTGCCTGATGTTATTTTCCACTATTAACGACATACCTTCCTCTTCCTAATGAAACAAACTTCCGATCATTTATATTAAAAAAGCAGCATTTTTCTTTGAATATCAAAATAACATCTCTGTTTGGAAAACCCATACAACGTTTTCACTTACGACCTTTATTTGATTTCAGTGATTTGAAAAGATCGTCTCCCTCAAAAGATGGAATTAACTCGTGAAAATTTTCAAAAAAATGATTCGATGATTTTGAATCGACTTTTGGTATTGAAGCATCACACTTAGCGCCTATGAAACGCTGGCACGACTAGTTCTAACGTGAGTGAGTCCATCTGGTGGATGAGCTCTCTCTTACCTTCACAGTCTGTAGTGGACCATAGCTTCATCAACAATCCTCCTCCAATTCAGTCTCTCTCTTGCCGCATCTCTCTAATTGCGAACGTTCATCGCTTTTAAGTCTTATTCGACGTCATCAAGCCATATCTTTCTTGGTCGGCCTCTCTTTCTTCCTCCAATCGGACGCAAAGTAAACACCTTTTTTTTGAATTCTTTCATTGGGTATTCTTATAATGTGGCCAAACCATCTAATCCGCTGCTCTTAAATAAAACGTATTACATTTTCACCACCAATAAAGTTTTCAGTTCGTTGTTGCAAGGGATGCGAAACGGCACGTAGTTTTCAAGCCTAATAGGACCGTAGATTTTTCTCATTATGGATCTTTCAAATCGCAATAGCTGGTTTATATCATTAGCTTGATAGAACGAATCCTAAGTATTTGAATTCATTTACTCTTTCAAAAACAAAACCATTTATGGCTAGATTGTTGGCATCCATATTAGGGGGCGTCCATAAATTACGTGAGGTATTTTTTTCAATTTTCTGAACCTCCCTCCCCCCTGTTGAGATGTCGTGAGATTTTATTCAACCCCCTCCCCCATCCCCCAATCTCACGTGAGATTTTTCAAAATGTGGGTTTCTTATGTAAACGCGTTGGATTGTTATTGTAAAAAGAAAAAAAAATTGCTTCGTGCTTTTATTTACGACCAGTTAAGACTAGTAATCAATATTGCTGAGAGTTATAAGTGTAATAAAAATTTAACAATAGAAGACTTAAATCGTAACTACTGCGATTAAAAAAAGAATATCTACTCTAATTCAGTCCATGAAGAATCATGCGCGGTTTCAAGAGAGACTATTGGGACCAACATGTCCATATGATTTTCAGTAAAATCATGTGCTCCTTCAACTTCGTTCTAATCTAGCCACTCTAAGCCGTTGACGCTTGCGCTCGTCTTGTGACAATCCGTGAGGGTCGCACTTTGCGGAACATACGCGCTTGCTTAGCTGGTGCAATGTGAGCTGCTCTTCTGTGTTCTGCAGCTCTTGTGATAGATGCGAAGTAAATACCGCATGTACTGCAGCATATTTTCTCTAAATCATCACGTATACTTGGGCAATAGAGATCAATAGGCGTGCTGATGAAGGCATTCAGCGGTTGAATAGGTACACGTATTAGAAATGGAGCAAATGATTTTCCGTCATGTTCTTTAAAGTCCGGAATTGTCAAACGTCAACCTGAGTGATAGGGCGTTCGGCTCATAGTGGCGCGAAAACAACCGACGGGCTACACTGTACCGCAAATTCAGATTAAATTGAGCTATTTGGTATAAAACAAATATGGTGGTTTGACAGTAGTAATGTATAACGTCGAAGTATGAATGAAATTATTTTCTTTCGAACGAATTAGTGAATGATCTTAATCATACTACGATTACGCTTGAGATTAAATCTTAAGCATGTACAATTTTTTTGTTTCAATCAGAAAAAAAAATTGCGTGATATTTGCCGAGACCCCCCTCTCTCCAACGTAAGATTAGATGAGATTTGACTCGACCCCCTCCCCCCTTAAACATCTCACGTAATTTATGGACGCCCCTTACGTGCTGAGCGAAGCATAAACTCAGTTTTTTCGCCGTTGACATTCAGTCCTTTAATTTTTGCTTTTGTTTCTAGCAGCTTGAATATGCGAACTAGTTTGCTTTTGTTTTTTGCCATGATGAGAACGTCGTCAGCAAAAGCACATATTTGAAAATTTTTCTCAAATATTGTTCCGGACCAGTTAATTTTTTTTTTACAACTGTGTGCAACATAAGGTTGAAAATCAGAGCGGACAATGCGTCTCCTTGTTTAACACCAGACAGGACCTGGAAGGGTTCAGACATTTCGCCTTGTACTAGCACCTTGCTAGTAGTATTCTTCAACGTGCAAAGAACCAGTTCAATCAATTTCAACGGAACGCCAAGTTTTGGAAACAGTGTTTGATTTGCTTCCTGTCTAGACTATTAAACGCTAGTTTAAAGTCAATATATGGGTAGAATATAGGTATCTATGTTTTGATAGAAAATTTTTTCAAAAATTTGGTTTACCAGGAAACCTTGATCAATTGTTGATCGATTGCTACTAAAGCCACACTGGTATTCATCTATTATTTCATCAGCATAAACTTTGATACGCTCGTACACAATATTTGTGAACACTTTGTAACCAACGTTCAATAGCGATATTCCTCGATAATTTCGACATTCAGTCTTATTGCTCTTCTTATGTATTGGCACAAATACACTTGTTAGCCATTCATTTCGTATTTTATTATTTTCCCAAATGGTTTTTACAAGATAGTGTATTTGGTTGTGCAAGGCTTGCCCTCCATATTTTATGAGCTCTGTCGGGATTTCGTCTTCACCACCTGTTTTATTGTTTTTTAATTTATTTATAGCTGTGGTTACTTCAATTGTGCTAGGTCCGTCAATCAATATTTCAGCTGTATGGATCTCCTCACTTTCATTGTTATTATCATTATCATTCCTATGACTTTCGTTGAGGAGCTCGGTGAAATGTTGTTTCCATATTTCTACCTATTACTTCTTGCTTGTCACTAATAATATTTCCATTCTTGTCCTTACAATCGTTGGTTCTTGATTAGAAAGCATTTGTCTGTCTTTTTATGTTTTGGTACATGGATCTGACATTTTTGTTGGCGAAGTCTCTTTCAATTTGTTCAATCTGTTGTTTCATATATACAAAATTTGTTTCTTTGTCCTTATGATCTTTGGCTTCTTTTCTCTTATTTTGGTATTCGAGAAAGTTTGCTCTCGAACATCTTTCGATGAGCTCCAGGGTGTCTTTAACTTTTTGCGCACTAATAAGCGAAGCTTCGATATCATATGGCGTAAAGAGACGAGCAAATATTTGAGGTTTTTCGAGATCCAATTTAACCCATTTGTTATTTTCTATTCTAATGGCTGATTGTGCTAGGGCTGGTCTATTGAACGTTTGTGCTGCTTTCCAAAGATAATAGTTTGAGACATCGAGATTACTTAAATAGTTTTTTATACAGAGGTTTTTTGTCTCCAGGATGTCTGGTTTGTTGCTAATGCTTTCTCGCCTGACGTTTTTCTATCAGTTTTTCTGCAACTACACGAGATATATGTGAGCGTTGTCGCTTGGATACGGAAGGTGTAGATTTCCAAGCTGCTGCTGAACACAGTTATTAAATGCTCTATAGCATTACAGGGTCCGACACTCGAAGTGAAACCAGACCGCTCGCGCAGCTGATGCACGGGGATCAGCTGTCTGTTAGTTGGCTAAATGACAGTCCATAGTATTGTTTAAAATCGCGCGGAAGCGTTTTTCCGAGATTAAACGCGAAAAAAGAAAATCAGTAATGGATTTCAAACGTTAAAGTATGATTGCATTATTTAATATTTGGCAGGGAAATCCCAATCAGCGATTGTTCATGAGCTCGAGCACTTAAAAAAAATAAAGTTGTTGTTTATCGCACCAATACTCGTTACAATGATACTGGCAGCATCACAAAACGTCAAGGAGGTGGTCATCAAAAGACTGTAACGTCACGTGAAATGGTTCAAAAAGTGAAGAAGTAACTTGAAAGATATCCCCGACGAAGTGCCAATCAAATGGCGAAAGAACTGTAAATATCTGACTATAGCATCCGCCGCATACCGAAAACTGATCTCAAAGTCAAGTTTTACAAGATACAAAAGGCGCTTGATCTCACATCACAGCAGCAAAAGTCAGACTTGAGATAGCGAAGGAGTTACCGCGCTGGGCCGAAAGCGGTCAATTTCCGAACATTGTGTTTTCTGACAAGACAAATTTTCAAAGTAATTAATTCGTGACGGCCGCCCTGGCCGAATGAGTTGGTGCGTGATTACCATTCGGAATTCAGAGATAGAACGTCGGTTCGAATCTCGGTGAAATATCAAAATTAAGAAAAAGTTTTTTGTAATGGCGATCGCCCCTCGGCAGGCATTGGCAAACCTCCGAGTGTATTTCTGCCATGAAAAAGTTCCTCATAAAAATATCTGCCGTTCGGAGTCGGCTTGAAACTGTAGGTTCCTCCACTTGTGGAACAACATCAAGACGCACACCACAATTAGGAGGAGAAGCTCGGCCAAACACCCAAACAGGGTGTACGCGCCAATTATATAATATATGTATATGTGCAATTCGTAAGCTCCCAAAACGATAGAGTGTTTTTGACCGCCCGTTCATACGAGAATTTAAGTCACCAGGAGGCAGCACCCGCCACAGATAATGGTTTGGGCCGCTGTAACCGCAGATGGGCGCTCTCCAATCATTTTCATCGAGCCCGGCATCAAGGTAAATGCGAAATAATATCGAGAAAGTTTTCTGAAGGTTGCTTTGAAGCCGTGGATAGACAAACATTTCAGTGGCAGACCATGGACATTTCAAAGGGACTCGGCACCGTCTCACAAAGCTCGAGTGAACCAGGAATGGCTAAAAAACAACGTTCCGAACTTCATGATGTCCACACAGTGGCTCTCAAATTCACCAGACGCGAATCCGATTGATTATTCTCTTTGCGCCATTTTGGAGAGCGATTTCCGAACTAAAAGATTCACCAGTCTCGAGGCGCTGAAAAAAGCGAGTGGGCCAAAATACCTACAAGTTTCATTCGGGCTACTTGCGTTTCGTTTCTGGACCGTCTCAAGGCCATAGTCAAGGCAAAAGGTGGTCATATCGAGCAAAGTAAATTGATTCTTGATTTTCTATTATTTTTTTTATCACATTTTTTACTTTTAACTGAATAAAAGTAATTTTCCAAACTAGATTTATGGTCTTTGTTTGAAGATGGCAAGCTTTTTTGCCACCTATTAATTACGATGTATGTATAATAAAGAAAAACGCGACTGCTTCCCTTCACTCTAATATTTCAAGTGCCGTATTTATTCAAGCATAACTGAATTTATACAATATGTGTACATACAATTCCAATGACTCTCTTTAGTTCTTAGAACTTTACATGTTAGTTAGTTGTTGTTACATATTTGTCGCATATCGGTTTGCTTAGTAAGTAGGTAAAACTAATTTCAATACATGAGTAAGCGAGAAAGGTTATTGAAAAAATTGAGCGAAATGAGTAAATTTGCAAGAACGTTATGCAAAGGCAAATTCCAATGTGCAGACATAGCGGTCACTTTCAACCTTTAGGTGAACGTATGCGTTAACCCTTGGACAGTCTTTTTAATTGGTTACACTTCGAGTGCCGGACCCTGTAGTTATGTCTTCAGTGCTTCAAAGCAATTGTTGAGAATACAAGTGTCCGGAAGTACTTCCAATCAGTTTTACTGTTGTAAGGACAGCATGGGGCAAGTGAGTCATCTCAGCCTTTATTCAACGTTATTTTTACGGGAGAGTGGTCGGCAGAAAGTTCATGACATAAGCTACAGGTTATTTCACTATACAAAAGTCGACTCAATCGAAGATTTTATTTGTGTCAGTTGGCCAATGTGTGCGGGAGCCTTAGGAGGCTATGATGAGACTCAATTTTCTTATCGCTGCCAAGAGCTGGCGACCTTTTGGGGTAGAGAGTCGAGATCTCCACTGCGTGTGTTTGGCGTTATAGTATCCGCCCACAATAAATCTGTTGGCGACTATTGAAAAGAATTTTTCATATTCCTCAGATTTTATAGTATACTAAGGTGGGCTGTAAGCTGACGAGATTGTTAGAAGGAGGACGACCTTTGCTCGATGAATTTTGTGAAGACCATCCGAAAACGTTTGATGTTTCAGTAACATTTGATGCTGTGACTCAATTGATAACGTATTACCGTCAGGTTTCCGACCAAGTACAGTAATCATCGTATTGGGGGAGCAGGGAAGCAGTATATGAGTCCATCTGCTGCTCGAAGGCGACATACAATTGTAGATGGCCTCCTTTGTAGAACAACATCAAGGCTCATGCAACAAATTGGAGGAGGAGCACGAACAAAACGCTCTAGAAAGAGTACAAACGCCATTTATATGTAAAAAAAAGTATATGTATAAATATATCGATGAAAAAAAACAGAAGAATAGAAAAGAACAGAAAATAATTGTCTCGAATGAAGGAAGATTGTCATAGAACACAGTGGGGACAGAGGTGGGGACAGAGGTGGGAGTATATTAGTAGCCATACAAAAAAGGAATAGTAAAGTAAGCTGCTGTGTTTAACGCTTATGTTAAAAAGATTTCGGTACCATAAAAAATATCATTTTGATCCTTCTAAAAACTGCCTAAATGGTTCTTTTATTATAAGCTTTGACATCCACATTTCAAAAGCAATGGGTCTTTATTCCAGTTCTTTATTTCATTCCAATGTCCTTTAAAGCTTCTTACATCTTTTTCGCATTTAGATATTATTTTTGTTGTACTTTGAAATTCACTAGAAGCTAATCTTTTAGTTTATGAATTCAGCAAAATAGTTCAAAAGCAAGCCTTTAATGAATTTCAAAATACTAGAGGCTGATGAAACAAAAAGGATATCTTACGGCATACAACTAAGGATGACTAACCCAACTATGTAAAAACGACGTGGAAGCTCTCAAGAACATTGGAACGAACTATAGAAATCCTTAGGACTAGAGGGCGTGGAATGGAATAATAATGACACCAATCTTACGCTAATTTCCAGTTAAATTATCAATGCATTTGAAGATCAAACCCAGCTTGATGTTATTTATACAGATTTTTGAAAAGCCTTCGAGAAGGTCGGTCATAATATTCTTATGAATAAAGTGTCAGCTTTCGGAATTAAAGGAATGTCTTCAAAATTTTTCAGTGGTTTTTTAAGTGGAAGGAAACTTTTTGTAAAAATGGATGCGGTGAAATCGTTCGTAATAGTAAACGCGTGATCTGGTAAACCTCAGGGGACACACTGTGGACCACTACTGTTTCTCATTTTTATTAACGATTTACGAAATCATTTCCTTAAAGCGCAATGCTTAATGTTGGCGGATGATGTGAAAATGTTTTTCAGAATCCGTAATGTGACTGACTGCAGTGGCGCACCGTGAATAGTTTATATATTTAAGGGGGGAAACCGGTTTAGGAGGCCAACATTTTGGTGTTTTTTGAGAATTTTTTGAACAAAAAAGGAATAATCAGAAATCGTTTAAGTTTAGAGGGTATTTTATTTATATTTTTAGGTACACTTTTAAATTTTTTTGAAGCTATTTCCGCGGGAGATAGCGCGTTAGAGCGTGCTGTCCGTGGACGATCGCCATCCGAGTGTCTTGCTGGTGGGAATTCGTGAAGTTGCAATTTTTCTCTGAAATCAACAGCATGTTTTTTTTCATTAACAACAATTCCTGAAGTTGCAATTTTTCTCTGAAATCCACAGCAATTTTTTTTTTCATTAACAACAATTTTTTTTTCCTAAGAATATGAACCTAATTGTTGTAAAAAAATATTGAAAATTGAATGCTTTTGAGGCACTTGAACACAAAGTAGTTTTTTATACCATATTTTTTCATCTATTTTGTTAAAAAAAACCATATTTTAAATAATAATATAATCCCAAAATTTGGTTCATATAGATTAGAAATGAATAAAGAAAAAATCACGAAAAATCCCCCTCATAGAATCGGGAATAATGCGAATTTCGCTTTTAAATTTTTACCACATATTCTTGAGTAGTTATACTAACGATTTATGCAATAAAAAAAAATCGATTTTTTGATCAATCTAAACCGGTCTTAAATGTTCAAAAATGTTGTGTTCAGTCATATTCTAGGAGGACTAGTCCTTATACCTTCAATTACAATCAGAATTGTTCGATATTGTAAAAATATTATTCAAAATACGCCTTGAATTGGAATTTAGTATCGTAGAAACTCCGAAGATATAAAAAATGTTTATGGTGCCGAAATCCACTCAACATCTATAAGCTTTAAACACAGGCCTATGCTTTTACAATTTTTTTTCGACGCTGATTTTTTGTTGCTTAGGGACAACGCCTTCTAACTGTTTAGAGCGCCATCTGTGTTTCACATTTTTCTGCCAGAGGGATGGTTGAGGACTTCGCTAAATTTGGTGTGTCTGCGCTATTACCGCGATTGCCCGCTTCCTCTTGCTGGCGCCACTGATGCAATGTGTAACTGTGTTTCTGTTTTTTTGCTTGTTTTAGCAGCCACAATGCCAGTAATGCGCTGACTTTTGTGCGGAAGTAAGGATTGGAAGGATAAGGTTTTTGGGGTTGAGGAATGAAATTATTATTATTATTATTTTTTTTTTTAATCTTTTTTATGAGAAAATAGGAGAGTAGGTACGTTTAGAAAAGCGCGAGGACCGTGCTTTGCATGGGATTCGAACCCACAACCTCTGGGGTGGCAGGCTAGTGCATTTATGCTTGACTACCGAGGCCACGCCTCGACCTTGATTAATGTGATTAATAATATTAAATGTTATAATAAAGGGAAATTTATGAATTAAAATTAAATGCTTCGCAGGATCAGTTTATTATTTAATAGCCACACCTCGCACCACTATCAGATACCAAATCGAATCACTTAGAGCATTCAAGCCTTTAAATGCATTCGTATGGCATAATCTAGCCAACCATCAGCATACTATATATAGGGGGGCCATGTAAAATTTGTTTTTTGAATCGGCTATAAAAAAAAAAACTAATTTTTTCAAACTTTTTTTTATTTTAAAGATTGAACATTGTCATTTATGAATGAAAAATAATATCGTTCAAATGACTGCCACGACTGGCTTTACAGTAGGCCATTCGATCAACCCAATTTTTAAGCACATTTTCGATTGTTTGGGCTCCGATTTCATGAATGGCAACTTCGATTTCGTGTTTCAAAGCATCAATCGTCTCTGGATGGTTCGCATAGCATTTGACCTTAACGGCTCCCCACAAAAAATAGTCCAACGGGCTTAAACCACAGCTCCGAGGTGGCCAATTGATATCGGAATTTCGGCTGATTATTCGGTTTTAAAAAAAGGAAGCCAAAAGTTCGAGTGTAACTTTGGCAGTGCGACAAGTTGCACTGTCCTGTTGTCCTGTCATCCTCTTCAATTTTTGGAAACAACTCGTTGAGCATGTCATGGTAACGCTCGGCATTTACTGTAACCGCGGAAGATGAAGAAGACTCACCACTTTGGAAATAGGTTTTCAATATTTCCCAATTTTGTTCAAGCGTATAGCGTCCCGTCCCATTTCGTAAATGTCAAACCTTTAAGTAAATTCCTGGTTTAAAAAGTAAAAAAAATGTCAATTTCTTTGCTTCAATATTAGAAAGCTACAAAGTCTGATGCAATATATTTTCTAAACACGCCAAGGGCCAACTTGGTCGCCTTGCGGACTACTGCAGCAGGCCAATAGAATAACTCCACAAAGGTGCTTTTTTTAGTTGCATTCCAGCACAAATATTTTGCTCACGCGGCACACTTTGCACTCTCGTCGAAGTAAGGATATGAATGTGGATTTCGTTTAGTAATTCCATTACTATAGCCAAATGCCAACGCAGCTCAGCAGAACAAATTAAGTCTTATCTAAAACCGATGAAATAAATTTAACTGCTTTTACTGAACTTATTGACTCCTTTCTGCTCTTAATCCGTTGAACTGTGTGTATCAAAGTTATTCGCTTTGCTTTCGGCCAGTGGTGACATTGATGTTAATGAATATTTTCTTGAGGGCGTTTGTGGCAACATTAAATTTCGTATCGGCGCATTAGTACAGTTAAGCGAGCTTGTCCATGGAAATTGGGTCACTTGCGTGCATACTTCTTTGGGGTATATGTATGTGTGTAAATTTATATATGTATATGTATGCAGTTGTAAATACATGTTGAACACTCGTATCGCGCGATGCTTTCATTGCTGCCATATCTTTCTTTAAGTGCATTGATAATTTTGTTTAGCTCTTGCGCTTGTGCTATTGTCTGTGCACACATACATATATACTTATGTTATGCCATGTCTATCTGCGTGTGCGGTTACTTGAGATCAATTTTCTCCCTTGAACTTATGTGAGTGCTGAATTTCATTGCATTTTTGTATGAGTGTTTTAGTGGGGCGCCAAAACTGAAGGCGCTTCAGTGCAAATGTTCACAAAGCAATTTTTGCTGTCAAATTAATGATATCGATTCTTATTTTGTAACTATGACTTCTTGGCCTGAGAAAAATTGTGGCGAACAAGAGTAATGTTTTTCTCATTTATAGTTGAAATATGTAACTAAGGCAGAGAATTAAGCTAAAGAGGGAATATCCGGTAAGACGTGAAGTTGGTGAAGCTGGTGAACCTGGTGAAAGGTGGACATAGCAGCAACAGGAGTGGGTGGATGTGGAAAATGGTGGACATGTGAAGGTGGTGGAACTGGTGAACTGGATGAAAAGTGGTCAAGGCAGCTTAAATTGAAATATGCCACGGAAATTGTATTCCATAAAATATTTTATATACAATATAGTGTTGTTGGAATTATTTATTTATATTACAAAGGGTGTTGAAGATGTTGAATGTGAACCACACCTAAACGTCAAGTTTTTTTCTGCATTTCACTTGACATTTTTGAATTTCAAACTAATTTAAATCGTGGAAAGATGCACAATCGAGCAACGCGTTAAAGTTATTCAGGCTGATTATGAAAACGGGCGTTCAAATCAAAATGCATATCGCGCTCTTCGTAAAGAAAACCTTCAGTGATGAAGCACTTTTTCACCTCAGTGGTGAGTGATTGCCGAAAAACCAATGCACCCACAAAGAGTGACTGTTTGGTGCGGTTTATGGGCCGGCGGCATCATTGGGCCGTATTTTTTCCAAAATGAGGCCGGTCAGGCAGTTACTGTGAATAGTGTTCGCTATGGTGAGATGATAACGGCCCGAATTGGGAGATATGGATGTGGACGCTATGTGGTTTCAACAGGACGCTGCCACTTGTCACACAGCTAATGAAACAATTGGCTTTTTTGCGCGATGGCCGAATAATCTCACGTCGCGGCGATGTCAATTGGTCGCCAAAATCATGAGATTTGACACCGTTGGGCTTCTTTATTTGGGGTTATTTGAAATAAAAGGTGTACGTCGATAAGCCAGCAACAATTCAAGAGCTAAAGGATGAGATAATTCGGCACATTAACTGCATAGAACCTCAATTATGCCTCAGCGTCATCGAAAATTTGGACCATCGGATGGCCGCGGCGGCCATTTGACGATATTTTGTTCTATACGTAATTGAACTATACTAGTATTATCATAATAAAGAGAAAGGATAATAACTTTTAAAAAAAATTTTATTTTATTCAAAATCCTCACCGGCCCTTGAAACTTAACCACCCTTATTATGAAATAAACAATTAGTTCATTTTTAAAGAAGCTATAGCTACTGGGTCTCAAGCTTGCTCCTTTTGGCTTGCGCCATTGTATCTATCAACGCGAAGATCTTGATTTAACCCCGCTATTCTGCCTGTTCAAGTTATGTCTGCTTCCAGGCTCCTTTTCTAGCTTTGCGCGGGTCCACGCCTTCGCTGGCTTCTTTGCGGATCCCAATCGATTACACAACGAGTAATGCGATTTGTTGGTCTTCTCAAATCAAGCCCAAGCCATCCCCATTTCCTTTTTGTAATTTTTAGTCGCAATGGTAGTTGGTTGGTGTTGGCTCACAGATTGGTGTTAGGTATTGTGTTGGGCCAGTAGAGGCGTACAATTGTGCTGAGGCATCGGTTTATAAAGACCTGTAGGGCTTGCATGTCCGCGGATATTAAACTCCAAGTTTAGCAACTGTAGAGAGGAGTAGATTTGACGTTGGAATTTAATTTTCTTAAGAGCTCTATTAGAATTATGGTTTTATTAGAGCGATCTGTTTATAAGCACCAAAAAATATTTATACAAAACCGGAAGGGAAAATAATATTACAAGCAGAGTTGTATTTTAAAATGGATTACATAAAGATTGTTCAGTGTTTAATCACAACAAGTTCCAAACTGCATTAAGAGTGTCGCAAGCTCACTTGCCATTTTATGCGGTTAAAATTATCTTCGCTTTAGCAGATCATAACAAGTTCTATGTTGTTACTTTGGAATTTCTGCGTGCCGGTGGGGTTGACGTGCATTACATTTGTTTTGCCACTCTTGCTACTGTTTCTTAGACCAGCGCTAATTTCTGGAGCAAATATCATCGGCAAATCATCCTAGATACTTAATTCATTATTACTTAAGTAATTTCTGATTTCCTTTAAAACTAACAAGGGAATGTAAGATGACGTTGCTCAACATCGCAGCGCCATCAGAATTGGGAAGGACCTCTCCGAGCTGTTTGATAATAAACGAAGTTTCAGGCAAGGGAGCTCGCAGTTATGTGATTTCTTTAACCTGATGCTGGTAAAAATTGTGCGAGCCGCAGAGCTTCACCGCCCAGGTACAACCGCGCTGTTGTTTCTGTCTCTTCTTAGCTGCTAGCAGACAAAGCGAATGAGTCTGATGGTGAACCAGGTCAAAACGAAATACCTCCTGTCATTAAACAAACAATCAGCGCACTCGCGCATCGGAACCCACGTCACTGTTGACAGTTATGATTTCGAGGGTGTAGGAGACTCATTGACACCAATAATAATGTCGGCCAGGAAACGCAACGTAGAATCTCTCCCGCCAGCAAGTGCTACTTTAGACTAACAAAACTAACACTCTACAAGGCTCTCATCATGCCCTCCCTATGGTATGGCGCAGAAGTTAGGAAGATGACAGGAAGAGAAGGGCTCCTTAGCTTTGGAAAGATCAGGTGAAGAAGGACTTGGCTTCACTTGGTGTGTCCATCTGGCGTCGATTAGTACGAGAAAGAAACTACTGGCGCGCTTTGTTAAGCAGTTATCGCGCCAATTAAGAAGAAGAAGGATTTAGTCACAAATCGTGTTACAAAATTACAAAAATTGGGTTACAAAATTTAACGTGTTCGGAATGTTCGATTTGAATGGTTATTTAAAAAAAATATATTTGTTTGTGCTTTTACGATCATTCATTCAGGTTTTGGTTTCAATGTTCGATTTTTTCATTTGTTTAGCTAAAGAGTATCCTCATCAATAAAATTTTAAATCACCCCTGACATTTAAGAATGACTACTTTATAGAACTTTGAATGTGTCCTACATCATGTCATTAAAAAAAGAAATTTGTATAAAAACTGTTCTTAAAAACTAGTATGACGTTTCCATCATGAAAAAGCTCCTCATAAAAACAACATCGTCCGTTCGGAGACGGCTTAAAATTGTAGGTCCATCCATTTGTGAAAAAAAACAAAAAAACGCAGACTACAAATAAGAGGAAGAGATCGGTTAAATACCCAATAAAGGGCGTAAGAGCCAATTGTACTTATAGGCAATTCTACTTTTTAGCTATCCAAAATCCGTAACCCAATCGAGTTTACCAACACGAGATATATGCAGATATGTTAGAAAGTAAGTTACGATTACAAAAATCTTGCACACCAAGTATACAGAATTTTTTTAATGTTAGCTTCTTAATAATTAAGTACAAAAAGTGTTTCTTATGAAAAATAGGAAGTAACCCTAGCCGCATGGCAAAGTCAAGGTCCAGTTTTCTATACATTTTATTAAGTCCACTAACTGCTCTAATATTGAGAACAAAATAAAAAGAATTAGATTCTTCTCCAGTCATGATGAACAGTCAATTGAGTCACTAAAAATGTCGAAAATAAAGATTAAAATATTCCGCATGTTTCGTCTATGCACTTGCAAATGATTTCTGATTTATCAGCAAGCAGCGAGCGTCCTAAGACGGATAGGGATCATCAAAGTGAAGCGGTTGGAGGCGAAAGGGGTGAAACTACGTTGTACTCGCTCAATTTCATTAGACTGGCATTAAATGAATTCCAGATAATAGACACAACCTCAAATTGGAACGGACAAGAGCAAGAAATAGCGCTTTTTAGAATAAGGATCTTTAAAATCTCTTGCACGACGCCTTAAAAAAGCCATTGGAGTAAACCTTGGGAATAATACGATTCATAGGGTTAATAGGTATGGTTTAACTGAATCAAAAAGTGCCCTTCAACAATAGAAACTTCAAAGTTTAGTATCGAATAATTTGTTGCGATACGATTTTGAGCTTTCGACAGAGTCATGTGAAAGCATTTATTAATGTTAAGCGTTAACTTTTTGATTGATACGCGACTCATTTAGATTGTTTGAGTGATTTTGCAGTAGAATAATACCTAACGAGCATATGATTATACTTTGAAGTCTGAAATCATCGGCGGAAAGTAGGAATTTCGAATGCTTAAAACAAGTTCCAATATTATTAAAGAAGAGGATAAAGAAGAGTGGGCCAAGAACACTACCTTGAGGCACAGACGAGTCCAATACAACTTATATTATATGGCTTGATGTGATGTGGTGTGGCGTGATGTAATGTCATCTCGTGTGATAAACATATATGATGTAAATGTAAAGTGATGTGAAGTGATGTGATAAGATGTGATGTGATGTGGTTTGATGTGATTTGATGTGATGCGATGTGATGTGATGTGAAGTGATGTGTTAAGATGTGATGTGAAGTGATGTGATGTGGCTTGATGTGATATCGTGTGATGTGACTTAAATTATATGGGGGAATAAAAATTTCATAAGGTGCATAATATTTCAAATCAAACTCGGATTCATATTTTTATTTTCTTCTATTCATTTCAAAATGAGAGTCACAAAGGGAAATGAAACCCTATATACTCGTATGTGTGTGATCGTAGCCAATTCGAAAAAATGCGATAAAATATTAGTGCGTTGATAGAAGCATACGCGTAAAGGTCTATACATATTTCTCATGTTCCACTATATGATCTGGAGGCCATCAGATATTTTGAAATATTCCACATACATTCAGGTTTCCTGTGGAAAGTACAATCATAATAAATATAATTATCGATGCTTTAGACTGTGTTAAAGGGGTTTAAAGTTAAATGTTGAGATGCACATCAACTGATATATATATTATACGAACTCAATCAGTTGCAAACCTTCTTTTATAAATTTTACTCGTTTATGCACCAGTTAGAAAACATAAAATGTAGTGTGTACAAAAACTTTAAAAATTCCACTTTTTTGAGTGCTATTTCAAGGCATGCCGGGTATTAACTGTTACGTCAGTAAAGCATCTTCGTATGGGGTAAATTATTCTTATATTTTTTGTTAAATGCTTGCCGGCACTGGGATCAAAATGAGCAATTGAGTGAGATTATTAAAAGCCAGCGGGAGGTAAGTGAACTGTAAAGAGAGCAGTGTATATTACTATTATTTTATGGTTATTGAATGGTGAAGTCAGAGGCAAGATGAATAGCCAAAGTGTGAGTATTTTCTATTCACAAGTGATTTAGCCCCACATTCTCATCATTCAACAGAAGACAACGAAAAATTTGGTGAAAGAATATACAAAAATGAATGAAATAAAATTCAAAAGTAAATTAATTAAATTACATGAAAGAAAATATTCAACAAAAAAATTAATTAATATAAAATGGTATGAAGTGAAATAAAAAAATCTCAAAAACTAAAAATTAAATAGAAAAAGACATAAAATTAAATAAAAATATATAAATTAATAAATAGAAATCAGATAAAATATAGTGAAAAAAATAAACTGAATTAATTAAGTTAAGTGGAGTTTTCAATCCGTTCTCCCATCGGACGCGTCCCCGGGTGGCGGATAGGGGAATGCTCTGTAGATATACAGGGTAGGCGGGAAATAAAATACCTCTCGCGGACCAAAAACTGGAAATCTAAACCCGGCAGCGACTGAACCAGATTGGGCGGCTCTCCGGTCGGCGTCTGTACTTCAGGTAAGAAGCGGCTGTTAACGCACCTGCCAGCAGGTATAAAATGGAACCATTATAAAAAATGAGAAGAATAAATGAAGCCTCGGATAACCTTAATCTTAATTCTAATCATACACTTCTGGAATGTGGTCCAGCTCGGCCCCAGACTGATCATACTCCAGATACAAACAACTACTCTGGGGATAATAGACAAGACCTTTTGCAGCCGGGAACTGATTCGCAAGCATCGCATGCAGCGACCAGCCCAGTTGTACCAACTAGACAGCGTAAAAAATGGACATCAGAAATTAACGAATTCTTATTACGCACATACCTACAGATCACTAAATTAGAAACACACAGAACCCTTTTCCGAAAACGTTTACGTGAAAAGTTTGTAGAAAAATATCCGCAAATGAACGTGTCAGAGCAAAACTTGTCTGATCAATTAAGAGCGATACGCAGACATGATTACATCACAGAAGCAAGAAGAGAAGAAATTACCCAGGAAGTGGCGAGAGAGCTCGGTAGCAACTCTGGAGCCCCAGCAAGCCCTGAGCAAACAAACAACACACCACAGGATGGTAGTATGGATGCAGAGAACGAAGGGAATGTCCCTTTAATTATTGAGCCCGTCAACGACAATGCAGAGTCAATAGATTTTGAAAGCGCATATAATAGTTTTCAAGAAAATTATGCGAAATATAGGGGAATGCCTGTGATGAGTCTGCCGCACTTGCCGAAACTAAACACCTCTAGAAAACTCGGAAAATTAGTTGACTATTACAACGCTGTTGTATTACCGGAAACACTGAACGAAGAGATTAGTCTCGAAGAACTTATAATAGTCATATACTGCGTTGCTAAAACTATATCTGAAATAATCACTAACAAACATTTTGAGAACAATCAACACAATCAGAAGCCAAAACACTCCAGATCAACTGACAAGAGTAATAAACCGAAGTGGTTGATAAGACTCGATAAGAACATTGAAGAGCACCGCCGAAAAATAGGAAAAATAACAGCATTGGTAGGTGGAAACACCTCCGGACGATTGAAACGCCAAGTCCTCAAAATATGTAAAAACTTTAATACTCACTCGAAGTTCGAAAATAATGAAGAAATGCCCAAGCGTACGCTCGATACGCTTAAGCAAAAATTAAGAACGCTAACCACCAGAAGAGAAAAATATAGCATGTCTATGAAACGCAAGCAAAATAATCGTATGTTTGAAAGCAGTCAAAAGCTATTTTTACGACAATTAAAACAAACCACGAACGTTCAAAGGCAGACGCGACAGGCATCAATGGATGAATTTAGATCATACTGGTCGGCTATTTGGTCCAAACCTCAGAAATACAACACCTCGGCAAGCTGGATAGCAGAAGTGAGAGAAAAGTACTCTAGTATCCCAATACTTGGTTTCTCAGCCGTAACACCTGAAGAGGTTGCGAAAGTTGCTCGAAGGCTCCACAATTGGAAAACTCCAGGCTGCGACAACTTGCATGCTTACTGGTTCAAAAAGCTTACATGTAAACACGACAAACTTGCAGCCCTCTTCACCAAGATAATAACCGGCGAAGAAGAATTGCCAAATTTTGCAACGCTTGGTACGACATATATGATTCCAAAATGTGATGAAATCTATGACCCTTCAAAATTCAGGCCCATAACCTGTCTGCCAGTTATTTACAAAATACTTACGTCGTGCATAACTAACATCTTTTATGAGCATATCGAAACACATAATCTGCTTGCAGAAGAGCAGAAAGGATGTATACGTACATCACAAGGTTGTAAAGAGCAACTGATTATAGATCAAGTTGTCCTTGGGCAATCTAAACAGAAGAACAGAAACCTCTATGCAGCTTATATTGACTGGATGAAAGCATTCGATTCGGTTCCACACTCCTGGCTTATTGAAGTACTTCGTATTTACAACTTCAATTCCAATATCATACTCTTTCTAGAAAAAGTTATGCAACGCTGGAGGACAAGAATAAAAATACCTGGCCCGGAAAGCTCTCAATACACAACCGAAATAAACATTCGAAATGGTATCTTTCAAGGTGACTCGTTGAGTCCGCTCTGGTTTGTTCTCAGCATGAACCCCTTAAGTCACATCCTGAATGAGACGGGACATGGGTTTGTATTAAAACACGGACAGTCTGAAAGATTCCGACTGAGCCATCTTTTTTACGTAGATGATTTGAAACTCTACGCCAGCAATTCCAAACATCTAGATAAGCTTTTGAGATGTGTCGAAACCTTCTCCAATGACATTAAAATGCCTATTGGACTTGATAAATGCCGAAAGATCACAATAGTTAAAGGTAAAGTGGTTTCGCGACATGTAACCGCGGAAAGTAGCGGACTCGACATAGCAGAAATGGAGCCAGGAGAGGTATACAAGTACCTTGGAGTTATGCAAAGCAGCAGTATAAATACGATGCAAATGAGGAAAAAACTGATAGCAGAATTTAAAAGGCGCCTTCACGCTATCTGTAAAACCCAACTTAATGGAAAAAACCAAATCCACGCCATTAATTCATTTGTCGTCCCGGTGGTATCGTATAGCTTCGGAATTGTAAAATGGTCATCTACTGAAATAGAAAATCTGCAACGAATAATACGCACAATTATGACTAAATACAAGTCACGTCACCCAAAAAGCTCTGTCGTTCGAATGATGCTACCTAGAAAAGCGGGAGGCAGAGGACAGATTGATGTTGGAGCACTGCATGACAAACTTATCTTGAACATAAGAGCATATTTCCAACATAAGTGTTCCCAATCCGAGCTGCACAAGGCTGCAAGTGCTGCGGATGATAATTATACCCCACTTCGGATGAATCAACCCTACAAAATCAAGAACACAACCACAATAGATGAAAAAATCCAAAGATGGTCTGAAATGGCTATCCACGGCGTATATCGAAAAGACTTGCTGAGCCCACATGTCGACCAAAAATTGTCGCACTTATGGCTTACCAACAGGTCGATATTTGCCGAAACGGAGGGTACCATTTTCGCCATACAAGATGGTGTGATTCCAACGAGAAATTACATTAAATACGTAATGCGAGATCCAAATGCCGCTGCAGACAGATGCCGAAGATGCAATAGTCGAAGTGAGACATTAGACCACGTGCTAGCGGGATGCACCACACTGGCAAACTCTATGTACCTGAAGCGACATAATGACATCGCGAAAATAATCCATCTAAAACTGACGCAGATGTACAACTTCAATCCAAGCAAAATGCCGTACTTCAGATACACCCCAGAACCTGTTCAAGAAGACTCCAACTACCTTCTATATTACGACCGAACAATTTTAACAAATGCCACAAGAGACCACAATAGGCCAGATATTTTCCTTATTGATAAATCTCAAGCGACTGGTTATATAGTTGATATTGCTGTTCCTCTAAACAGAAACATGCAAAAAACATATGCAGAAAAAATATCCAAATATTCTGACTTAGGCATTGATGTCAAACGCCAGTGGAAGCTAAGGAAGGTGCACATACTACCAATTATCATCTCAGCCCACGGACTAGTGCATAAAAACTTAGCAGACAACGTGAAAACTCTCCAACTCCCAGAATATTTAATTTTCGACATGCAGAAAGCAGCTTTACTCAATTCTTGCCATATAGTCCGAAACTTTTTACAGTAAACGTTTTTCTTGTTAGTAAATTTGTTAACTATTTTGTATAATATTTATATATATATTTAATTGTAATATTTTATACCTGTTATAAATTATTGGCTTGCAGCTAAGCTGTCGCCAATTAATGTAAAACACTCCTTTTTTGGGATGCAATAAAAAAAAAAAAAAAAAAAAAAAAAAATAAAATGAAATAAAATAAAATAAAATTGCAGCTAAGCTGTCGCCAATTAGTTTAAAACACTCCTTTTTTGGGATGCAAAAGAAAAAAAAAAGAAAAAAAAAATAAATAAAATAAAATTAAATTAAATTAAATTAAATTAAATTAAATTAAATTAAAAAAAATAAAATAAAATAACTTAAAAAAATTACATAAAATAAAATAAAGTAAATAAATATAAATAAAATAAAATATAGTGAACAAAATTAACTGAATTAAATAAAATTACGTAAAAACACCACAAAA
>JAYXIM010045862.1:0-16196 GCA_037575425.1 Anastrepha fraterculus
TAATCTGGACCGATTTTCGCCCATTCTGCCTGTAAGCTTTCTTTTAGTTCCCTGTCAGAAGAAAATTTCCCAGGTGCACACGCCGCTCCAACTCGTCCCATAAGTTGTCTATAGGGCTTAGATCAGGTAATTAGGGACGGGTAACAATAACTTTAGGGCAATTTTAGAGCAACCATTCTCGGACAATATGGATTTCAGGGCTGCCATTGTTATCGGTGATAATGGTGGCTCCTAGATGAACGAAGTCTGTTACAGCCTCGAAATCGTAACGGTCAACAGTGACGTGGGTGCCGAAACGCGAGTTTGTTTGTTTGAGAACAGAAGATACTTCGTTTTGTCCTGAGGATAAAGTCTGTGCCAGAAAAAAGGAAATATTTACAATTTTTTTTCACCTGAAACTATGTACAAAACTACGAGTCGCAATTACTCAATAAGCCGTGTAGTATTCTTCGTTGTCGAGTATATCCAGGCATTTTCTTCGTGCTTTGAACCAGCTTTTCTGCGTAGCTCATCGATAAACAGGACTAGAATTTAGGAATTTGACGCACGAGTTGCTTTAAATCAATGACTAGCCATCCGGTAAGATGCGTTTTCATAGTTCCCCACACATTTTCAATGGGGTTGGGGTCTGGGGACTGTGACGCCATTTGCTTCCTTTGTCTGAGAGCAGTGGTTCTGATGATGTGGGCCGGTAGGATATGTTCGCCTCCTTCAGTCGACGTTTAATGGTGTTGATACTCACATCTATTCCCTTTGTCTCAAAGAAGGGTCCCTCTTTAAAAATTGGACGACGATAAAGTTATCCTGCTTTTTCATCGTCACTCGCTTCAAGCCGCGCCTGGAAAAGTCATCAACATTTTTGTACATCTTATAGCGCTGATTCCACATCACAACAACCTTTTTTGATTTTTTAATTACTTTTGCAGCCGCAGCGGAAGATAATTTCGGCCCGTCCGATTGCGTGCATTAAAATACCGTCTCAAAATGCTTCCCGTAATTCTCAGTAATTTTTGTTTGGTTGCGTTTACGGGAAAGTTTCGAACGACACTAACCTGAGTTAGCACTGGCGTCGTAGCCCTTGACTGGGACTATTATGCAGCAAAGCGCAGAACAAAATATATCTTGAAATTACAAAAAATAAACCGGTTTTTTCTTCTAACAGAGACTATGTAGAAGTCCACGCAAGTGGGGAAAGCCCCTGATTGCCACTCACTTGGAAGTGGTCAGGACGTCAACTAATGTCAGAAGGCGGAGCAACACAGACCACCTTATTATGCGCTAGATTTCAGATCCGCCACATGAAAATCCCTCCCAATGAAACCGACAACACAAATTTAAAATATGCTCCTAAGAATTTTTTTTGCAAAAAATCTTCATCCATTACTTTATTTTCATTCGCATTCTATTTGCAAATCAAATATAAAGTTTTTACAAATAAATCAAAGAAAATGTACACGCAAATATAAATAAAATATCTAAAAAATGGAAAAAAATCAATTACGAATAGGCATACCTGACTAATTTTTCCAGCAGGGATATGCGAGTATGAGTATGAGAATATATTCGCGCCAGTGCTTTGCAAACGGCTACCTATTCGCGAAGAACAGCAAAATTTTTACAACTTCCTGCTACATATTACTGATCTGGATGCACAGCGATTGCCTGTCGAATTCCCCTCACCTTCTAATACCTGCATAAGCTGGCAAATGATGTTCGCGTACTTACATAGAAAAATGATGAATTGGTTCCCAAGTCTGCAATCAAAAGTCTATCAATAAACAAATTCCTTCTCATCTGAGAAACGTTTGAAGTTTCCGCCAAACGAAATTGGAGCATTGAAAGCTTTTTTATCATTATTTGCAAACGCAGAGTTGAGTGGCAGGCGAGAAGGCGTCTTGTGTATGGGAAAATGCTACTGGACATACACCTCGGCTGAATATCTCGTGTACTAGGCATTGAATTTGTTAAAGCTATAGAAAATTTAAGGGGAAAAATTATGAGGAATGGAAAGAAATGATGTACCTTGGACAGTGAAAAGGGACCTATTGCGCAAAAACAAGAATTCAAAACAAGTCTAAGCCGATGTGCGATTGAAAGTCGTTACTAGGGAAACAGCATATCAACAAGAATTTTAATAAGCCGATTACTTGATGGTGGGCTCCATGTACAGTTACGAAATAAACAGGACTGAGCTAAAATAGAACCGACAGGGGCTTTGTTCTGCAGTTTGTTCTGCAATTTCCCGAATTGGTAGAAGCCACAGGGAGCCATATCAGGTGAATACGGTGAGTGATTGATTGTTAAAATGCGATTTCTAGCCAAAAACTCAATCACAAGAGTGGATCGATGAGATGGTTCATTAGCATGCAATAAGCGCCTGCTTCCTCCTTCGCGTTATTCAGGCCGAATTCGACGAATGCGATTCAACAAACGCTTCAAAACGCCAAGATAGAAAATTGCATTGACGGTTTGGCCCGTTGGTGAGAACTTCTTGTGGACAATTCCCTTGAAATCGTAAAAACAAATGCAGTTCGACTTGATTTTTGACTTCTCCAAACGCGAGTTTTTGGGTGGGGGCTCGTCTGGGGCCTTTCATTCGGCACTTGGAAGCTTGGTTTCATGTTCATGTTGGAAATACCACGTTTCATTACCAGTTACAATGTTGTAAAGGAAGTTCTCGTCTCTTCTCGCCTCTTGAATGAGGTCTTTCGAATGTTGAATTGTGAGCAATTTTTGGTCCTCAGTTAATTGCGCGGAATGAGACGTGCACAGGCCTTTCGTCCAAATGATCAGCATTTGATCAGCAATGATCGCATTTTGGATAAATGAACTTGAACGATGATTTCGGTTAATTTTTGATAAATTTACGAGAAACTTCGATGGAGCTTTCGGTTATTTTGAGCCGCCCGTATGTTCATTGTCATTTGTGCTCTCGCAACCATCTCTGAAATGTGTAAACCACTCATGACCTCTGGTACGAGATAGACAACCATCGCCATAAACCTTTTTCATCAATTCAAATGTTTCGGTAAACTTTTTACCCATTTTAAACTTAAATTTGATATTAGCTCTTTGTTCGAAACTCATTTTTGTACCGATGGCACAAACATTCTGCCACTTTAGACGCAATAACTTCGCTTCCACTGAACAGAATATCACCAAGCTTTCACTGGAAGTCAGCTAGGGATGTATCTTCCAACGCACTAACTCATTAAAAAGATGGCGCCATCAAAAACATTTTTATGATGCCAGAGTTCTTCCAGACTTCACCTTTTATGTACCGGATCGTCCACCTAATGTTTGGAATTTGAACTATCGACTTGTTTGACATCTAAAAAAACATCCCAGATTTCGTAAGAATTTAATTTATAGCTAAAACAAAATCGCAATCCTTTGCTTCTACTACAATTTACCTCTTTTGGTCGGAGCTGGTTTGTAGCTGTTGAACAAGTTGTTCCAGCACCATACATCATGTAAACAGGTATCTCCTAATGTAGCATCCTCGGAGCCCCATTTTTTGTCGTACTTCGGCCGTCGTAGCCGAATGGGTAGGTGCGTGATTACCATTCGGAATTCACAGAGAGGTCGTTGGTTCGAATCTCGGTGAAAGCAAAATTAATAAAAACATTTTTCTAATAGCGGTCGCCCCTCGGCAGGCAATGGCAAACCTCCGAGTGTATTTCTGCCATGAAAAAGCTCCTCATAAAAATATCTGCCGTTCGGAGTCGGCTTGAAACTGTAGGTCCCTCCATTTGTGGAACAACATCAACACGCACACCACAAATAGGAGGAGGAGCTCGGCCAAACACCTAACAGAAGTGTACGCGCCAATTATTTTTATTATTATTTTTTTTTTTTTTTCACGCTTTAAACTTTATTTCAAAACATTCGCAACCATCACAGATTTCCACGACTTAGGCAACCTGCAATGCTACATAAATATTGATAGTGTTGTAAAAATCAGTTGTCACTTAATATCAATAAATGCTTTCATGTAACTTTGGGTAGGCATACAGAAACTTTGTATATTTCTTATAGTATTGGGAGCTCTGTCCTATAATCTCAGGCTCAAGTGAAGGACCCTGGCGTTGTATTTGATTCCAAGCTGACAAATAAAAGGCATGTCGTTTATATTCTTTCGCGCTCATACTCGATATTAGCTTTTATCCGCCGAAACTGTCAGACATTTACGAATCTTTACACACTGCAATCTGTGTATTCTGAATTGGTTAGGTCAAGACTGAAGTAAGCAGCTTTTATTTGGAGGCTTTACACTATCAAAATTCTATCTAACCGCTTTGGACGAGTTCAAACAATTTTTCTAAAATTTGCTCTCCGCTTCTCAACTACTCCCTTCTTATTGTTCTCGTTGCCAACTAATTAGCTTTCCCATACTTAAGGACAGAAGATCCATTTCAGCGGGCTTATTTGTCATTAATATGATCATTAGCTCAATTGACGGCCCTTCCCTCTTAGAAAATATTGCTTTTAATATTCCCTTTTCCTTCGGTATTCGGAATTCTTTAGAATTGCTTTTTGTAGAAGTAGTTATGGAAGTTGTAAAAGACTTCGTTTATTTAGGAACCAGCATTAACACCAATAGTTATGTTAGTCTGGAAATCCAACGTAGAATCGCTCTTGCCAACAAGTGCTACTTTGGATTAAGTAGGCAAATGAGTATTAAAGTCCTCTCTCGACGAACAAAACTAACACTCTACAAGGAAGGCCTCCTCAGCGTTGGAAAGATCAGGTGGAGAAGGACTTGGCTTCACTGGGTGTGTCCAACTTCGCCAAAATCGCGTAAGCGGTTATCGCGCCAATTAAGAAGAAGAAGAAGTTATGGTGCCAACGCTTCCATATCTAGAACCTGTGCTGAACTTAACTAGGTAATGGTAATAGTTGTACGGGTTAGGCTAAGGCCTTTTCGCACTGCGACCAGATTGATCTACGGTGCGCCGCTAAATGCTTAATTTTATTTATTTTGTATTGCGAGGAATCTCACCAGCTCATTACGAGGGAGCATTTTTAATTCTTCATCCTCTAGTAGGTACGAACCCCGGATTCTGTGTCCCCTGTGACGTAATGCTTCACCATTGGGGATTAAGTGATCCGTGGACTAAACTTAGTATCCAATGCTTTAGATTTTGTTTCCATGCAACCAATTCCTACTTTAGTTAAATATTGTATTTGCGAATGCTTTTCTCTGCGCCACTTTACTATTGTTTTATCTCAGCTGATGTATTTAATATTTAACCTAATTTTAAGATTGACCCACATTTAGATTATAGTGCAAAATGGATGGCAGAAAGGTCTAGAATCCACATACTATTCATACAATTTCCTTACAGATGCATCCAAAATGGCAGAAGAAGTAGGAGCGGCTATCTCTATCCGCAATTTGATCTCCAAAAGTCTTTCAGACTCCCTAATTACTGAGGAATATTACAAACTGGCAGCCAAACATTTTCATTTCTGACCAAGCGGCTAATAAAGCAATCACGGCTCCTTGGACTAACTCGAAATGTGTTCTACAATAAAAATCCAAAATGGATGAGCTCTGCGGAAATTGGCAGGTCACTATTTACCGAATATTAGGACACTAAAGAATACAAGGAATTGAGAGACCTCGTGAGCTCGCTAAAGCAAGTGTTCGCAGAGCCGAGATTGAGCACATCAGACACATCACATCACTCTACTTTCCGAAAACGAAACTGAATTAGGAGCAAACTGTGGAAACGCCGTCGATAAGGAACACTCAATTTCACACAAAACTGCCAAAATTATGCTTAGGTCTACAATACGAAAACTACAAAGCTTCATTTTTTCACTCTCTACATAGAAAAGACTGCAAAATATTGGTTGGAGTACTGACGAGACACTGCCTCACCCCACATCACGCAGCCAAAATGGTATTAATCCAAAGCGATGCGTGTAACTCATGCAACGAACCCTTGGGGTACTTTGGAACACTAACTTTGCCACTGCCCTGCTCTTTGTGGTACTCAACAAATTTGCCTAGGACCAACATAATTTTCATCTATGAAGTAAATTGCTGACAAAATGCTGAACGGCTCGTTAAAACTCAAGTAGACGTGCATTATGAATTATATAAAATGACATCTTCGACTCCAGATACATAACACTGGCAACACAATGGACCCTAGAGGTCTAACTGAGACCTTTTTACAGATCATCCAACACGGCTTAACCTAACCAAAACTTGAAATAGGTATAGGCTAAACCCTTTGGGACGAGTGGCGGCATATAGCCGCCCAAATTAGTTCGTAGCCAGAAGGCTGTCAGTCGTTCTGAGCGATAAGATACGCATAGGTATAGTAAACGAGTCACGTTTTCCTTCAAAGATATTTCGATGACTCTTTGGGCACATTCTCATCGACGAGGCTTGTCCGCAGGCAACAATCTTTGCGTCAATTCAATCTTATACGGGAATAAATGCAAATCAAAGCGGATAATTCGTTGTAAAGTGGTCCGAGCAATGCCCAACTGCTGAGAACGGCGATTTTGGGATGTCCTTGGCGACGTCTCAACACTGGCCCGTATAAGAGCAATATTCTCGTCCGATCGCCTTGGCCGGTTTTGATTTGGCCTCTTTGGATTAGAAAGAGCATCACCAGTCAAAAACCTTTCGTACAAACGTTTAATGGTGTTCTTAGAAGGCGCACTTTTCACATTATTTAATTTTTTATACGCACGTTGAGTTTTCACAATTGACTTCTTTTGTTGAATGTAAATTTCAACAATTTGGGAGCGCTCGCGTGGCGTGAACTGTTCTATGAAAAAAATCTGCTCGGACTGACGCTTCCAACGCAGTATGTCATTAAGCGATCTGACATCTCTGTCAAAAGATACAGGGTTGCCAGATGGGTCCGTCGAATATTGGCAACCCTGTACATAAATACAACCAAACTTCTTTTTGATGTTTCTTTTCAAACTTCTTTTTGATGTTTCTCTTCAATTTGTTTGTTTAGAATTATTTTTCGATTTTATGAAATATTTGTCTTGTGTTAAATAAAGCCTTAGTTATTATAACGTTCAAAGTATTTATTTTCTTTACTCCGCACTCCAATATCTCTCGTCCTCAGCGACGCTCGCCCGTCGGGCGGCTCCGTCCCCAAAGGGTTAAAAAAAATTAAAAAAAAATTAAAAATCATTTCAAGCGAATCCAGAAGTATATTGGCTTGAAAGTAGAATATTTTGGAAAACAATGAAGCCATTTTCATTTATTATTTTACTGCGTTTTCATCATTGGCGCGAAATATAAACAGCCACCCTCGTATAATTGGCGCCTACACCCTTTATTGAGTGCTTAGCCAAGCTCCTCTGCCTATTCGTGGTGTGCGCCTTGACATTTTTCCTCCGAACGGCTAATGGTTCTTTACTAGGAGCTTTTTTCATGGCAGAAATACTCGGAATTTCATTGAAAAGTATGCCCCATTACCGACTTTTAATTTTTCTTGGAGTAAAGTTATAATGTGTTACATTTACAACAACAACAAAATTAGATATGCCAATTGGTATATTTGTAATTCTTTGCTTTTAAAATTTTCAAATTCATCAAAAGGAGAAATTCTTTAAATATTCCCCATTTTTTTGTTACATTTTTATGTGCAACACATACAAACATACATGTAACGGCTGATATAGTTTTTTGGCAGTTAAAATTTCAAATGCCTACACGAAAAACAACGGTATGCAGTGTCCAAGTTTGGAATAGTTCTTTGCCATAGTAAAAGAAGAAGTAAAACGATAGTCATTCCAAGTCTTCCAGTCTAAGGTTTGAGGAAGCGCTGCGCTTACCAAATCGGCTGCGATGGATTTGCATTTCGCTGACACTTCATTACGCGTGACATAAACAAACAAACAAACAAACAAGCAGACAGACCAACAGGCATACTCGCACACGCTGAGACCAAAGCATACGAGCCGCTTGATTGTGTGAAAAAAATGAAAAAGTGGGCAGTGTAAACGCCTGTGCTGAAGCGGGTGGTTTGCACGAATTATGCTAAAATGCCGTAAATCATGCTTCTAATGGTGTAGTTGCATGAGTTGTATGTGAACGCGAAGGCGAAGGCGAAGGCTAGAGCCCAATAGCTGCCTACCATTTGCCCGAGGAGGGTCTGAGTGCGGTTGCTGAGTGAAGTCACAGTGCAGCGGCGAAACAAACGAAGCTGCGCTGCCAAAAAATTCAAACACAAATCCATACTTGGCAGGCAGGCAGGCAGACTTTGGTATCCAACAATTCGCTGCCTAACTACTCGTACATACACATACATATCTCGCATAGAAAACACACATACGTATGTATGTGCAAGCGTATGCCCAAATGTTCGTTTTCATATGTTCAATTGCTTGTTGCATGCCACATTATTCGTTGATGCGGTTGACATGACCGCATGTCGTTCGATCAGCAGCAAGACCAACGAAAACACTCCGTTTGTAGATTGTCGCAAGACTACTACTACTGTTGCCACTGCGCCCAATGCCACAACTGCCACTGTTGCGAACCGTTGCCATTTGCGATCGCTCCCATGTTGCACGCGCACCCTTTGTGGGAATGCATTTTCACATGCCACAACTTTCGTTCCTTTCACGAAGTCAAGCGAGTGGGCAGGCGTGAGATTCCGCGCATCGTCGCTCTGCCACACAAAATTGAAAATCGAAACAACAAGAGCAGCGCTACGAGCAGGACACATGGCACGCTGTCAGAGCGGACGCAAAGCGGCGTCACTGCGACATTTTGGGGCGTTGCAAATCGAATTCAATGATTTTTACAAAAACTACTCGTGCGCCTAACCCTAAAATGCATGTGTGCCAAAACTTCTGGCTACCTGAACCATTTTGGTATGAATTCTTATTTTTCCATTCGATCCTTTACATTTTCAAGCTTTGGTTTTGTTACTTCGTTTTGTATTGGTTTTGTTAATTCGATGTTGTGCCAGTTTCGCTTGGTCAGCAAGTTATTCGCGAAAATCGTGTTGAATTTTGTAGTGCCAAGTCCTAATGAATTGAAAACGTAAACAAATATAGAAGGCAGATAGATGTCCTTCATCGGCTGTTGCATGGTCTAATATTTGGCTTAACCACGAACTGAACGTGAAGCAAAAAGACAATTGCGCGCACAAATATGCAAATGCACGTACAGAGAAAACCAGGTCATAGCTTGGATTAGAAGACCACTAATTACAACTAAAACATTTATTTGTATGAACTGAGATGTAAAAAGAGGAAGGCGCTTAGCTTCGCTTTTACAAAAGTTCAGCCTTCGACATTCCGTTACTACAGAAATATCCGCAGCCATTCATTTTTGTTCCCTCAACCGCTTACTAATCTCATTGCATGAAAAATGCTGCAAATAAGAAAAAAAAAATTTGCGTCAAAAAAAAAAGACACTAAAAAATGAAGATTGGAATTGACAAAAGCGGATAATATTGATTGTTGTCGCATATTTCGTTATATTCATTTTCAGTAGAATGTTATTTTCAAAGAATTGCCTACCGAATTCTTATATGTGGATGTGCATTCATATGAACCCTGATTTTTATTTGAGTACAGAAAACTGTGTATTCTTCCTCTTCATTGGCGCAACAGCCGCTTAAGTGAATTTCGCTGAGTTGAACAAAGCGCGCTAGCCGTAGTGTATTTGGGGTTATCAATATAGGTCGTGATAGATCGTGATAGATCATGAGTCCCGAAGTTTCACGACTACTTTCGGTACCCGACTTTTTTTTTGATTTTTTCATTCAGCACTTTCGGCAAACAATGCTAATCATTGATATACCTAATAAAATTATAATAAAATTTTAATAAAATTAACGAAATTTTATTAAGTGAGTTTAGGAATGGCGCCCGTTTATTTAGGGCCAAATAAATTTTCCAGTAAATTAAAAAAGAATATCATATAACTGCATAAAACGCTTTAATTTTTGGGTTCATGCTAGGCTTATAAATCTTTCCCGGCGATCCTGCTCTCCTATTTCCAAATGCGCCAAAAATTCCCTAAAACAAAAACTGTTTTTAGAAGTGATAACAATAGAAATAAATATAAAAAAGTGCGTGTAGTTCGTAGTACTCATAACAGATGTGAAGCTTTCAAGGCAGAGAAGGAAAGAGGGAGAGACCCGAGAGAGAATGAGAGAGAGAAAGAGAGAGAAAGAATATATATCTAAATAAATTCACAACATTTGCAGAGAACACAAATAGACAAAATTTACAAAACACGGAGAAGGGTCGACCGGAGTAGGTAAACGCCGGACACAAACCATGGCAGCAACGCGCCCTACTCCGAGCGTTTATCACCCGCACAAATGCAGCGATTCCAGGACCGCCACAAATTACCGCAAAGCAATACCCATAAATCCGACGTCGGAATGGATAGCACTTTATAGTACGCACAAGCACTAGTCAGGAAACGGATATAAGCGCCAAAAGTGGGCGCCAAAAAGTAGGCACCAAAAAAACACAAGTTTGCACCAACAAACAAGCGCCGAAAAGTAGGCAGTGTTATTTCTTACTAGAAATTAGCAACCACGAGGAAAAATAGCCTAAAGTGTATCTATGATACATATATATAAAGTATAGCTCTCTCTCTCCTTTACCTCTACGTTATATCTTTTTTCTCTTTCGCGGAACGAAAATGCCCAAAACGTTGCATGGCCTTGAAATGTTACTCTCCATTCTCGCTCGTCCATCGACGCCTAAGAAGTTTCACTTCAAAAATTTGATACACTGTTTATTAGTACTTAAACTTTATAAAAAAATGTATTTTAATTTTTCCTTACAAAAATTAGTATATAAAAAATCACGTTATCCAAGGTACAATAAAAAAAAGCTGCTCCATGGTCTGCATCATTTCTCCTTCAAATGTTGATGGAACTGTAAAAAGTAAAAAAAATCTTAAAATATAAAATATTAAAAACTGTATGAGTTATCATGCAGACTTGGCCGAAAACTGTAGTTTCGCGAAAAATGAGTTGAAAGTTTGAGGTACAGGAGAGCGCAGACCGCTCTCTACCTAGTTAATGTGATGTAGAAACTATATTATTGGGAATTTCCGCAAGAAAATTTTCCTAAGATACAATACTTTTGAAATATCAAAAAAAAAAAAAAAAAAATCGAGTTTTTGAAAATTCTGGACCTATTTAACCCCTTAAAGTATTTCCATAAATACATTCAATTTTATATTGCATAAAAATACAAGTTTATTTCTCAAAAGTGCTTTTATCGCCTTCAAAGTATTTACCATGAACTGCAAAGCACTTATGCCAGCGTTTGATCTTATCAGCTCTCGAAACATTTCTGGCACCCTGTGTAGGTAGGTAGGTATGGTGGCTGTCGCCATGACACACTTAGACCTTTCGTAGGTCCATTGTGATATCACTGGAGCTTATCCTTACCGTATGGGTTCCTTTTCATACCATTCGGTAGCTTTAATAAACGAGGAAAGCTTCGTTAGTTTTAGATGCGCTATGCCCGCTACATCAGTTAAAAATACCGTATCAAGAGTGCACAGCCTCCTCATAGCTAAGCTTTCACACTAGCATTAAAGGTGTCTGACTGTAGAAATCGAAACAATGACCAGTTAATACCCCTATCAGTTTTCATATAGCTTCCCTGTTAAATCTCACAAGTCTTTTGATAAACCGCTGTTCCATTTCGACATTGTCTGTCTGCTTAGTTCGCATGTTGTGAAGTTTGGCCAACTTGTATTTACCTTTCTGATGGTTTCCCTATCTTTAAGTAGTTTACAAGTGGCTATAGGCATATGTATCAGCGTCTTATTCGCTTGGAGGTCGAGCGTTGTACCGGTTCCAGCAAGTTCATCTGCCTTCCAGTTCCCTGCTATATTCCTGTGGCCTGGCACCCAAATAAAGTGCACTTTGTAGTATTTAGATACGTCATTTAGAAGTTTAAAACATTCTATGACTGTTTTTGACGAGTGTGTTTAAGATTCTAGCGCTTTTATTGCTGCTTGACTGTCCGAGTATATGAAGACTTCATTTGTGGATGATACTCTCGTTGTTATTACCATAAGTCCCTCTTTTATGGCAGTGACTTCCGCCTGAAATACACTGCAATGATCAGGTAGGCGAAACGACTGGCTAACTCTAAGTTTATCGGAGTAAACCCTTCCACCTACTCTGTTGTGTAGTTTTGAGTCATCTGTACAGATATTTATATCATGTTTCCTAACAATACGTCTGGCACTCCATATCAGATGAATTCGATTGCTCTGGGATGGAATTCGTTTCGTTCTTGGACAAAAATTCACGGACAATGATGGCGCTGTGCGGCGGTGCGTTGTCACGTTGCATAATTCACGAACTATTTTTCCACAAATCCCTTCTTTTTTGACGAAATGCTTCACGAAATCGTCTCATAGAGCCCAAATAGTAGTCGTTATTCACTAACTGGCCTTCTTGCAAAGGCTCGGGGTGGAAAATACTGTTGTAATCCGTGTAATGCGTTTGATGAATGTTGGGTCGGATTTAGCCTTGGAAATCATGCCTTTAGCTATATTATTGCGGCGTAAACCCAAAACTATAACTTCAATGTCCTGAATGGATCTGTAAGCAATGTTCAAGTCCTCTGCCATTTCTTCGGCTCTCTGATGGTTAATATGCGGTTATTGATTAACTTTCAGTTTTCGATGTCGACGGCCTGCCACTATGTTCGTCATCCTCGATTTACTCACGATCTCTTCTGAACCATTTATGCCACTCGTAAACGGATATTTTCTTTGAAGTACGATTAACGAAACAGGTTCCCAACACTTCAATGGTTTTTGCACCATTGAATACAAACTTTAATATAAACTCGTTGTTCCAAATTCAAAAAATCGAAAACACGTGTAGAGTTAGATTTACTCAAGACGGCGCAACTTCTACAAATGTCAAACACTGTGTTGCCGTATCAAAAAAAAAATAGAACTCAAATTAGTTGACGCTGCCACTTTTTGGTCAAGGTGATATAGGTATACACAAGACGCAAAATTAATTATCCAATTGTCATCATACAGGGGGAATAAGCAAAGAATGAAGAGGCACCTCATAATCTACTCCAAAGATAAATCGAGAAAGCCTACGGACATTCCCACAGGTCATTGCAGCTTGGGTAGTCGTTTGCATAGAATTGGGATATGACCCACTGACTTTTGTTGTTTCTGCGACTAACTCCGGGAGACTTCTGTACCTCCATCTCGAATGTGACACTATAGCGAGAGGAAAGTTGGGATCTCTCGGCCGGAGAAAAGACACCTAGCCTCAGTCCAACCCAGCTCTATCCTTGGTTTTGTAAGACAGTTATGAGTAGAAGGCACAAAAGACCATAAGGTCGAAGTGCAAAAATATTTTCCATTAATTCATTCAAATAAAAAAAAAGTTTTTTTGAATGATGAAAATCTATATTTTAACTTTTATACACTCCATTGCTTTTCTACTTTTATGCAGCAGATGTCTAGTTCACTAATGTCAAATAAGATTGCAATTCGACGCCATTTCCAAAACTTACACATCTTTCGATAGGGAGATTAATTTTGTGCCACCTTATACCATATACATATATATAACTGGCGCTTACCCCCTCTATTCCTATTTGTAGTGTGCGTCTTGCTTCTCTTCTCCAAATGCCGTTTTTATGTCGCCTCCGAACTGCAGATGGCTTTTTATGAGAAGCTTCGTCATGACAGAAATGCACGCCGCGGTTTACCATTGCTTGTCAACTTAATGGTTTCGAGTCCGTGCACTGTCGAATGGTAGTTACCGACCAATCCGTACTTCAGGGAATACTTCACAAAAATAATCGTCGCACTTAACGTGCACTTTAAACCATACGTTAATGGGTGATGACGAGTGTTAGCCAGATGAATGGAGTACTGAGGTAAATGTGTTCTTATCAAAATTCTAGGAAAGTTGATCATGCAAAAAAACAAATGTGGGCTGAACCAACTAACGCTTCTTACATAATAATCGGTATTCCAATGCAGCCTTGTGGCTCTTCAAAGGTACACTCTGTAAGTAAAGCTATTCGGGACATGGAAGAAAAATCATGGGACACTTGGTGTTATTTAAAGAACTATCCATTCCGGATGAGTTGCTCACCGAATTCTAAAACTCACTTGCGAGAATTCGAGAACATTTATCAAAACATAACTAACTAAATTCTGAAATCTAGCATATCATTATAACTGGCTAGGTATGTGTAACAAAAAAAATATATATTACGTATTTTAGATTTCACTTACGTACAAGAATCAGCGATCTTCTAAAATTTTTGAAAAGCTCACATTGTATTTAGGGAGATAACGAAAAGTTACCCATGCGGTATCACCATGGGCTGTGAGCCAGGGTGTTGTAGTGTGTCCCATGCAAAAAACCATTAGCCGGAACTCAGCGCGATTGACTAAGTCTGCGATTTTTCGTAGCATCCCTAGTACAGTGTATCACCTTGTAGGAGGTATGCAAAATTTGACAAACATTAATTCATAATAATGATAATCGGCTTTCATTTGCGGGTGAGTAATGTATTAAGCCTTCGTCAAAAAGAAACAAAAAAAAGGACAGAGAACAGAATACTTTTCCATCTTCAGAATAAATTGCAAAATCTGATTTTTTATGCACGCTTTTTTAATCTCATCAATAATTTAAGTATGTGTTCCACAAAGGCAAGCTTTTATACATGTATGAGTACTGCCCATACAAAGTTTAAAACTGACAAGTAGCCTACCAATCCATTGGAGGTTTTATGATCAATCCAGCGCTAATGGTTCAGCCAATACTAAATGCTAAGGCAATGCGCACAGTGTGAAGCGCAAAGTATTTGAAATGAAGTTATAGAGAAATATAATATGCATATATAGCAGATTGTGTACCGTAAGCCCTGGCAGCTAGTGCTCCTTTTATTGTAAGATAATAGTTTATTGTTATTTTCCGCATATTAAATAAAAAAAAAAAACTAAACTATGCGGATTTTTTACGTCATAGCTCAAACTAATTTTTCCCAGGATCATATAGGCCCCTATTATGAGTTGGATTCGATCTTCGATATTCGCTGGTTGTCGAAGATCGAAAATCGAATGTCAATTTAGTATTATGAGCGGTGCAACCCCGTCGAAATTTTCGTTGTATACCGAATTTAGAGTCGAATGCAATTTTGCTTTCGATTGTGTAGCGTATTGTGGCAAAAAAATGGGAGGAGTTTACAACAGAGCTGAATTGCTTGGGACCACCAGTTAGAATACAAATGGTGAACTTCTTTCCTGGGAGCGGCAATTGTAATATGCCTGCCTTCAACACAGCCAATTATTCCTGGAATCCGGTATTTGCTATAAAAAATGTGCTTTTGTTTGTTGCAGATCAGCCTCTGTACTACTAAATTGTATACATCTTTGGCAAATATAATTTTCCAGGACATCTATTACTTCCGATAGCACAACAGACACTGTGAGTTGAGCAAGTCCAAGCATACCTTCATTACCAATGCTCAATTGGTACGATTCCTGAGCAAAAAATCGCAGAACTGTTGCTAGCTTTAAAATATTTGGAATGGATTTGGCTGGGTGCACTGCTGCAACTGGTTTTCTGTACTGGACAGTAGGTTCATAAACGCCTCTTTAGATAATCTAAAGTTCTTTAAAAATATGTAAGGAAATTCCTGTAACACTAAGTACGTCAACACATTTTAAAAATTCCAAACTTACTCAGTGGAAACCATTTCTAGGGGGTTAGAAGCGTCCCTCAACCGTTTTTTACTTTTAGCTAATTCCACTAATCGTTTATCGTCCGATAGATCGTCGAACCACAACTCTGTTGTATTCATTTTCTCATTCGGTGCCAATTCAAGACTATAAGGCGGATGACCCATTAATTCGATGTTTTGGGTGCTCAAAAATTCAGTTGTTTGAGCCGATGTGTGAGAGCTCGCTTTGTCCTGGTGAAGAGTGATTCGTCTTCGGCGATTGGTTTTCCTAATTTCTTGGAAGACAGCTGGCAAACAAATGGTTGTGTGCCACTCAGAATTTACTGTTCTGCGTTGTTCTAGTGGTACGGTTGCGACATGTCCAGTTTTTCCGAAAAAACAGGCGACCATTTGCTTGGAAGTGCTTCGTGCGCGAACAACTTTTGTTGGATTTGGCTCATTTTGAAACACCCATACAGTCGACTGCTGTTTACTTTCGGGCT
>JAYXIM010045906.1:0-12417 GCA_037575425.1 Anastrepha fraterculus
AAAGCAACTAATAAAAGTATGACATCATATTTCAGCCACGTACGCGCGATCCACCCACACACACACACACACACACACACTCGCAATCACGGTTGTTGTTCATTCCACCTGGGCTGAACGACTAAGCTGGGCTCTAAGCAACCGTGGGGGTCGGCAGGTTGCGGATAGCCGGAAGGCCTGTAGTAGCAGGTTAGTTGCTAAATAAGTTTAAACGAATAAGCAATCCCCGACAATGAGCGGCCAGAAGCGGAGGAGGCGGCTAAATGACAGCCCATCCGATGAGGCTTCCGGTGACAGAAAAAAAAAAAAAAAAAAAAAAAAAAAAATCCAGGCGCGGCGGTTTCCATAGTGGACGGCCTCCTGGTCAGCGTCTGTTCACCATGTTAGGTGCGGCTGCTAACTGACCGGTATATGCCGTGGCGCACTGGGAGTCTCTCATCACTTCAAGAACCATCTCTGTTGTTGAAGTGAGGGGAGTGATGTGAGCTTGCTCTGCCGAGGTGTTAGCTGCGGGGTGTATCAGTGACCAGCCCCTTCGGGCCCTAGTCAGGGAGTGTGTATTGGACGCAGAGGTAGTAGTATGCGTTGCCCCGGGTGAGCTCCGGTCCGTCCGTGTTTTCCGGGACCGGTAAAGCGAAGAACAGGCCTCAGGGAACTGGGGTAGGGGCACCGTCCCCAAGGGTATACCCGCTCCTGTTTATTTCGGCCCGCCCCCCTACACACGATGCGCTGGTAAACAAAAAAGAATGGAAAAATATATGAGAAATACAAATAACAACAGCAGTAACATTTATGGTGCCATTATGGGCAGCGGAAATGAAAGCCTAGAAGAGGCTAACAGAAAGATACCAGGTGCAAGTGGATCGAGTGATCTACTAGTGGACCTTACTGAGGAGTACAAGACCCCCAAAGGCCGTATAATAACGGGGGCTGATCCCTTTAAGCGTGCACCAAAGCTGGGACGGAGTCCTATTAAGACGCTCAGTTTAGAAAGGCCTGAGAGAGCCAAATCGTCGCCACCTGCGCTGCAAGAAAGCAATGAGAAAGCAGCACAATCAAGTAATGATACCTTAACGCTTCTTGGTGATACGATTGGGAAGTTGACAGAAGCAATGCGTCTACCGCAACGCTCGATCAACAACCATATAAGGGAACTCCTCGAAAAGATCACTAAGCTGCACTCGAGAGCTCAGGAAGAAGCAAAAAACAAGGAAGCCAAGCGAAACATTCTTGGAAGTGTAACGACTGAAGGAACACCGAAAAGACCACGCGATGATAAGCAGCCGGGTAGAAAAACGCCACCCAAAAAAGCAAGACTGCACACGAAGACGAACGCAAAGTGTCAGCAAGTGCAGACAAAAAAGCCAGAGGAGAGAGTAATGCCAAGAGGACAAACGGGGATATGGAAAAAGGCTGGATGAGTGTCAAGCGCAAACCAGCCAAGAAGAAAGTGACAAATAAACCACCCCCGAGGCCGGATGCGATTGTCATTGCGCGTGCCGGAACAATGACATACAGTGACATTCTCAGGGCGGTTAAAAAAGATGATGCCCTGCAGGAACTCGGCGAAAATGTTACGCGTATAAGAAAGACGGCCAAAGGCGAAATCCTGCTTCAATTGAAAAAAGAGCAGATGGCCAATACAGGAGTCTACCAGAAGAAGATTGGTAAGGTGCTAGGTGACCAGGCGCAAATCAAGGTCCTAACCCACGAGATGTTGGTGGAGATCCGTGATTTAGATGAAATCACAACCAAAGAGGACATAGGTGAGGCAATACGAACGCAAGTTAAGGAGCTTAACCTATTTAGTGCAAACGCAATAAAAAGCGTTAGAGCGGCGTATGCAGGCACGCAAACAGCAGTGATAAGCCTACCAGCACTGGACGCAAGGCGACTGCTTGAGAAACAAAAACTCAAAATCGGCTGGACGGTATGCCGAATAAGAGAAAAGCCTGACTTGAGGAGGTGCTACAGATGCCTGGAGTATGGGCACCTAGCGAGGGCGTGTACAAACGAAGACGACAGAAGCCAGAACTGTCTCAAATGTGGAGAAAAGGGTCACCAAGCAAAAGTATGCGAAAAAAAGCCCTTCTGCGGAGCTTGTAAAAGGAATGGAAGAGAAGATACAAGCCATCAGATTGGAAGCAGAAAATGTCCCCTGTATCAAGCGGCGTATATTAAAACCAAAAATGAGGATTGAGCAGATCAATCTAAACCATTGCGAGGCTGCACAAGAGCTCTTAAAACAAAGGGTATACGAAAATAAGGTGGACGTTGTGCTAGTCAGCGACCAGCATAAAAACCTAAACGTCGGAACGTGGGTCTCGGACAGGAAAAGTAAAGCTGCTATTTGGGCCTGTGGAGGAAATACCCTGCAGGACAAACCGCACACCCACAGTGATTACTATACCCGAGCAAAAATACGTGGCATCTATTTCTACAGTTGCTACGCGCCACCGAAACTGACGCAAGTAGAGTTCGAAAACCTACTGGATGAACTTGTGCAAAACGCTCGCGGCACCACACCAAACGTGATTGCGGGTGATTTCAATGCGTGGGCCTTGGAATGGGGTAGCAGATACACCAATAAAAGGGGAGATGCCTTGATTAAGGCATTCTCACTGCTTGATGTGGTTCTGCTAAACACTGGAGGAAAAAACACCTTCGAAGTGAATGGTCGTGCATCAATAATCGACATCACTTACGCCAGCAGAACTCTAGTACGATCAGCAAGCTGGCAAGTGAGTGACTTTTACACAGGCAGTGACCACCTCGCCATTAAGGTGGACTTTTCGCATGGAAAAGAAACCGCACAGAGAAAACAGAATAAGGGTTGGAGGGTGGAGACGCTTGATGAAGAAATGTTCCAAATCATGCTAGAAAAGACCCCACCTAGCACCAACGATGTGGAACTTCAGGCGGAGCTGCTAGTAAAACATGTTAGCAGAGCGTGCGATGCCGCTATGTGCAGGAAAAGACAGAGCGCTCCCAGAAAGCCTGTATACTGGTGGAACGAGGAGATCAGCACCCTAAGAAGCGAATGCAAAAAAGCAAGGCGCCTTTCCCAAAGGAGTTATGGGCTGGCAGAACACAACAGGCTCCGCGAGAACTTTAAAAAGAAGCGGAAACAATTAAAGAAAGCCATTAAAAGCAGCAAGGCAGCCAGCTTTAAAGAACTGTGCCAGAATGTGGACGAAAACCCGTGGGGTGATGGCTACAAACTCGTTATGGCCAAGGTCAAAGGAGGTAGAGGACAGGCGCCCACTTGCCCCATTCTCTTAGAAAAGATTGTACAGACACTCTTTCCAAAGCAAGACCTGCAACCAAGCCAGACCCAGTGCCACGCAGCAGAAAATAGTGTCACAATCAGTGAAGCAGAGGTGATTTTGGCAACGGAAAGTTTCGGCAATGCTAAGGCTCCAGGACCTGACGGCATTCCGAACAAGGCGCTGAAGATCGCTATCAGGCGCAACGCAAAGCCATTTGCAGAACACTTCACCAAGTGTATAAATGAAGGCATGTTTCCGAAAGTATGGAAGAAACAACAACTAGTCCTACTTCAGAAACCAAATAAGCCAGCGGGTGACCCAAGTTCTTATCGGCCACTCTGCATGATAGATACTATGGGCAAAATCCTGGAGAAACTAATCTGCACGCGCCTGGAACAGCACCTGGAGAAAGTGCCGGCTGAACTATCCGAACATCAGTTTGGTTTCCGAAAAGGTCGTTCAACCATCGATGCCGTCAGGAGGGTGACAAACATTGCGAGTAAGGCTATTGAGGGTGACAGGTGGATGCATGGTAATAAAGAATACTGTGCAGTTGTCACCCTGGATGTTAAGAACGCCTTCAACTCGGCATACTGGCCCCATATTATAAAGGCTCTTGAAGAGAAAAAACGCCAGCATACTTAGTACGGGTTATAAACAGTTATCTGTCGGAAAGAGTACTACTGTACAATACAGATGAAGGTCCAAAGAGATACGCAGTGACGGGCGGAGTACCGCAGGGTTCTGTACTGGGCCCGATGCTATGGAATGTATTATATGATGGGGTACTGCAACTCCCAATGCCGAGGGGAGTGCAAATAATAGGATACGCTGACGACATTGCGTTGACCATAGTCGCCAAAACAATCCCCCAGATCCAGAGTATCTGCAGCGAGGCAACAACAAAGGTCAAACAATGGCTAACGGCGGTTAAACTCCAGCTAGCCGGGCAAAAAACAGAGGCAGTTCTCATTACGAGTAGAAAAAAATTAGAAACGACCACACTAAACATTGATGGGTTCAACGTCACAACACAGGCGGCACTACGATATTTGGGTGTAATGATCGATGCTCGACTAAGCTTCAGGGAGCACATCAAAAAAGCATGCGGAAAGGCAGCCATGGTGACGGCGGCACTGTCAAGGATTATGGCCAACATCGGTGGTCCCACTCAGAGTAGAAGAGCGCTCCTGGCTAGAGTTACCCAGTCTACACTCATGTATGCAGCACCCATATGGGGTAAAGCCCTGATACAGAAAACGTACGCGAAGAAGGCGGAAATAGTTTTTAGACTTATTTCCATTAGAGTTGCCTGTGCTTTTAGGACAGTGTCGTTCGAAGCAGTATGTGTCATATCGGGTATCATGCCACCAGATATAATGGCCTCTGAACTGGGTAGAGTGTACGACAAAGCCAAAAACCTAAACAGGCGATTAACGGCGGAAGAGCGTAAAGAAGAAAGACGGGGGAGCATAAGTGAGTGGCAAAATCGCTGGGACCAAGCGACAAAAGGGAGATGGACGCATAAACTTATCAGAAGCGTACAGGCCTGGGTTGAGAGAGGACATGGAGACACAGATTACTATCTCACACAGTTCCTGACGGGGCATGGATGCTACAGAGAGTATCTCCAAAGACTCGGCCACGAGGACGCAGCTGACTGCTCGTTCTGCGGCAACGGTAGTGAGAACGTGGAACATGTCTTCTTCTCCTGCCCGAGGTACGCATCTGAAAGAATGTGCATTGAAGAAATCGTAAAAGAAAAAATAACCCCGGGCAACATTGTAAATCACATGCTGCAGTCGAAATTGGTGTGGGCCAAGATGAAAGAATGGTCCGCGAATGCGTTACAGGAACTGCGGAAAAAGGAATGGGAACGCAGTAAGGAACGAAGACAAAGAAGTAATGAAGGGTAGACGGAGAAAGAAATACAAATGAAGAGCCATAATGGCTAGCTTGGCCCTGCGATGCAATGCTTAAACGGCGGTACCGCAGGGCAAACGAAAGCTACAGAGGTCGGAGTTAGGGTTTAGTACGTAGGTGTACTGTTTCGCAAGTCCAGTTTAGTAGTAATACTGACTGTGCGTGGTCCCGAATGAGGTGCACCTTTAGCGATCAGTATGAATCGTGCATGCCGTCTGTATTGACGGTATCTATGTAAGATTCCCCCTTCGGATAAAAAAAAAAAAAAAAAAAAAAAAAAAAACACACTCGCAATGCCATAAAGTTTCCATACAAGCATGCACACAACTTTCTATTCATGAGCACATCTGTGTATGAGTTAGGTGGAAGGCGTACCCTGTATAATATGCGACGTGAACATAGCAACATTGTTATAAAAGTTCAAATAAACATCCCCATAACTATGGCACTCATGCTAACATATATACAAGCACTCGCACACACACACACAATCACAAAATATATTAAAGTTCTCCACTCAACCAGCTTTTGCAACGTGGCCAGTTGCTCCAATGGTCATATTTGTGCCCTTTACCGCGCTCGCCCGGTTTGACCAATACTCACACACAGGCATTAACCGTTCACACACAGACACCCTCAATTATAGAATTTTATGCTCAAGGTGGTTAGCTTGAAGTCCGCTACCTTGGCTGATTTTTTCTTCATTCTTTGGTTTATGTAAGCATTTGCCTCATTTCGATTTTTCCCTTTACTTTTTTGTCGATTATTCCATTTCGCTTCATTCGGTGTGCTTTCTCAGGTTGTTGGCTACCGCGTTGCTTTGACTGCTGTATCAGCCATTGACCAGCGTCCATTTGTTCGTCTGTCCCTTCAACGAAATGAAATATAAATATAGCGAATAAGAAAAGAAATAAAATATTGCTTCCTTTAGACCCATCGAGAAAATTAAAATCACGAGGTGCTAAGTGTGGAGGGGCGCGCGATGGACTCTATAAAAGGTGGCGCAAAATTAATCAATTATGGAAAGATTTATAATATTTGCAAATGTCGTTCTACGGCAATCCTTTTTGAGACTTGTGAGCTAGAGAGCTGCAGCATACAAACAGACAAGCAATGGAGCACGTAAGGGTCAAAACAAAGATTTCCGTCATTCAAAATAATTTTTTTTAGTAAAAAGTTGAATGGATAATTTTGCGCCACCCTTTATGTATAATTGGGTCTTGCCTACACCCTTTTTGGGTGTTTGGTCGAGCTCTTCCACAAATAGAGAGACCTACAGTTTTAACTACGGCCGACTCTTAACGATCGGTGAGGAGGATTATGACGAGCTTTTTCATGGAAGAACTACTCTCGGAGGTTTGCCATTGCCTGCCGAGGGGCGACCGTTATTAGAAAAAAACTTGTTCTATCATTTGGTTAACTATTACATGGACACTAGTAAAAGGGAACTCAAATTTTTGAAGGCCATAATTTCTTTATTTTTTATGATCCTTTTGGTTTTGGGCTTAGCGGGATGGGAATAAGCTGCGAAGAATTTTAATATCCAAGATTTTAAGACACAATGGAACCAAAAAATCAGGTGCCAAAAATCGAAATTTTCTCAGACCCGAAAACCCTTAATGGGCATACATCTTGATCTGCTTTGTAATATCTTAGGGTAAGTTGAGTTACGTTGAAAATTTAGATATCTCAGGGTAAAATATGCGCATGGAATCAATTGCTCGACTGTTCCAAATGACTCGGTTTATCCGTAGATTGTGCTTGCATTCCAAATATATTGAATAAGCTGTCAACTGACAAACATATTAATTTATTATCGAGCAATGAATGATAAAGTCCCCTCTGTGTTGGCCTATTCTAAGTCGCCGACTTTTGACAGTGACTAGAATCTCAATTGTGCAGATGCTTCCGAAAAACCAAAACATGGATGTTCACATCTTCAAAATTTGTGGAGCTGCGTAATGAATTTATGAACTGTAAAATCAAGGCAGTAAATAGAAAATATAGTTATTTAAGAAAATCCTAGCCATGAAAAATTGTCCGCCTTTTGTGGCACCCAGTAACCTACAAAAATCTTAGTTCACTGAAGCTCATTATCTCTCTAAGAGTTGTCTTTGGGATGGAAAAAATAAAATAATAAAAAGAAAGTCGCACGATTTTCCTGATATTTCACTTAACACCTGAACACCCCACAAATTTAGGTTGGTCAGGCTAGGGCATTAGATAACTCCTACTTCGTAGCCTCAAAAGATTGAGTGGCTTCGCTTTCCGGCTATGTGCCCAGAATTTGCTTGAACAGTACTCGGTAAAACATTGAAATTCAGTAATTTCATTTAAAAAATATTTCAAACATCTAAAAAAAAAGTAGAAAACCTGGATTAGAAAATATTGTCTTTCTTTGGGTGTAATGGATATCTTATTAAGTTCGCGACCGACTAAGAGCCTAAATAGACGATTACTACCTACTATGATGCAGAATTTGTAGCGGTCTCAGCCATGAAATAAATTCAAACTTTTATAAATAGCTTGCAAATCAGCTCACCAGATATGATAACTTTATATCGAATGACGAGCTCCTTACTAGAAGTGGTCAAAGACCAATTAAAATTGAGATTCGCGAACGAAAATGGAAATTGATTGGTTACATAATCCGTAAAACTGTTACTGACATCAGCAGAATGTAGTTGGACTGGACGAAGGACGACCAAAAGAAACATGGAGGCGAATCCTATTTAAAGAATTCAGCACTGTTTACGATTCGCTGACGTGGCCACAGATAGACCCAAAAGCTGCAAATCGACCCTAATGGAACTTGTTTGCTTCGGCACATTGCGGCCGCGGCCAGCGCTCCAGCAGATAACAATAATAATAATAATACAGAGTAAGGCCAAAATTTACTCGTGGAAAATTTAGCCAGTCGAAAGTGAAACGTTGTTATAGGGATTCGCGCAACACTTTCGGCAGCATAGTTATCGCAGTGATCGTCTCAGCAGACATGGAAGCCTAGCCATATGCGATACTCGAAGGACTTAATTTCCTTGAACCTATCCAACAAACTCTGGACCTGTTGGAATATTGACAAACCTGGCACCAAATCCGTAATAGTAGGCATACAATTTCAGCCGCCTTGCGAGATTCACGCTACACTGGCACAAATAAATGCTGAATTTTGTAAAAAATAAATTTCGAGCCATCATGACACTAATCATCTCTTCACTTACCTTGCAAACCAACTTTTGTCATACCTCTTTACTTTTGTCCCGAACCATCGAAACAACTCATTTCTGGAAGCATCGAAACAACTCAACTTGGACCTGCCATTAGGAGACATCAACGACTTGGACTGCAATTTTTTAACCAGCAGCGGGAGACTAGCACCAAAGGACTCCATTTGATATGAGGAAATTCTGTCGATTGCAATTCCAAAATTCCTGGCTCTAGCAGAGCCCTCTTAAACTTTGGTTAGTTCTTCCAATGTAAAACCGAGTAACTCGATCACAATTTCCAATAATTTTCCAAAGGAACTTTTGCAAAACTAATGCAGATACTATGAACCTCTCTATAAATCTTTCCAAAAGGGTCGAATAAGAAAGCCATAAGTATACGCTCATAAATCAATACACAAACTTGCTGCATTTAATGTGTTCCAACTACTCTTTCTTTGCACGTTCTTTCGTACCTCCAACTCCAAGCACGTCTGTTAAAACTATGTAATATCCTGACGACTTTTCTGCAGCGCATTTTTATTTCCTGAACGGACGGTCAATCGGCCAGTTAGCGAGCAACAACCTTCGTACTCACACCAACGGGGTTAGCACGAAGTTATGAAGCCCAGGAGTAGAATACGAAATACCATACATAAATAAAATGATAAAATAAAAATGGCAAATGTTAGATAAGAAATAAAATGGCGGACATGGAGCAGACGGGGCGACAAAGGCTCGAAACGGTGCAACCATGGATGCCGAGCGACGAGAAACGTGCAAGAAATGACAGAAAAATGAGAAACCATGCGGTTGTGGCGAAAATAAAAATATAGCAAAAAACAAAAAGAGGAAGAAAAATATGAACTTTGAAAAGAAGTGAAATGGAGTAAAATTTATCGTTTAAAGCTGTAAGGAACAGAGAGAAAGAAGTCGTAAAAAGATAAAATGAAGTAAAAAGAAAAAAAAAATAATAAAATGAAATATAAAGAGAAAAACTAGTAGGTACGCTGCAGCAAAGCTGTAAAGGAGTAGGCAAGGAGTGCACGGTAGAAGTTGAGCTGAAATATGTATAAATTACGCCGAAGGGTCTGATGGGTCGGAAAATAAAAAATTGAATGAAATATTTTTATAACCAACATTGGATATATGCAAGCATATGCGCGGGGAGGTGCCTCAAATAGTAGCAGATATGTGTATGTATTCACATATATACATTTACTATGTACTTATACCAACAAACGTTATGTTATGTGTAAATTCAAAAATGAGTTGGTGTGGAATGATAAAGTACATGAAAGGCTATAGCAAATGTAAGACACACCTCGAAAGGCGCAGACGAGACTCATAGCTGGGTGCTGGCCACCATTTTCATAGCGCTGTCGAATAAGCTGCAAGACGAAAGATGAAGAAAGGCAAAGCTTATAAAATATGAAGGACTATGTACGAGTATACTGAAATATGAAGGACTATGTACATACGAAGCAACTGCCAAAGGTATGGGAAAAGGAGCAGAAAAAAATCATAAAACCATGAAAGCTTACAAGGAGGGTGAAGGGCAGGTGAAGTTGTTGAGTGTTGGTTGGCCCAATGGAGTAAATGTTTGAAGATTTTTATGTGCAGTCATGAATTATGTATGTATGTGTGTGTGTATGTGAGTAAGAAACGGTGCTGTAGGGAAATGAACTGGCTAAAAAAATTGGTCGCTCAACTACTTTTGAATCGATTTATTTTCTAAGTTCTCGTGAAACTTAAGGAACGCGGACATAGTTATGAAATGTATTATTTTACTAATAATTGGCCATTTCTTCATAAACATACAATAGAAGTAATTATTAAGAAATTTTAATTATTACCCTTTTGCTGGACTAAGGGCCGTAGAGAGCATCTCCGGGCCCCGGGGGAAAATTGCAAATGCGGGCCCTTTCCAATTATGTCTACTTCATATAATTCGGAATTACTCTCGAGTCCGGGCCCCTCTGAGAACTCCGGGCCCGGGGCAAAAAGTCCCCGATCCTCCCCCCTCTCGTCGGGCCTGGCTGGACTTTAAGGAAATAATAGTTTAAGCGATAATAAATTATCAAACACTAATATCTTTGCATTCGCATTAAAAATAGTTTGTAAAAAAGCACTTTTAAATTATTTTCCCGCAAACCACTTTCCAACGAATTACTTTAGAAGGAGTTTAGACATCTATACTAATATTATAAAGAGGAAAACTTTGTTTGTTTGTTTGTTTGTTTGTAACGAATAGGCTCAAAAACTACTGGACCGATTTTAAAAATTCTTTCACCATTCGAAAACTACATTATCCAAGAGTAACATGGATTACATTTTATTTTGGAAAAAAATAGGGTTCCGTAAGATATTTGGATTTTTCGGACACAAACTGAAAAAAATATTATACTATATAAAATAAAGTCAACTTTTTGTGTGTGTTCGCTAACTGGCCGTGTCTGCACCGAATTAAACCAAACTTACACACAATGTTAAGAAGGCATTGAAGATGGTTTGCGTATAGTTTGGATACCTATTGGTGGATAGGGTCTCGAGATATAGGTCAAAACGTGGACCCGGGTAACCTTCGGATGTGTATGTACAATATGGGTATCAAATGGAAGCTGTTGGTGAATGCTTTCGTTCAGAGTATTTTTCATGCCGCTCCGTGACTAGGGTCTCGAGATAGAGACCAAAACGTGGACCCTAGAATGTGTTTGTACAATATGGATATCAAATTGAAGGTGTTGGTGAATGCTTTAGTACAGAGTATTTTTCATGCCGCTCCGTGACTGGGGTCTCGAGATATAGGTCAAAACGTGGACCCGGGTAACCTTTGGTTGTGTATGTACAATATGGGTATCAAATGAAAGCTGTTGATAAATGCTTTAATACGGGGTAATTTTTATACCTATTGATGACTAGGGTCTGGAAATATATGCCAAAACGTGGACCCGCCGTGTCTTTGCACCGAATTAAACCAAACTTACACACATTGTTAAGGAGGTATTGAAGATGGTTTCCGTATAGTTTGGATACCTATTGGTAGATAGGGTCTCGAGATATAGGTCAAAACGTGGACCCGGGTAACGTTTGGTTGTGTATGTACAATATGGGTATCAAATGAAAGCTGTTGATAAATGCTTTAATACGGGGTAATTTTCATACCTATTGATGACTAGGGTCTCGAAATAAATGCGAAAACGTGGACCCGCCGTGTCTTTGCACCGAATTAAACCAAACTTACGCACATTGTTAAGTAAGTATTGAAAATGGGTTTCGTAAAGTTTGGTTGTAATTCGGAGCAGTGGCAACGGGTACAGCGTTCTTTTGAACCAGCCATAATGTCGCTTAATTTTTCAACGCTTGGGGCGGAACTGAACTGTCAAATTGACAGTGTGAGTTACAATGTGTCAATATTTCGTTCTGATTTGGATGCCATAAGGAAAAAACGTAAGTGCAACATGTAAAAATTGTTTGTGAATTTTTTTGGAGTGTATTTTGGAACAGTGAATAATTTCTTACGAAATTTGAGAATTTAATGTGAAATCCGAATGAAATTATGTGTTCGTGGAAAAAAAATTTGTTTTCGTTTTTTTTTTTTGAAAAATATAAATGGATAATGGTTAAAAAAGCTCCAATGCTTAATAAAACATGTAAATTGAAACGAAAAATTCATGGATGATCAGGAAAAAAGACGATTGTTTATTCATATGCGTTGATTTGAAATTTAAAAACAATCTTCTTTTTTCCTGATTTTCAATTTATATTTTATATTTACTCAAAAACAAATAGAAAAACAAAAAATATTGTTTATGCCAAAGCGCTTGAATAAAGAATAAAGAAATAAATAATATGAAAACCATATATTTTCTGTTCTAAACCATATCTATTCTATTTTAGTGTGCCCAGCGAAGGGGGCCGGGTTTGCTAGTAGTTATATATAAAAACAAATAACTGCATTTAATTGCAACTAGTTCCAAACTACTTACTTTAGGGAGAGTGTCGAACTAGTTGAAAAAAGT
>JAYXIM010045907.1:0-23000 GCA_037575425.1 Anastrepha fraterculus
TTCTGCAATAGATTCCTCTGACCAATAGCATTTTAATGGCCACATTTCTGTAGAAGTCTTTGTCATTGGTTATTGGTTCGCTGCGCTTATAATATAATATTATATGTATGTATATATGTAATAGATATGAAAAAATGAAATCAAATCAATTTGATATGTAAAGGTGAAGGAAAGTGTGGGTGTGAGACATAAGGTGGCAGATATTAAGGAGGAACCCTGCATCGATATGTATCTCATTTTCTACTTCCCCGAACACACATTTACAAGAAGAAAAAAAAAAATAAAAAAAAAATATTTTGAAATGAAGCAATTAATGAGCAATCTGGTGGTGGAGTCATATCAACTAAAGTTCACCATTTTTTGCTAAATCTCAATTGTGCATGAATTGTTAAAGGAAACTCCCTGTTGCTATTTTCTATTGACACACAGGCATGTCTGTTATAAGTAGCGAGAAGAAACCCTAGTAAAGGGATTAACAGGCTTACGGGATCTTCTTCATGAGATCTGAAACTGTCGATAGTGAATACCTTCGATTGTTATCGATAGCTCTCGTTGGATAGTTTTTGATACAAATGGCGAAAACCGATTTAAAATTCTCGGAATATTTAGATTTTACACAAGCAGGCTATCATTTTTAATATAATATACTATATATAAAGATTAAAAACTCGGCTCATTCGGATGTAGACGGGCTTTCTGTAACTTTGTTTAAAAATTGTCGCTCTTTGGTTCAACCTCTTAAACTAATTTTTAACAAATCCTTGGCCGAAGGAATATTTATCGATGATTGGAAGCTGACTTCAGTCATTCCTATTTTCAAAAGCGGTAATAAAATCAATATTGTAAATTACAGACCAATTTCCAAATTATCTGCTGTATCTAAACTCTTTGAATGCGTTGTTAAATATAAGTTATATTTTAGTGTTAAACGTCTAATTAGTTCACGCCAGCATGGTTTTGTAGCTGCAAGATCTACCTTATCTAACTTATCCGTTTTTTCTGATGATTGCCACCCAGGCTTCCAGAATGGTTTCCAAACTGACGCGATATACACGGATTTCTCTAAAGCCTTTGATAAAATCTGCCATACGATTTTAGTAACTAAATTGGCCTGTCTCGGTTTTCATCTACTTTCCTTGATTGGATTCGGTCCTATTTAATAAAGAGATGCTGCACTGTAATTATCGATGGGGTTTCTTCGAAACACTACACTACCACCTCTGGTGTACCTCAGGGTACTATTTTAGGACCTTTGTTATTTGTTTTGTTTATTAATGATATTTATTCGTGTTTTTCCTTCGCTAAAAGTGTACGCTGAAATAAGAAATTCTAGTGATTCAGCCGCCCTACAGTCCGAGTTGAATAATTTATTTTCCTGGTGCCTTATAAATCGCCTATTTCCTAATATTGAATAATGTCATAAAATCACATTTTCTAAGCTTCAAAATCCCCTCAACACCTCTTATCATATCAATTAAACATATCTTGCTTCGTCTGATGTGAAGGAAGGTCACCAAACCAGTAGTGAATTGACGGAAAAAATGAACTGCGATCATGAAACTTTTCTCAATCAACTTCATTCTATGGAATTTACCGAAAAATTGGGAGCCTGGGTGCTTCACGAGCTCAACGAAAGAAACAAAGAAAGTCAACTTCAAATAGCTTCTCAGCATCTCCCCCGCTATCGAGCAACACGCGGTCAGCGTTTTCTGTACCGGATCGTCACAGGAGATGAGAAATGGTGCCTATACATCAATGTGAAGCAAAGAAAGGAGTGTGTGGCTTTAGGAGATACGCCAAAGCCAAGAGTCAAGCTGGATCTTCATCCAAAGAAGATCGTGATATGTATTTGGTGGGACTGGGAGGGCATGGTGCACTGGGAAATGCTCGAAAAGAATGCCACGGCCAACAAGGAGCCCTACATTACCAAGCTACACGGCGGAATGAGGCTATTCGCCTGAAAATACCTGATCGGCATAGTCAAACCGTACTCCTTCACGACAACGCCAGGCCCCATATTGCACAAGTCGTCAAAGCCGCGCTCCAAGAACTCGAATGAGAGTCAGCATCCACTGTATTCTCCGCACCTTGCACTGACCGATTACCATCTTTTCCGCACCCTGTCAAACAGTATGAAGGACGTTACCTTCGATAACAAAGAGCCCTTTAAAAACTGGCTCAACAATTTTTTTGACAGCAGACCAGATGATTTTTGGCGGAACGGCATCAACAAATTGGTCGAGAGGTGGAAAGAGGTTGTAAATAGCAACGACGAATGTACAATTAATTAACTTACTGATATAATTATTGTTTAAATAAAAGTCGAACTTATTCTCCAACCTAATATTTTAAATAAAATCAAAATTTTTTAAGAATTAAAAAAAAAGAATTAAGTTTTAATAAGAAAATTTAATTCGTAAACAATTTTTTCTTTAAAAATAATGAAATGTCGAAATATTTTTAATAATATTCAGACATGGGAATTAAAAAAAAAAAAAACATTACATATATATTACGTTTAGATTTCCATTAAAAAAAAAAAGAAAAGAAAAAAATCAGTTTTTGGTAAAATAAAAAAAAAATAATATGAAAAATTCAAAAAATGAAAATATTAAAAAATTAACAATTGCTCGACGTTATCACAAAGTAACAAAAAAATTACAAAAAAAAAAAATATCATTGATTTAAAGTAAAGAGATTTTTATTGTCATTAGGAGCTTAGAAAAGTAATCGATATCAAAACAATTCCAATATTATTAAGATATTTATTCTAATAAATCTAATATCATTCAATAACATACAATTCCAAAAATGTAATGGAAATATATTATATATAGTAAAGGAAACGAAGAAATAATATCCGCAAAGCTTTTGAAGTTATCGTTTACACATTTTTCAGAGGGGTCATAGTTTTCCCCTTCTTAAGATGAAACGGCATACGCAATCACAAAATTCTCCCATTTGAGGTATGAAATATGTTCAGCAATTCTATGTGGAGCACTGCGTGCATAGTTTCTTTAGTACACCTCCTCGCTTTGAGGAGAAAGAGTAAAAATACACATAAAACGGTTGTATATGAACTTTAATATCTTCTCATATAGATACCTCTGTCTGCTTATGTATTTATATAAATAACCAATTCTTAAGTATAAAATTCAAGTCATATCTATTTTCATTTCCTTCCACATCCTTCCGAAGTATCCCATTCTCATGTCACCGTCACCCCATGTCTGTCGAGTGCCTCCTACCTACTCCCGCATGTCTGCGCATTTATGCCATTATAATTGGGCGCAATGCATTCGCTTACATTTTGCTTTTGTTATTATTGACATTTTTCTTCGTTAGACTCACATTTATTGCTGACTCTGTTGTTGTACATGCCGTAAACGTATGTATGTGCATAACCTCATAAGGGTAGTTTTCATGTTCAATGGTCAACACTCAAATTGCTTGCGTTGTGAAGTTAACGTCGAACTTTGGGTGCTAATATTCGCTGCGTTACGTAGAGTACTGCCACCCACAATGAGGGTTGCTGCACGACTGCCTGCCTGGCTACTTGCCGGCGTGTGTGTTATCTGGCAGTATTTCTGTGCTTACATGTTGTTGTTATTACCGACGCTTTTGTTGGCGCTGCTCTGATTGTGGGTTGTATTATTATATGAAATCATAACAGGCCAACTTCGTGCGCTTGTTGTGGGTGAGTGAGTGGGGTGCTCGGCTACATAAAGGTGGTGGGAGTACTTGCTTGAGTGGTTGATTGCAATCGTGCATACATATACACGCATTCATATTTATGTGTACCTATGTTATGAATTTTGTTTTTTGTTTTCCTGTATATGAGTGAAATATAAAAAGGTTATGGATTATGATAGCATATTCCGTTGTTTTTGTTGTGGTCTGGCGCAATCGAAAGGCGTGGCGGTGCGTTATGATTGGCTGGAGATTTCTGTGATAGTCATAAAAGAGGAGTCGGGGAAATATTTTCTGCGGTTATGTAATTTCATAAGCAATATGAGGGTGCCAAGGTTGAATGCTAGTTGTGAGGAGGAGATTGTCTCACATTTTTCGCTGAACGAAAATGGCGTAGCGAGAATTATTACATTATAAAATTTATATAATTATTATACAAAATATAATAAAATGTTATATAGTTAAGCTTGTACGCCAAAATGTAATCGTTTAAATAAAAGTATTATCTTAAATGAGTACCTAAACTCATTTCAATGATAAATGCGCTAGAAGTTTCACAAAGTGCCAAGCATCGAAATGTGTAAAAAATTAAATAAATTACCAACCCTTTATTTTGCTTCACTTATCCTTGTACTTAAAAAAACAAAAAAAAAAAAAAGCGAGAGGCGAAAATCCACTAAGACAGATGTCCAACAGTGGTCAGTTGAAAATAAATTATAGACCATATCGCAATGCCTTGAACGGCTGACATGCACACAAACAACAGGCAAATAGTCAGGCACACGTTCTTATTTGTATGTATAGGTGCATTTCTAAATCCAAATTTATACATAAACTTTATTATTATAAGTATACGCTGGTAAACGTGATGAGAAATGTTTTATCCACCTAAGCGAATTGAAAAATAACCAAAAGCTTACTCAGCCCAGGCGTATTTGTATAGGTGCGGGTGTCAGATATGTGTAAAAAATGGTGGAAGAATACCGGCCAAAGTTGAATCGTGAGTATTTTACAATGCACTCAGCTATAAAAAGGGGGAAAATAGTAAATATAAAGAAGAATGAAATATAAAGAATAATATTAGAATATACGGGCACCCTAGCAGGAAAACATAAGCCAAAAAAAAAAAATAAGGCTTTAGTGAAGTAAACAACAAAGCACATTTGTACACACTACTAGAGCTCATAAAAAATGTGATGGGAAGTTTTAATTTTTGTAATAAATGCGACCACTTTGAAACCAGTTTGATCACTGAGAAACCAAAAGCGAAACTGAAAGTAAAAGTTAAACTGGCAAACTTTTCAAGAAAGAAAAGCTGTAAAAGAATTATAACCCAGGTTACTTCTGTAGAGAACTAGGAATGCACTTCCTATACCGGCATCATATCTTCATGAATTACTACTATTAATAACTGTTACGTTATAAAATATGACATGTGTGGTTGAGAATTCAAGGCATAAAGTTTAGTTTACAATAGAAACAAGGTTCCTTGTAAAAAGTAGACAAGTCCCACCTGTAGACTACCAATGCCAGTATCAACTCATGTAAGAGCCCACTTGGGCAAAAAGTCAAATTCGTCCATTGCAATAGCACAAAGAGGAAAATAGAGGGAGATGAACCGAACAGAGGGTCCTTTGGATTAGAGGAGAAGGGCAACAAAATCGATGTGTGAAACGTTCTATATCCGCCGCTGCCACCGCCATCTCCGTAAAACACCAAAATGAAGAAAAAGTTTTTGCTAATAGTGGCCGGCCCTCGGTAGACAATGACAAGCCTCCGAGTGTATTTCTGCCATGAAAAAAGCTATTTGCATCCGCAGTTGTAGCAAGGTGAGAGCCAAGATGTTAGAGTCTTAGCTGAACGAAAACGGGACAGCCGAGGAGAAGCTGCTGAGTTGATTCCATCTCATCCTCCATACAGCTTCTGCAGAAAGGGCTTGAACTAATCCCAAGTTTCACCGCATGGTTACCTAACGGACAATAGCCTGCAAGGATACGCCTAAGATTCGAGTGCTGTGGCTTTGTTAGCCTAAGAAGTTTCCACACACGCCCCGGATCTATCCGTTTACTCTAACCCACCGCTTACTGAGCTGGCGCGAATCCCATCTTTCTAGACGCAGAGCATAGGTTCTCAAGCAAACCTCAATGCTCTCTCGTTGGTATTTATAAGTATGTATTTTTTTTATAAAAACCATTGGCAACTATGAAAAAAAATTCTTGCATCAAATCTTTTCCAATAATCTGTCGTTTTTTTTTATCACAAAATTGTATATTCTTATTCTTCAATAATTTATATTTCATGTTAAAACTAGGTCGCAGCATTATTCTTGTATGACATTTTTTTTCAAAATGTGTTGTTTGTTCGATTTTAAAAATTATTAGGTCAGCAACTAAGCTGTCGCTGTTTTTTTTAATGAAAATACAACTTTATTCTGAAAAAATGGTTACAAGTGAATCATTGAAAGTATTGCCCATCGCTGGCTACTACTTTTTCCCATCTTTCTGGTAGATCTCATATACCGTCGCGGTAAAACTGTTCATCCTTTGAGGCTATCCATGGATCAAGCCACTTTTTGACGTCTTCATTTGAATGGAACTGCTGGTCAGCTAGACCATGTGCTATCGATCGGAACAGGTGATAATCGGACGGCGCAATATCTGGAGAATATGGCGGGTGGAGTAGGATTTCCCATTTCAGTGTTTTCAGGTAGGTTTTAACGGGCTTGGCAACGAGAGGCCGAGCGCTGTCATGGTGTAGAATCACTTTTTCATGCCTCTCCGCGTATTGCGGCCGCTTCTCGTGCAGTGCTCGGCTCAATCGCATCTATTGAAGTCGATACCGATCCCCAGTGATGATTTCGCTTGGTTTTAATAGTTCGTAATAAATAACACCAACTTGGTCCCACCAAATACATAGCATAACCTTCGCAGTGGAAGCATGACTGGGCAGTCCCCATGACTCTCTTTTCTTTGGATTACTGTAATGAATCCATATTTCATCACCCGTCACGATGCGATGAAGAAAACCCTTCCTTTTTTGCCGCTGGGGCAGTTGTCCACAGGCGAAAAAACGACGTTCAACATCCCTTGGTTTTAACTCATAAGGAACCCAAGTCCACTATTTCTGAATTATTCCCAAAGCATATATTCGCTTGGAAATGGATTGGCGGGTAACTCCTAATATTGAAGCAATCTCTTCTTGCGTTTGAAAAGGATCCTGATTGAGCAATGCCTCCAATTCAGTGTCTTAGGCCTTCCTTCACGCGGACGGTCGTCAAAATTAAAACCAGCGTCTTTGAAGCGACGGAACCAATCTAGGCACGTTGTTTTACTTAAAGCAGCATCTCCATAAACTTTTTGTAGCTCTCGATGCACTTCAGCCGTCATTTTTTCGAATATTAAAACTAGGTGGCAGCACTGTTCAAATATATAGCTTAAATTCATATGAAGCTTCAATAAATTTATTATTACAGTTGGGTTTTTTACATTAAATAATTATTTGAAAAAATTGTTTCTGTAAAAAAAGGTGGCAGCCTCCTTCAAAATTACTTTTACTATTAAACTTTTTTTAAATTATTTTCTTTCAATGTTGCAACAGCTTATTCTGTCTCTGCAGCAAAATCAATTTTTAAGCCACCCAGGACCACATCTCTGAAACCATATCTTTGAAACTGGTTGAGTTATTAAATACCCTATATTAGTCAGGGTTGGATGAATGAAAGAATCTTAGTTTTTTTATGCCATTTATCTTACCAAAATTACGACGCATTTTCACTTCCGTATCCTTACCGAATTCGCGTTGGGCTCCTTGTCATTGGTAATATGCGACGTAACTTTTTTTGTGTGTGAATGTGTGCGTGTGCGTGTACGTGCCTTTTAACAAAAAACCTTCAACGGAAATGGAAAGGATAAAATTAATTTTTTCCAACCGCATAGTCGCCGCTAATAAATACTCCTGCCTTTCCTTTCGCCCACACCTGAACAGCCCGTAACTCCACAAGCCCTGCACTGCTCTAAGTTTAATTGCGAAGAAGAAGAAGAAGGTTGTACATGATGCATATCTACTCATATACATCCATATATCACCCAAAGCAAACATATGAACATACGTGCATACTATTCTTCAATCGCTGCTGTTTGTGGCAATAAAAATGTGAAAAATTGCAAATGAAAGGCAGAGGAAGAAGATAAAATATATAAAATGGTAAAAAAATGTTGGATTCAGAAAGGAAAAAAATGAATGTAATAAAAAGTGTATGTTATAGTGAATCGAACTGATAAAACGAAGAAAAAAACAGCAACAAAATCGAATGAGGCAAATGCGAAGGTATTAAAAAATTCATTTCGTGTGGAAGGGCGAAAGAAGGTAGAGAGTATAAAATGTGAAATATGGAGAAAAACAAAACATAAAAAAATAAAATCGCACAGGTGAACACTTAAATCCTAAAGAAGTTGGGAGAAGAATGTATATGAAATGTGTGAGAGGATATGTGGGTGCATTAGAATTGGGCGTAGAATTGGTGGTCAAGTGGCGCTGCTGACCTGACCTGTCGTTTGCTGAGTCGATTGCTCTGAAGCGTTTGCGACCTCAGAACTAACACCTGGGCTAAGCGCTTTTCATGGAGTGTTTTTAAAAGGGGTGCACATACATGCACATGTGGGTGGCGTACATACAATGCATGCCTGTACATACTTGCATGTGTGGGTGTGCGTTTTATGAACTTCAAAGTACGTGTAGATATGTGCGCTTATAATACTTGGGTCACGTTTTACTTTTGTATGAGATTTTACACACTCACACACAGAGTTGTTATTTTCTTAACACACACTTACAAGCAACCTGGTTCATAGTGCACACAGATTATATGGACGTCATACACATATTTGTATACAAAAATCGATGATTTTTCAAGTAAGAAAAAAAATTAAATAGGAATAGTGCGAAAGAATTCGTGCGGGAAGAGCGCTTTTGTGGAAAAAGTAGCCGGAAGTGATGTGAAAGTATGAAGAAATAATAGCAAAAGCTGTGTGTACAACTACTTGCAAGTAGACGCAAAGTATATGGGATGAAAAATGAGATTACAATACACTCGCAGCTGCCTAAGAGAGTGACTGGGCTGGTAAGAAAGGGGTAAAAGTGAAAAAGGTGGGGAACAGACGAAATAAAATATTGGTAAAAATTTGTGAAAATCCGCATTGAAATTTTTATGCCATAAAACGAAGCTTTACTGAACGTTACGAATTCGAATAGGGTCCTTCAAGTTCGTGCTATTTCTTAAACTTCTTCTTCACGCCCTTAAAACTTCGTGGGACATAGGGCATCATAATGCTTCATCATGCTTCCTAAGCTGTGCTTTATTTTGACAAGTGTCGCTCTTAAATGGCGTCTCTTATGTGAGATGTTGAGCAGAAATGAAATTCCTGTTTACTAAAGTGAGTTCCATTTGCGGAACAACATCAAGACTACACCACATATAGGAGCAGGAGCTCGAACAAATACCTAACAGGAGTGTACGCGCCAATTATTTATTTTTTTGTATATAAAATGAGTTTGATTTCACTCGAAAACCATACAAAAGTAATTAAAATCCACTACGATTTCAAAGAAAAAGCTGCCGAAGTCGAATGCCAATCATTAAAATATTTTTAATAACAGACTCATTATAATTATGGAAGAATTCATCATTCTGCCTCTCCTGCTAGCAGCACTTTTCCTCACTCAAGTGACAATCTTACATTCATACATACGTATCTTCAACGACATCTTAACTTTGTCGCTTTCACTTCAAATTATCCAACCTTTAATGCCTTTCATTTCTTTGGGTACGTGTTGGCATTAAGTGCACAAACAAAGAGGCAAACAAATGTATATACGACCAGAGATCCAGTAAAACCAACTTCATCTTAATTTTCATCACCATCTTCATTTGCGACAAAAAGAACACCAACAACACCACTTAACTCTTTTCATACCTCTTAAGCATTCATTTAAGTGACGTGGTGGCAGTGTGGCAAAAGTATGAAAGCGGAGAAAAAGACACAATTAGACAAACCAACGCATCAAACTTTGTTCTTGAGCAACAGCCACCAGCCAGACAGGCTGGCAGTCATTCACTCACTCGTTCACTCATCCATGCGCCCACGCACTCCGTCAACAAATCGAGACATCCATTCACTGCTCGCTCTTGCAGACACTTCCACAGCCATAGAATTATGTCCTTAATGTGAAAATTTTAATTTCAAACTCAAATTTGGAAAATGAAAATGAAAAGAAAAGCATCTACGGCAACTTGAGCAAACAAATATTTTGTGCTGAGACAAATGACAATTTTTGGCGTCTCTTGCGGTGTGGCAGTGCGCCGCCCTTTCTTGCGTTGCTTTCCACCAACGCCTGGTGCCTAGTCATGCCAGTATGAGCTTTTTCAAGCGTCGTCTTTCCGTTAACCAAAATCAGGATGCGTAGGTATCTCGCTGTTTGTTCATTTTGGTATTTCTCTGTATAATTTTCTGCTTAATTTTCACTTTTTCCATAACAAAAAGACAAATAAATTTGATAAAGTGTCAGAAAAGTGCACAAAGTGATGGTGGTGGTGGTGGGGGTGTGGGTGTGGGTGATGAAGGGGTTATGATGAGATGAAGGGCAGAAGGTTTACATTCCGTTGAAGTGCGAATGATGTTGACTAAAGATAAATATGAAGTCGAGGAAAATAATTTCGCAGATAATGAAGTTTGTGAAGAAGATGTTCGAGCTGGTGATGAATTCCCATAGATATCTTGTTGTTGTAGCCCTCTTTGTTGTCATACCTTTAATTTCTGGAAAATTCATTGTATTTTTTTTTAATTATTGAAGATTTTTGAATCCATTGAAGATATTTAAGGTAAATCGCTGGGGTTTTCATACAATTCGGCGACTTAGGAACTGATGAGTTAGGACATACTTTTTCTTAATTCTGTGTTGTACTTCTTGATTGCGATATACTTGAGTTTTACAGCTTTAGATGTCTTAGGTACTTCGACTTTTATGAGAAATCAGTTTAGTTTTATTGGACCATTTGGGCACTTTCTCATGCTTTTTGTTTCATATTGCCAATGGATTTATAGTAATTTTTCCAAGGTGAGCGAGTCTTCGTCTAGTGGGGCTATACATTCGCAGAGAATCTGCTCTGACATTTCATCGCCCAGCAAGCGAATACGACATACGTTTATTTCAGAGGATCCTAGGATCCTAAAGTGCTACCGAAGACGGTGTCCCATATAGTATCCAGTGAGATTTCATAAGTTCTCTCTATCCAAACTTAGTAGCCTATTTGGCGCTCTTCTAGAAGGAAGCATAAATTGCTTGGCTTGCCTCTGTCCAGGAATTTACATACAGTACCGTATGAACTCTGTGTGTTCCCAGTCGTTGACAGCTTCCTTTATGAAGGCATTTGGGAGCAAAAAAAATATTTTGGTTCATGGAATTTTCATGTGCCACGCAGTGATGGTAAATGTAGGGAAAATTCCCTACATGTAGGGATTTATGTCGAAAAATGTGGGTGTAGGGAAAAGTAGGACAGATTTTGTTAAGTTCTGTAAATGTAAAGAATTTTCAAGAAGGACAGAAAAAATTTGAAATAGCGGGAAAAATTAGAAAAGTTCAGACTTTTTTTCTTTATAGTAGAATACTTTTTAAAAGCGTTAATACGGCAACATTGCCGTTTTTTTCTTCGTTAACGCTAGCGCGATTTTTCTTCGCGCGAATATTGTTAGTTTTCTGGTGCTTTTCACTTTTGAAGTAAGTTTGCAAATAATTTAGTTTTAGCTTGTTTTATATTTAAAATGCATATATACTTGTATATGAGTTCCCCCTCTTCGACTGACTCTGCGGAGGAACACCAGAAAAAACAATGCAAGTATCGGAACCAAAAGTTCAATTACAAGTGGCTTGACGACGACAATTTTAGTGGCTGGTTGGAAGCTGTGGCTAACGATCCATTCAAATGAAAATGCGCTGCGTGCGACAAAGTTTTGAACTTCCGCAAGTCTGATTTTGTGAAGCACGCCGAATCAGAAATGCACCAAAAAAATATGAAGGCAATAAAAAAGACACCTAAAATAAACAGAGTTTTTTAAGAAAAAATCGAGTAAGCCAAATGGTTCCAGAAATTTCGAATTAAGACTTAGCATGTTCTTCGCTGAGCATAATGTCGCGCTGCAAGTGGTGAACCATTTAATCCCACTCTTAAAAGAAACCGTGCCGGATTCTGAAAAAATAAAAACTCTGCCTTGCTTTAAACAGAACTGAATGTAATGAAAAAGTCTAATTTTTAGACTTTTTGCTGAATTTTTCTTTACATTTGTGTTTATAATATAATAAATATGTGTAATTATATATATTTGAAATAAAATTTGTTTTTATTGTAAAGTGTCAAAATAGCACCAAAACTTAAGCAAATAGTTAAATTTTGACGTTACAAGTGACTCATTATAGTGTAAACACAGGAGAAAAAAATGTAGGGAATTGTATAGGGAAAATTTTTTGTAAGCGTAGGGAAAAGTAGGGAATATTTTTGGGCTGTGTAGGGATTTTTCAAAAAATCATTTACCATCACTGGTGCCACGCAATTATTTCGTTAGACAGTCCACCTGTACATTGACTTTCATGACGTGGTACCTAGCCCAGCGAGATTGTGTTCTTTGCATCGGGGGTATTGAGGGCAGTCAAACATTCCTCAACGGGTTTAGATGCTATTAGGGTAGACTACGGTGCATATGAGGCTGCCTGGATGACTGTCAAAACATAGATGGGTTTCGAAAGCATGAGAAGTTAACTTTAGCTCCTTACAGTTTAGCTCCAGTTTACTTCTATAGGGGTTTTCAGTAAGATCGCTTCAACTTTTGAACTTTTTTGAATAAAACACAAACGGTTTGACTTTTTTAACTAATTTTTTTTTTATTATCGAGTTTGAACATATACATTTAAGTATGAAATTCGATTTATTTTGCATGACCACCGCGTGAACCCAATTTTCGACCACTCTTTTGCATAAATCGGCCGAAATTCCAGCAATTTCGCGTTCAATATTGGCTCTGAGCTCACAAATCGTCGCCGGCTTGTTACTGTAGACCAATGACTTCACATAACCCCCAAACGGGACGGCTTGTTAAATGGACCGTAAAATGGCCGTAATGCTCTTAAAGTAGCAGCAACAGAACGATTATTTTCATAAAAAATTTGCACGATTTGCAATCGTTGTTCAAGTGTGTAGCGTTCCATGATGAAATGTATACTAATGAAGTTTACAAATGACAACCGAAAAATAAAAAATATTGCGTCGTTCGCCCCCCTATCGGAAAAAAGTTGAAGCGCACCTATTGAAAAACCCTATATTTACAGCGCACGTATGATGCTTCTCCATCTCTGGGTGCTTTTAGTGTGACTTCCTCTATAGGTTAGTTGGTTGAATTCCATAACTTTTGTTACTTTTCTTACTGCATGCTAATGATGATGGGTTATTCATTTCTAAGTGCATCTGTATACGGCACCGAGAATCTGTCTGGACGTCGTGTGAGGCTGCAATATATTGAAAATTCAAGTTGAAAATCAGTTCTCTTTATAATCGTTGTCAGACAATAAAAAAAATTAAACACTTGGGTTCGATCTTATCACCGCAGAAGCCTTAAAAACTCGTACTCAAAAAAACTTGAATTAAAATAACATGACTTATAAACGCATGCCATGAGCTACTGTTTCAGAAGTAAAAATGTAACTTTCGGAAGTAATAATGATAGCAAAACCTGTCAAAAGTCCTCACGAAGTGTCATCATACCGTCCGACCTAAGGTATTCGAACAAATAATTCTGTATCGATGATAGCCTTTTATTGAAAACAAACGGCTTATTGCTACCCACCAATTCGGATTTAGATATAAGCCAGTGCGTTGAATCACAACCGTAATGGAAGAAACTATATATATATGTATATATAATTGGCGCGTATACCCTTTTTGGGTGTTTGGCCGAGCTCCTCCTCCTCCACAAATAGAGGGACCTACAGTTTCAAGCCTACTCTGAACGGCAATATTTTTATGAGGAGTTTTTCATGGCAGAAATACAGTCTGGGGTTTGCCATTGCCTGCCGAGCGGCGACCGCTATTAGAAAAATGCTTTTCTTAATTTTGGTGTTTCATCGAGATTCGAACCTACGTTCTCTCTGTGAATTCCGAATGGCAGTCACGCACCAACGCATTCGGCTACGGCGGCCTATGCTCTTACATATTTCTCGATGTTGCTCAGACCTTCGATAAGATATGGAATGACGGAGTACTCCATAAGCTAAAGATCTTGCTTTCAAAGGAATTTATGGACATTTTCACTTCGTATCTAAACAATACATAAATACTTCAGAATAAAGTGCGAAGGCACTTACTTAAGCCTAAAGGGGTCCCGCTGATCTAGACTTTTCAAAAAATCGATTTTTATATATTTCGAAAATATAGGCTTTTAAGAATATATTGTCAAATTTTTAAAGGGATATTCCTAGTATATTCGATTCTACAGCCGTTTTAGCAAGAAGAGTCAGATTCGTTACGTGGCAGCATCATGGAAAATATCCACTCTCAGAACTTTAAACTCAATTATTTCAAAACTACTTTTTTCGGCCTGGTATTTCAAAAAAAAAAAAAAGGGATTCAACCGGGTCGTCTGAAATTTTAATATGTTGTTCACAACATAATGGCTATCGCTCGTACTAGAATCATATTATTACATATTTCAATTATTTCGTATTTCAATTATTTCGTATTTTTTTTATTAAAAAACTGGACAATACCCGATTTTTGGAGTATCAAATTCAAAACCCCGCCATTTTGTCAATTTTGTTTTTTTATTCTAGTAGCGGAACATAGCTACAATCACAGGGATTAATAATTTTTTTGGTTTTTGTGTTTCAGATAAATAGAAGAGCCAAAATGGACAATACTGGCTAGGCCCAATTTTTCGGGAGGGTCAACTCCAGCGCCATTTTATAAAATTATTAAAAATTTTTTTTTTCATTTTTGTTTGTAAAAGAAGTTAAATAAAAGGCGTAAAAAATTTAAATATCGTTTTTAATTTTTTTATTGTAAAAAAAATCCTGAAACGCGATCCCTTAGCCAATAAATGCCGTGGTTCCACAAAGAAGTATACTTGTATGTCCCATTTATATTATGTTTTACTTTAATTGCTTTTTACATCTAACCTTTCGGTCTCTAAAAATATCATATCGGCCACCTTCGCTGAAGATATGTGCCTTTCAGAAATTTCTGATGATAAGACTCAGTCCACTCGTAAACTTCAGGTACACATTAACAAAATCATTGAATGGTCTATGAAATGGTGTATTAAATTGATAAATTCATGTAAAATTAAATTTATTTTCAAATATCGCTTCGAGAAGACTGTTGGACTCTTTGTGGTATTTTTGGTTCGAGTCTAGAAAAATTGCAAATTCTAAATTTTCAGAAAATTTTCTAGAAAAAAATGTGATTCGGAACCAACAAGTTAGCCTTGATACTAAATATTCTAAATTCAGGGGTTTTGTATTTTAAAGAAACAATGTTTAAAATAGTTTTGATGTGTAAAATACATAGTTTTTTCTGCTTTAAGTTCACAAATTTCAGACTACAGTTTGCCAAGAAAATGTTTTGACATACTAAAATATTCAAGTCATTAGCACTTCTTTAACCAAAACCATCACTTCTTATTGAATTTGGGTGGCCTTTCAAAATTATTTCATTAGCTTACTTAGTTACCAGTGATTCCTAGTGGTAACCTAAGCGGCCTTAACAACCACGCTGTTAGTTCTGTTTTTTCCTAACTGGATAATGAAGCAAATCGATACGATACTCGCCATCGCCAACGTGCAGTGGTCAAAAAATCGTATGCAGAATCATTCTCTCCAACATTCCAAGAAATGCCTTGGCTTCATCGGATATTGCCATCGCCAAAGTTTCTGCGCCATACGTTAGGACGGGCATGGTGATCTTATAGCGTTAGTTTTGTTCGTCAAGAGAGGTCTTTACTACTCAATTGCCTACTTAGTCCAAAGTAGCACTTGTTGGCAAGAGAGATTCTCCGTTGGATTTCCAGTCTGACATTTATTTTCGGTGTCGAAATCATAACTGTTAATAGTGACGTGGGTGCCGATACGCAAGTGCGCCGATTGTTGGTTTAATGACAGGAGGTACTTCGTTTTGTCCTCATTCATCAACAGACCCATTCACTTTGCTTCTTATCCAGTTTGGAAAAGCCAGAACTAATAGCGCAGTTGTCAAGGCCGACGATGCCAATATCATCGACAACAATTGTGCGACCTTATAAAAAAAAATAATTATTATTAAAATTAGCTAAATAAAACCACAGACTGAAAGAAAACCATGAAAATATGCATACTTCCTTAAGCAATATGTCTGAATTTCCCTAGATTAGTAGATGTCAAAATACTTCCTTGACAAACTGTATGTGTAAGAAAACATATGTCAAAAACCTACAAAGAAAACTCCCCGTGGAAGTGTTAACTAGTTCAAAAGTGGAATAAAAAATTCAACCAACGTTTTTTGTCATTTATGACATTACATATACATCTACAACTACATACACTACACTACTTAAGAGTAGGTTTCGTCACATGTCGAGAAAAATGAAACCTGTCTTGTTATACAAATGTAAATACGCCACTAATGGATACCCCTTGGGACTGGCATCAAAAAAAAAAAAAAAAAAATGAAGTAAAAAAGGAAAAATGTGAGTGAAAGTAAAAAAATCACAAATATCAACTACTACAACTTTTAGTTCCTTAAAAACTTTCCTTCCTTTAGCGCGTCCCGCTGAGAGAAAAGTTAAAAATGTACAGCTGGACACAATAGCTTGAAGCCAAATGACAAGAAGATGACTTCGCAATCCCGTGTGATTGCGCCTCTGGTGTGGGTGTAATTTCATTTTGCTTTTACCCTGCGGCCAATGCGTTACTTTTAGTTTTGTTTTATTGATGTGCTAGCCATTTTCCCCCAAGAGCTGATTCATGTATGTAAGTGAAATTAAATTGATTTTTTTTTGTGCTGGCTGGACATGACAATGACCACGGCGAAGATGCTGGCGAAGATAGAATTGACTGAAAAGTAGTTGTTTTGAAGTAATCATACGCGTACTCGTATGTGCCTTGGGAGAGTTATTGGTGGTGGAACTCAAATCGTGTAGCAGTACATAAAATACGAATAAAGTGCAAGTGTAGTTATAAATTTAAGGATCGCTATTGATGTATTGACATGTAAGTGTATGTGTATGTATATATGCACCAACTTTACATATCTCTTCACTTTCGCAACACACTTACGGCGTATTTTCTATACCTTTTGGTACAACTCAGTGCCATCGCCTAAGCACAAACTGCATCGCGCATTTCAAACATCATTCGATCGGTGTTGCAGATGCAATTCTTGCTGACCATTAGAATTTTCTGCTTAAGCCTGGTATGTAATATTCTTTAGATTTTATTAAGTACGGGTTGCATATATTGAAGCTGGTGGAGTGAGAACATTTTTTGATAAACAACATTTTTGAAACGAAATGTATACGAGGGTTGCCTTTTATATTATATTTTGAGTGCAGTAATGAAAACACAATAAAATAATAATGAAAATGACTTTATTGTTCTTTGGAAGTCATAATCCTTCTGCATTCGCTTGAATCAATTTTCAAAGCATTTTTGCCACTTAGAAGTGGATACCTCCAAAACAAGCTTTTTAAAAGCCACTTTAGGTGTTGCAAAATGTTGACCTCGCATTTTATTTTGGATGTCCAGGAACAAAAAGAAATCATTCTTTACCAAATCAAGCCTGTAAGGCGGATGACCCATCAATTCGATCTTTTGAGTGCTCAAAAACTCCCTTGTCTGAGCCGATACGCGAGAGCTCGCATTGTCTTGGTGAAGGGTGATTTGTCTTAGGGTGCGTGCATGTCAGAGCTGTGATAAGCGATAAGAGCGTCGATAAGAGCAGCGACAAAAGCATAGCGTCGAGCTTTAGTTTTGTGTGGTGTATATAACAGAGCTGCGATAAGAGCGTTAGTTGCATTTGCAATTTAAGTTTCGAATAGTGAAGAGCTATAATATTTATAATAATGAGTGATTCAAAGGAAGAAAATATGTTGTTGTTGACGCCTACTGCTGCATATTATCATCTACATAATACTGTAAGGGAAAAACGTCAGTTTTCGGCGCATCCTCTAAACCAAGCAAGACTAGAACTCGGAGAATTTCACCATCTCTATAATAGTTTAGAATTTAGAATTTTAGCTACAGCCATTCAAACCAACCCAACCTTAGCTGACGTTATAATTAAGTGCATTTGCTTACTGCATAATATAATTATTGATAGAGGAGGAATTGAGCACCATTTGACTCAAAACTGGACTTCATTACCTAGAAATATTGCATTAAACCAAACTGTTGTAGGGCGACAGAATCAAAATGCAGAAAATATTCGCAATATATTCAAACTGTACTTTTGTCATAATCCAATTTAATAAATATGAAATAATGACACAATAACAAAAAAATAACCGTTTTAATGCGACAAACAAAAAGAAATATGTACTCGTACATGCTCAAACGAAAGTAAACGATAAATTTTTGTTGTTACTATTATTATTAATTACTATGTATTATTGATATTTGAGCAACAATTTTACAATAAAAAACATGAAAACATATTATTGCACTTACTTGTTGTATTGAATTGTTTGGATATCTCTTGCCACAATTTATCCAAAATGAACTTGTTGTGGTGATTTGGATCTTTTTGATCCCAAATTGCAGGTTTTAAAAATACTGCACTTATAAAATCTTCTGTGTCCATCATCGATAATAGCGAAGAAATTACTAACCTACAATTTCTACGCTCTTATCGATGATAGCGAGCGAAGAGTGAGTTAGCGCGCTGCTCCGACATGCACACTTCTATTAAAATACATGCATTAATTTTCTACGCTTCGCTCTTATCGACGCTCTTATCGCTTATCGCATCTCTGACATGCACGCACCCTTAGGCGGTTGGTTTTCCTTAGCTCCTCGTAAACTTCTAGCAACCAAATGTTTGTGTGTCAGTCAGAATTGATTGTTTTAAGTTCTTCTTGTGGAAACCGCGACATGACTAGGTTTTTCGAAAAAAATGACCATTTGCTTTAAGCTGCTTCTTGCACGAACAACATTTGTTAGATTGAGCTCCTCCTGAAACAGACATTCCGTCGATTGCTGGTTTCTTTCCGGCTTCCCTCTTATAGTTCACACTGTGTGCTAATTAGTTTAAATGCGCTTTAAAACAGAAGAATCATCCAGTCTCTTAAGCTTGTTTAGGAGGCTCCATTGACTGTTCTGAGCATTTCGGGCGGATTAGTTTTAAAATAGCCAGCAAAGGGCTTTGTGTACAATTTTTGTATACACTAAGGTGTTCTAAGACTGGATTGCCCTCTAGAACAAAAGTCATTGGATTAGCGCATGATATCGCGGTGGTAATGGTGGCAAAACATATCCGCGAAATTGAGAGGATAGCCAGCGAATCAATAAGTAGGGTCAAGGCTTGGTTGAAGCTGGAATTAACTGAGCATAAGACCGATGTAGTCCTAATAAGTAGCAGAAAGTCAGTAGAATCTATGAATGTAAATGTTAGGACTGTAAGTATTATTTCAAAACCCGCTATTAAATTCCTAGTAGTGGTGATAGACAGTCGTTTAAATTTTAAAACGCACTAGAAATATGTTCTTAAGAAGGCATCGACTGTGCAGTCGTTTCTGTCGCGAATAATGACAAACACTGGCGGTCCTATTCACAACAAAAGAATACTATGAAGTAAGGTAGTCAGCTTGGTTCTTTTGTATGCCGCACCGATCTTAGCTGCTGCACTGAACATAAATTAAAAAAAAAAAAACTGATTGCCATTTATCGGCTAAGCGCTTTGCGGACTATCTGCGGTTTCCGTACAATTTCGGATGACGCTTCCTTCGTTATTGGAGGACGAGTCCCAGTACATATTTGGATATTGCAGAAGAAGAAAGGCATCGTTCGATCGAGATGATTAAAATAGGCAAAACCGGTGGACCAGATCACCGAAAGTTAGATGGGCGAATGGGCTAATACCCATTCCTGTGAAATGATTAGAAAGGATCCAAGGGAAAACAAATTTCAATCTAACCCAATTCCTTTCAGAGCTGGAATATTTCGAAAATACCTCCATAGATTCGGGCATGACAGTTCCCCAACCAACCCAATCTGCACGGAGAGGGAGACGACGTTGATCACGTCTTGTTCCAAAGCCCACGCTATGCTCCCAAAACCTGTAACATATTAAACGGGGAAAATATTGTAGATTTTACGCTGAAATCGGGTGATAACTGGTAGTGAATCTGCGTGCATGCAAAAGATATTCACTATGATTTAAGACGCACGGAGCTTCGTAGACGTCAACAATAACTAGCAGTCTATGAGCTAATTAGGCAGTGGGGTAATACTTTTTTGGCAGTTTCGCGGGGACAGTGTAGATTGTGGAGAGGTGTTTAGTACGTAGGTGTAGCTGTGAGGCTACAAGTCGTGCATGCTGCTATACCGATATAGCAGTACTCCTGAGAGTTTCCTCTTCACGGACGTCATCCCGGAAAAAAAGATACAGTAAATTTAATTTTTTATATAGGTGGCAACCGACCTAAAAACATTTGTGGATGAAGATATTCGTATGTACTTGCCACTTCATACCCATATTGCCATACTTTACTTAACTTATAAATACATACAAAGGGTGGTTAAATTTCAAGGGCCGATGTTGAATTTGAACCACACCCAAACGTCAACGACACCGTTGGACTTCTTTATTTGGGGTTATTTGAAAGAAAAGGTGTACATCGATAAGCCAGCAACAATTCAAGAGCTAAAGGATGAGATAATTCGGCATATTAACGGCATAGAACCTCAATTATGTCTCAGCGTCATCGGATGGACGTGTGCCGCCGAGACTGTGGCGGCCATTTGGCAAATATTTTATTCTATACGTAATTGAGCCATACCAATATTATCATAATAAAGACAAACGACAATAATTTCTTAAAAAAATTGTATTTTATTCAAAACCAACAGCGGCCCGTAAAACTTAACCACCCTTTATAATATAAAATATAATAATAACAAAATAATAATTGCCAATTCAGTCCCCTTCCTGGCAAGCTTACCTGCAATTTTATATCCCTTTATGTTCTTATGTCCTGGAGCCCAGAAAAGTTACCTGCATACACAAGATATTTGACCTCCTCCTTACAGAAGTTGTCTAGTTTAGATTTGCAGCATGGCGTCGTCAAAGCCTTGATCGGGGCCAAACTATCTTCAAAAATGTTAATATCTCTCTCGCTCCCATGTTTTGCCCTAAACATTTTGCAAGCCTGCAGGATCGCAAAGACTCCAAATCAGATAAGCAGAAATAGAATTTATTTCAATTCCTCTTGACGGATTTGTGAAATTGTTTTTTCTTATTTTTCCATTTATCATTTATGTATGTATGAGTATACTCATACCAATACGTACCTTTATTTTTGCCATATACCTGTATATAGACATAAGCTGAAATGGAATTTACATGACATAGCAATAACTTTAGCTTGACCATTCGAACGTATTTCATCCAGGAAATAATTCCGCTATGATGGCCGGTTTCATGGTAAATGTTTACATAAATGTGTAAATATGTCTTCGGACAAGCCAATAATGGTGATAACAACAAACAGAAAAGGGTTAGAAAAGAAGAAGGCAAAAAAGAAAAATACTTTGTGAAAATAGCACAGCACTTCTTCTGGGTCCCCTAAGTGCACTCTCAGAAGAAAATATTTTTCCTTTAACATAAATCCATGTATCCACTGAAAAGGTTTATTCCGTAACTAGCCATTCACCTGTTCAGCTGTACGTACATAAATAGATTTGCTTCCTTACTGCTTTTGTAAATATCTTGCGAATATCCCTCCACTCGACCATTCGACCAACAAATCGAACAAAGAGTAATATTTATGCCATACATTTAGTTGAGAATTTGTGATTTACTTAAGCAAAAACGTATACGCTTCTGGGTATGAGTACAGTTGACCGATCGAAAGCACAGAATTGCCAGAGTGAAAAGCACCGAAGCCATCTGCAGTTGAATATGACGCCGGTCCTGTGGTTATGTGAAAAGTTTTTGAGTGCTCTGCTTTTGCCCTTCTCCACAATTCATTTGACTCTAAAAGCATTTACATATATACGAGTAGTATAGTATTTTGCGTTGTTGTTGCTGTTGTTGTTTGTTGTCTGCTAGTAGTCTCTATTGTAATTATACCCAGCACTGTGCCGCTATGAGTAGGGGAGTAAGTAAGTCGATAGTCGTTTAGGTTTTTGGTAGTGTTGTTGTTGTTGTTATACTTGCTGTTTGTACTGACCATTGGGCGTCATCGTCGCATCGCTGACAAAATAACGAAAGGGTAGCATTTTGCAATTTGGGGCATTAATATTTAATAACACGAATTGTTGATTGAGTTAGAAAGGCTGGCAAAGCAAACCCACACACACACACACACAAACATACACCAAAACGCACATCCACAATTGAAACAACATAGAGGTCCTATGCAGGTGTATCAAATGTTATGTTTTATACATCCATTCAGCTGCATTGTGCGATTGCGCTTTTGTGCGCCTTTATGTATGCTTCAACAATTTCAATTTTTTGACTCTTAACTAGTAAAATGTGCATTGAGCTGAGATTTTATTTGTTTATTGGCAAATTGAATTGAGAATAATTTAGTGTAGCATTTTTTGTGCGAATGTTTGCAAGTGTGTGTGTGTGTAGCTGAAAATTGGGTAAGCTTTACGTCCAGTTAGAATAGTGAAAAATTGTAGATTTCCCTAAATAGTAGCATTAAATATGAGTTCCAGTCAAAGTGTTTTACACAGAAAAATGTATACTCATACAAACAAATGCGCTTACAACTACACCTACACTCATGTTCATGTGTGTCGGCTGCTGTTGGTGAGCTAGTTTGTAAAGGGATTTATTTTTGTAGCTAAGTATGAGTAATTGTCCAGCTGCATTGACAGTGCGTAGTTTTCAAATACCATTTATTTTTCATATGCCCACAAAAATGTTGATTTAGTAAATTTTTCATTGAAACGAAATTGCTTTCTAACTCTTTCAAAGGCACACAGCCATGCCTACGCCTCTGTTTGTGCATGACATAAAATTATAATGCCACTCATAGAAATTACTAATGAAACATTTTGAACAGTTT
>JAYXIM010045908.1:0-22194 GCA_037575425.1 Anastrepha fraterculus
TCTGAGTGCTCTGTGAATTATGTATGACCTCCCAAATGATTTGCCTAATACCACAAATGCGAATCGGAAATAAATAAATACTCTATTAAACCTATTTGATTTAGTTAAAAAAATTATCTTCAAGAAGAGATTAACAGAGAAGAAATAAAAAGATTTAGTGCTTTCATAAAAGCTTCTTTTCTGATTTTTTTTAATTTTGAGTATAGCTTAGATTCAAGCGATTTAAATGATTCGAAATTGCTCTTTGGACTAAGACCAAATGTTGTCAAGGAGCTCAGGCAGCCAAGACCGCGTCACACATTAAGGGGTTAGGGGTAGTCAGAGGCCGAAAAAAAAAAGATTTTCAATAATTTTTTTTTGCTAGTCAATCCCTTATTTCACAAAAATAAAAACATAACAATTAAGGATGGCCTGTAGGTACTACCCACTTTGAAAAGGGTAAGAATGCAACTGTCTTCTGAACTTAAATACTTAGGAGTAATCATAGACAGTAAGCTTATATGGAAGAAGCACTTCGAACAGAAGGTCTCTCGAACAGTAAATGTCTTTTGGCAGTGTAAGAGAACCTTTGGCAAGACATGGGGTCTAAGGCTGGCGATAGTAAACTGGTTGTACATCACCCTGATTAGACCCATTATTACATACGCCTCTGTAGTATGGTGGAAGGCTACAATGGAGTACATACAGAGTAAAACCCCTAAACAGGCTACAGAGAAGTGTGTGCTTGGCTATCACAGATTCTTCAAATTCGAAAGGAAGCGATGAAGGTGGCGTACAGGCTCAAGTTAAACGGAGTCTGGGGAAATGAAGAAAGCACTGGCCACTGTCAGATATGCCAGCAGTTGTCGCAGCGGTGCACAGTGCTCTCTTGGGAAAAAGTGGCGTGGTAGCAGTATTGGAATTTGTAGTGATAGTCAAGCTGCACTGAAAGCCCTCGATAACCCACGCTGCTCTTCGAAGTTAGTCGGTGAATGTGAGACAAAACTGAACAGTGTTGCAAAACACAACAAAGTTAGTCTTATTTTGGTGCCTGGATATTGTGGGTTACAGGGAGCAAGTTAGCTGATAAATTGGCAAATGAAGGCTCTGCAAGTATACCACTAGGCCCTGAACGCTTTCTACGTATCAATTCCGCATCGATTCAACTATGCATTGACGATTTCATGAGTTCTACTCATAGAGGACGTTGGTCTAGGTTGAACTCGTGCAGAGTAGCCAAGTGCTTTGTGAAAGAACCAAACAGAAAAATAGCGACATTTCTCCTAAAACTCAGCAGAAAGGACCTGGGTGTAATCACAGGGCACAACGTCTGTGGGCAGCATATGGCTGCCATGGGGATTGTAGACAGGCCGATATGCCTACCCTGTCTTGAGAATGACGCCACTGCAGAGCATTTTCTCTGTAGCTGTTCGGCGTTTTCTAGAATCAGACTTAGGATATTGGGTTGCGATATACTCTCTTAAGATTCATCAATGAATCCAAGAGATTTGTGGAAGAGTGACCTCAAACTAATTTAACCGTCTTCCTACCCACTCTTTATCTTTCCTATCTCTATTCTTTCTACTGAAACCTATCCGGGTGTAGTACAATGGTCGCCTGACTGAGTGCTTTAACTTGTCCAACCCCCCACAAATCTAATCTAATCCAATCTAGCATTATTACATCATGGTTCAACTTGACTTTAGTAAAATTAAAAAAAAAAATTTATTTTCAAAATTAACAATATGGCGGCCTCAGGAAATATTTTTCAGATTTTTGAGAAGAAAACCGACAATTAGTTGTTTACAAAAAATCAAAATTTTTGAAAAAAAAAATCCTTCGATCACGTACGAGTTTTTCATATATTTCAAAAACAGTATAAGGGTTATTGAAGTCGATCAAGTGGTTTTTAAGTTAAAGTGATCACCGGTTAAAAAAACACAGTTTTGAGAAAAGCGCATTTAAAGTTTTGCTATCGATTTATCTAGAGTTATGTGAGTTATTTAAATACTTACGCTGTGCCATCTATTCTTGGGCCATATAATAGTTCTTCAGCCGTCATAGCGAACGCTCCGGAGCGCCCGAGCGCCCTTTGTTAATTATTGAATAACTCGAAAAGTATTTGTCGGATTCACTTCAAGTTTTCACACAAAATTTTTATGATATGCTCCTATAAGAAAATCTGTTTTAAATTCTGACTACCCCTAATCCCTTATACACTTTCTGAAAGTATTACACCAAAGGCTATAAAAGAAGTGCGAATATTTTATGGGAGGAACACAACTCGGGTTCAGAGAAGCTATGAGCATGCGTGAAGCATTGGTGGGTGTCTCGGTTCTAATATAGAATGCTTCGGTGATGGGAATCCCCCGCCATTCAATTTGCAAACTCATTGCGGTGATCGGTACTAATGCGGAGAAGTTTGGAATTCCGTACAACCTCTATTGCAGAAGCTGTGGGGATCCTGCAGAGAAAGAGACTGTGGAGCACTTTCACTGCAAATGTCCGGTTCTGGCGGCTAGGAGCTTGAGATTCCTTAGCGTGCCCTTTCGGGATGACTTGAAGAAATTCTCCAGCCTAGATCCCTTTTCTCTCCTCCGCTATATCAACAGCACTGGATGGCTGTAGACGGTTTTTCTCTTCGCTAAATCCTTTCACAGGTAGTGGTCCACATTATGGTTTCAAAACGGCACGTAAGTGCTACTTGTAGTGTACCTGGGGTACTCTTGCGATCTTACCCACCTACCTAGGTTCTAATACAAAATTATAAAGATATGCGAAAAGACGAATTTCTATGTTTTATCTACTCTGAGAAAGCATTTGATAGAGTGGAACACTGATTTACTGAAAGATACCTATTTATAAAGAGCTTAACACATGGGCTGAAAAGTCTCGAGCATAACAAAGAGAACACGTTTTTTAATCTGCTCAAAATTAGCTTTATTCATCAAGATAATTTCCATCAACAACGCAATATTTACAGCACCGCTCTAACATTTCAATAACACTTTTGCAGAACGATTTATCTTTTGCCTCAAAATAGGCTTCAGTATCAGCGGTAGCCTCTTTATTCGAGCGAAATTTCTTACCGAGCATTTTCTGAGTCTGCGAATAGGCAGTGGTTGCTGGGAGTGAAATCTGGTGTATACGGTGGATGTGGGAGCAATTTGAAGATCATTTCATGTAGTTTTGCCATAATTTTGATTGACTTGTGACACGATGCGTTGTCTTGATGGAATAAAATGTTTCTTTTTGCCATATGCGGAAATTTCTTTGCAATTTCGGTCTTTAAATGCTCCAATAATGCTATTTAATATTCACTGTTGATGGTGTTTCCCTTCTCAAGATAGTCGATGAATATTACACTACGCACATCCCAAAATACCGAAGCCATAACCTTTCCAGCCGATTGTTGTACTTTTCGGTGCTTTGGACGAGGTTCACCAGTTGCTGTCCTCTCAGATGATGATCGTTTTGATTCCGGAGTAATGTGATGGATCCATGTTTCATTAATTGTCACACATCGACGCAAAAATTCCGGTGTATTACGTTTAAACATGGCCAAACACTGGTCAGAATCATCATCTCGTTCTTGTTTTTGGTCAACAGTGAGCAAATGCGGCGCCCACTTTGAAGAGAGCTCTCTCACAGTCAAATGCTTGTGCAATATAAAGCCAATATATTTACGATACCAGCTAACTCACCCAACTTCACTTTTCGATTATTCAAAAAGTAATTTTGGGGAACCGTCTCATTTAGACGTCCATTGCGTTGTGCATCATCGGTGTCTCTACGATCACGTTTGAAATCAGCAAAACATAGTTTTATTGTTGCTTCTGATGGAGCGCAGTCCTCATAACACTTTTCAAGCCATTGATTACTTTGCTTGAACGGTATTTTTTCCAATCAAGAAGCAGTGTAAAATTAAAACACGAAATTATTTTTGATTTATTGTTTTGAAAATATCAAAAGTAGCGTGACTCTTAGGTTGCAAACACAGTGCACGCTGAGACGAAGACGAAGATGAAGACGAAGCTGAAGACGAAAAACAGTGCAGAACAAATCGTATGAATTCGCTCGCTCGTACGCATAGTGCGCGCTGTGACGAAGACGAAGATGAAGACGAAGCTGAAGACGAAAAACAGTGCAGAACAAATCGTATGAATTCGCTCGCTCGTACGCATAGTGCGCGCTGTGACGAAGACGAAGATGAAGACGAAACGCAAGCAATCAGCTTCAAACGCTGCTGTACTGAATTTGAAGACGAATCGCTTGCTAGTTACCGTGGTTTTTGTTTGTTTGTTCTGTCTATGCTTTGGCACGTTAATTAAGTTAAGACAGTCGATAAACAAGTAATTAAATGAGAAGTAATAATCAATAAAAGGCATAAAACTAAATATATTTCAAAATTATTTTTTACCCTAACGTCACAATTAGCCTTTCAGCACATATAATTGGCGTTTTATTAAAATTAGTCCAGTTTTTAATAATAAGTGGCTCAATTTTAATTAGAATATAATCAAATGTGCTAATTGTCATTCTGGTAAATTCCACAAATTTCTTTTCATCGTAGCGCAGCTCATCATACAAATGATGAAATTCACCAAATGCTTCTCTTCCCAAATTTATAGGGTGTACTTTTTTATTTACTTTTATAAGTTTTAATTTAAAATATAAGCTTGGCTCAATCAGCAGGTCATCATCTGATGAGGAATCCATTGCGACTAACATAACAAAAGCGCAACCAATTCGTCTTGCACTGTGCAACCTATTCGCTTACTCGCAACGCAAGCAATTTCTCTTCAGCTTCGTCTTCATCTTCGTCTTCGTCTCAGCGTGCACTGTGTTTGCAGCCTTAGCCAAAGAACTCACGAAATAATGAATAGAATATCATAAAATTTAAACAGCTGTCTTTTTAAGGTTTGTACTAACTGAAGAAGAGGCGAACGCAATAAAACTAGTGCCATCTGTGTTCTAGGACTTTTCAGACCGGGTGTTATTTCGTTGTAAAGTTTAAATTCCGTCAAATTGACGGGTTCCGTAATTCTAGCGGTAAATGTATAGTAGACTATCTGCTCCGCGGCGACGCTCACTTATTTTTTTCTTCTATTCTGTCAGACTTGGCTCCCGCAGACCAATATTTGTTCCCTAATTTGAAAAAAATTGCTGGCAGGAAAAACATTTTTTTCAAACGAGGAGGTAATTAAATCCTTTCAGAGTTGAAATTGCAGAAACGAATAGCTATTTTTGAGGCTTCCTCTTCAGACAAATCGTATTATTCGGAAGAGATCAACAAACTAGAACAGCGCTGGACAAAGTGTGTAAGCCTAAAAGGAGACTATGTCGAAAAATAAAAAAGGTATACCACAAAAAATTAACCAGTTTTTATTCTTGCACTGACTTCTCAAAATACCCTCGTGTGCGCTAACTCTCTTACTATCCTTGAATCTGCAGTCTAGTCGCATCAAAAGTCCATTGCCAAGGCAATTTCAACTTGGAGGGCTCTGTTGAGAATTTTCCCCTGCCCTTGCTAGAGCAAAAACATACCCATGCTTTTTCTATTCCATTACGGACATGTGACCGCTTCAACGAATTTTCATAGAAAATTTAAATCCAACTGGTAGATAATACATACATACAAATATTCTATCTCACTGACTTATTTGCAGCGAAATCCGTGATTGTGGACAAAGGATACGAACGCTAAGCGCCCAAGGATTTGTGATATTTTATATAATTGTACCCAATGGTTTCGCTAATAAAATTTTCTTTTAAAAATCATTTATTTCTCGTTGCATATTTTTCTGTGGCAAATTGCAACTCATTAGGTAATTACTAATCCGCTCATTCAACGCACAAAAAGCGGACCAAATCAGTTTTGCCACAAGTCAGCTGAGGGCACTCAGCTTTGTACACTCACCCAGACACACACAAATACTCGTAAATGCTTAGCCACGCATGCAAATAAGAGTATTTGTTTGTGCGCCTAAAACCACATTTTGGGCAAACGATAAAAATCTACTTCACCCACTAATCTCATACACATGGAACAGCATGGACATGCATACATACATAAATACATATGTATGTATGGGTGTGTGTAAATTGTATGGCGAATGTAATTACCTAAATGCCTACTAATTTAAATTATTCGAACAATAAAAACAACTACAACAACAAATAAAGTACTAATGCCGACTCTTACGCACATACATACATATATGCATATATACATACGTATACACATAAAAACTTCGCCTCAAAAACCCTAAAAACTATTACTATTTGTAGGCAGCAGGCGCTACTCTAAACGCAGATTCAGAGTAAAACGGAAATAGAAAAGTGGAGAGGTGAAAAGAAGTTGAGAGATAGGGTAGTTGAGCAACTAAAATGCTCCAAAAAATATCTTCTAAAATAGCAATGCGCTCAACAAAAAAACACGAAAAAGCTTAACTATAAAGTAGCACCCAAATTGCCTTGTCGGCACAATGGGAATATTTTACGAGCATTGGGTGTTTGTGAATGTAGATACGCATGTATGTGTGCGTGTGTTCATTTGCGACTACAAATAAAACAAAATACACAAAAATACTAGTTGGCATTGGTGGCAAGTAATAACATTTTACATATATGCACACACATCCATACCCAGGCACGTACACATGGGCACACTTGCATTTGCGTATACTCCCACTCGCCGATATTTAACACTAAATGTGCTATGGAAATAAAAATGTTTATAAAAATGACGCTCATACGCCTAGTTGGGCCAGAAAGGCAAGCGTGCGCCAGGCTACAAATTCCCGCACAACAACCAACTAGCCACTCGCCCCTGTGAATGTTTGTGTGACTGTGTGTGTGATTGTAGAGTAATGCCGTTCGTACGCTTCTCTCTTGCTTCGCTTGCAGTTTGCTTTCGTGTACTAGCTGGTTTGTTTTTCCATCATCATGCATGTATTTGTATTTGTAAATTGTTGTTGATTTTGCTGTTTCTGTTGTTATTGCTGTAGATTATTTGCTGTTGCTGTTATAGTTGTTGTTGTTTGTAGCTGCTGTTATTTTGGTTGTCCGCTCGCTTGCCGTTTATCTAAAATCTAAATTCAAAATTGTTGTAAAAGCTTTGCATACAAATATTCTGCATTATAAATGTTAGTCTACTTTACGGCGTCAAACAAAAATCCATTCTAACGTACATGCACACATATACAGACAAAAACTGTTAGTATGTAAGCACACTTATCGCTTATGTGTTTATAACTTCAAAAAACACTTACACACACCACTACAAATGTCCGAAAATAAATGTGTTCTCGCATAAATAAGCGTTGCGTGGGTAGACATGCATATGAGAGCTCACATTTAGGCACAAGCTGAGTCGGCACAGTGGTGTATTTCTCCTGTTGAGAAATGTAAATTACAACGCATGCTATTAGCTGCTTTGTATTCTGATTGCAATAGCTACTTTCGATACATCGCTTCTCTGCTCGCTAGAGAATTCTGTGAAAGTAACAATAATTTAGCGATTTTCCATCAACATTTTAATCTTTCAGCTCACACGCAACATGCTTAGGCCAGTGCTTCCAAACGTAAGATGAGATACTTTTTATTATATTTTGCACTATATTTTTTTACCAGCTTTAATTGCCTATTGTCTATTTGTATATTTTTAATTGAATTTCGTCCCATTTTCTTTTCTTTGATTGGAACAAATTGCTTTACAAATTTCTTCAGTGCGGATTGTCAAAACAAAATTGAATGAATGAATGACTGCAAATGAGGAATGCACTTTGAACTTACGTTCTATTGGGCTCCCTACTCATCACAGTACCTTATCTAGGCCTAGTTCTCTTATTCAACTTAGAATAGAGAATAGAGAATAGGGTTGGACTGAGCGTATGCGCCTTTCTTTCCGCCGAGCAAATTTTTTTCGCAGCCTTCTACAGCCTTTAATGCTGAAGAATACTACTGTGGGCAAAAAGTAAGGGGAATTTGGTTGTAAAACGAAAAATCTTTATTTATTCTTGTAAATCAATTTCATCCCCTTCAAAATAATCCCCTCTCAATGAAATACACTTATGCCAACGATTTTTCCAATCCCCGAAACATGCCAAATAGTCCATTTCCGGTATAGCCATCAGCACCTTCTTCGATTCAGCTTTTATCTCCTCAATCGACTCGAAACACGTTCCTCGGAGTGGTCTCTTGAGTTTTGGGAATATCCAGAAGTCACACGGAGCCAAATCAGGCGAATACGGTGGTTGCGGAACGATATGCGTGGAATTTTTGGCGAAATGGTCACGAAGAACGAGTGCAGTGTGAGACGGTGCATTATCGTGATGCAAAAACCAAGAGTTGTTGGCCCATAATTCTAGTCTTTTTAGACGAATTGCTTCACGTAAACGACCCATGACGCAAACAAAAATATTTCTTATTAACAGTTTGGCCAGGTGGAAGGAATTTATAGTGCACCACACCTCGAAAATCGAAAAAAACTGGCATCATGACCTTTATTTTTGAACGACTTTGACGTGCTCTTTTCGGTCTGATTGGTCGGTTGTTTCAGGGTCGTAAGCATAAATCCAAGTCTCATCTCCCGTAATGATGCATTTGAGCTTGTCCTGATAGTCTGACAGGTTTTCACAGATCCTTATGATATTCCGATCATATAAGTAAGGTCTTTAACAGTCAACCGACGATTTTTGAGCACTAACTCCTTCACTTTATTGACGTGTTGGTCATCTGTTGACGTCGATGGTCGTCCGGAGCGCTCCAAGTCATCAACACGTTCTTGACCCTCTTTGAAGTCTTTGTACCACTTAGAAACATTTTTCTGCCGCATGAATCACCAAATGCCTTCTGCAACATGCTAAACGTTCCGCAGCCGAAATTTCATTCCGCAAACAAAATTTGATGGCACTTCTCTGCTCAATCAAATCAGACATTGTAAAAATCGAAAAATGCACTCTTGGTCGTGTGGTAAACACAAGCGTAAATATCTTACTGATAATGACATTCACATGAAAGTTGGCCCAGATGTTATTAACAGTGCTGCCAACTCATGAAAAAAATAACTAGAGCGAAATTTTAATCCCGCGAAGTTTGACAAATAAATTCACCTTACTTTTTGCCAACAGTAGTATATCGAATTTTCTCTTGTTTTACCTCAATTTGGAACGCTGTGACACAGAGCTGGCCATACCAAACACAGAACTGTTAAATAACTTTTTTGAAATATATTATCGCCTATCAAATTAATTTCTCATATTCACTATAGTCTTATAATTAAATATCTAAAGTAGGTAAGAGCTATGAGTACTATGGACTAAGCTCATCACCCATAATATGATCCAATACAATCGCACATCATAAGATATGGCTCACTAAAGATATCTAGCGGAAAATATTCGAATATTTTTATTTTATTTATTCTTATTGGTTACCTTATAAAGCCAATATCGCGAAATCTGCGATACTCTTGACTTTTTGATATTTTTCCCGTTTTGCATAAAATTGACACACTGTACGCTTGCGTTTATATGGACAAGTACTATAGGTAAATACATTTGTATAGTTGAGTATTACCATCTGGATTTTGCAATAAAATGCGTTTTAATACTTTGTTGTTGATATTGTAAGTTTTGTTATGCCGTTTTTGGTAAGCGATTATTTTGTTGCTCTTCTGCAAAGCCTGAAATGGAAAAGGATTCAGCGTGTGGGGTTTGAATAACCACACACACACGTATATATTCATAGGCATACGCGTATCTATGCAATGTATATATGTATGTAAGTATATTTCAATGAGCGTTAGTCAAAGCGCGTTCATACATTTTGTCAGCACCAAAGCGAAAAGGTTCTACACGGCCTCCTCTTTGGAAAATATTCACAAAATAAAGTTGTTGTAGTTTTGTAGTTTGTCGTGTTGCGATGTGGTCAGTTTTATTTTGAAATTTACAATCGCTTATACATACTCAAACTCCATATTTGGAATGCCCACGCACCCATTTGAGTGCTTGTATTTGTGTTTGTTTGTATGTCTGTATTTGCTTTGGTGTATGTAAATTTTTGTATGACTACACTCAGCTTTCGGTCAATACGATTAAGTGATAGAGGGCATTTCTACATTCGTACATACATGCGTGCCCCTTTGTATGAACGGTGTTTTCATTTCCTTTTGCTCCCAATCTGTCGGCTGGGTAGTTTAGTTGTGAGACGTCAAAGATTACAGCTCTAAAGTTGAGAGTAAAGTATACTTTTATGAGCGATTTAGTTATAATTGCAATTGATTAGTTGTGGAAACTTTCTAGAAATACTCACCTGGAAACAAATACGAAAACATTTAGCCAAACAGGACTGGAACATTATTAATGACCTCTTTATATACAGGGTCCGGCACTCGAAGCGGAACCAACTTCAGACCGCTCGCGCAGCTGTTAGTTGGCTAAATGACAGTCCAGAGTATTGTTTACAAGCACGCGGATGCATTTTGGCGAAAGTAAACGCGAAAAAAGAAAATCAGTAATGGATTTCAAACGCAACAGTGTGATTGCATTACATTTGGCTGAAAAATCACAACCAGCGATTGTTCGTAAGGTCGATTAAATAAACTTTTTGTGTATCGCACCATTACTCGTTACAATGATACTGGTAGCGAAAAGTCATGGTGGTAGTCATCAAAAGACCGCAACGTCACGTGAAATGGTTCAAAAAGTGAAGAAGCGACTTGAGCAAATTTCCGACGAAGTGCCAATCAAATGGCAAAAGAACGAAAAATATCTGACCAGATCTCAAAGTCAAGTCTTACAAGATCCAAAAGGCGCATGATCGCACACCAAAGCAGCAACAAGTCAGGCTTGAGAGAGCGAAGGAGTTGCTTCGCTTGGCCGAAAGCGGTCAAACTCCGAACATTGTGTTTTCTGACTAGAAAATTTTTCAAATTGAGCAATTCATAAACTCCGAAAACGATAGGATTTATTTGACTGACCGTTCATACGAGAATTTGAGTCATCGATTGGCCACCAGGAAGCAGCACTCGGCACAGGTAATTGTTTGGGCCGCAATAACCGCAGATGCGCGCTCTCCAATCGTTTTCATCGAGCCTGGCGTCAAGGTAAATGCCGGTGGCAGACAAACATTTCGGTGGCAGACCATGAACGTTTCAACAGGACTCTCCACCGTCTCACAACGCTCGAGTGGACTAATAATGGCTAAAAGACAACGTTCCGATCTTCATAATGTCCACATAATGGCTTTCAAATTCATCTGACACGAATCCGATGGATTATTCTCTTTGACCCATTTTGGAGAGCAAGGTTCGAACTAAAAGATTCACCAGTCTCGAAGCGCTGAAAAAAACCCTTGCGCGCGAGTGGGACAAAATACCTGTAAGTCACGTTCGGGCAGCTTGCGATTCGATTCTGGACCGCCTCAAGGCCATAGTCAAGGCAAAAGGTGGTCATATGGAGCAAAAATAAATTGATTCTTAATTTTGTATTATTTTCACACATTTTTTATTTTGAATTGAATAAAAGTAATTTTCTAAACTAAATTTGTGGCCTTTTTAATTGGTTACACTTCGAGTGTCGGATCCTGTATTGCTAAACGTTCTCTTTATTACCACAGTTCAATTTTTAAAGCTGTTGCGCTTTCAGATTTCACAAATGATGTGGTAGGGAGATGTAAACATTTTGCATACTTACATATGCTGCTTTATGACTCTATAGAAGGTTAAACCACACGTTTTTGAATAAAATTAGTTCACCAGGTCTTGACATATTGCCTAATAAACCAGCCAATGTGGCAGAAAACATCAACAAGAGAAAACTTTAGTTCGATGGAAAAAAATTCCTCGTTATACAAGAGAAAACATCTCAGATAATCCAGGAAGAGATGCCATCAGTTTAAATAAAAATAAATTATTGGCGCTTACACTTCTGTTAGGTGTTTGGCCGAGCTCCTCCTCCTATTTGTGGTGTGCGTCTAGATGTTGTTCCACAAATGGAGGGACCTACAGTTTCAAGCCGACTCTGAACGGCAGATATTTTTATGAGGAGCTTTTTCATGGCAGAAATACACTCGGAGGTTTGCCATTGCCTGCCGAGGGGCGACCGCTATTAGAAAAATGTTTTTATTAATTTTGCTTTCACCGATATTCGAACCAACGACCTCTCGGTGAATTCCGAATGGTAATCACGCACCAACCCATTCGGCTACGGCGGCCGAACCGATGCCATCAGTTTATGGGGAGTTTTATCAGGGGAACACACAGAGTTATAAATGGCATAGTCCTTAGTCTCTTAGAAGGATTATTTGTGGATCAAGATCATTTTTGTGTTTTTAAATTGTTACCAATATATTACATTTTTATCCAAATAAAATTTCTCACAATAATTCCTCACAAATTAATGGGAATTTTTTTCGGAGCAGCATATGGGACGCATTACATGCTGGAAGGATACGGTGAAACAATGGTAATCTGTCTGAATGCATTCCCACCAGTGCTGGCGTACGGCAAGGCTGTCTCCTTTGTTAATTTTAATTGTTATTGATGATATGCTAAAAAGTTGCATTGAGGGGGAAGAAGAAGTATCTGTGGGAACTTCCATGAATATTTCGAATGCCTTGCCTACGCGGATGATATATGCCTTCTTTCCGTCAAACACCCCGACATGCAGAACGAAAATTGACGATCTGTTCTTAACCTCATGAATGCAGGACAAAACATAAATTACGAGAAATCGAAAGCCAGGAAAATTCGATCCACGAGCAGCCGTCCGTTGCTCCTAAATGGTGATCATATTGAGAACGTTAACACTTTTACTTACTTGGGTAGTATCTTTGCCGCTGAAAATAGTGCGCAACTCAACGGTATCGCTAGTGCTCTTGTAAGGATTGGAAACTTGGCTCACAAACAACTGGATTGGAAACAAAATTCAAAGCTGTGCGATGTTTATGTAGGATATTGAAGATCTGGTCGCCCAACATTATAAGTAACGGCGATCTATACGAGAGGTGCAAAATTCATCAGGTAGCTAATATGATAACACTGCGAAAGTGGAGGTGGATTGGGCATACGCTTCGCAAAGACACAAATGGTGTTCGCACAAGGTGTTCGCAAGGTTGGCTGGCCAAAAATATCTTGGAGGAGAACGAACTAGAAGGAAGTTGAAATTTCAAAAAATACTTGGAACGAAATCAAGCTTCTTGCAAAAAACAGAACCAGATGGAGGTGTTTTACTGAGGTCATATGCTCCAGTGGGAGGAACAGGACCCGATGATGATGATGGTGATGAATGGCAACACAACTTACTTGCTTTAGTGAATCGCAAGCTAGTTTTCAAGCTAAATTACAACTTTTTCAAAGGGACATTGAAATAAAACATTTAGTCATTTTCCTCGAATAAAAAAATGAAACAAGAAAAACTCAACGAATATATAAAAGAAGCTAGAAGGAATATTGACGGAATTCCAAAATAGATGTCAAGACTAGAAATATTTTAAGTTGTCTCCTGATTTTTTCTGAATCCATTTGAAATTAATATAATTCAAGCTGAGTTTTCCATTTCTAATATAATTATGGCCCAAAAAGCATCTAAAGAATGAGAATTAATAGAGATGCAAGAAGATCAAGATCTACATTTAAAATGTAATATAAGTCGGTGTCGGTTACTGAATTAAGGATATTTGTACCAGAATCGAGGCATCCCGAATTTCAAAGGGCTGTTGGTCGAATTACTTCAATATTCGGAACAAAGTGCGCATGTGACTCATTTTATTCCACTTTAAAATTCGTGAAATCCAAACACCGATCAGTATTAACTAACCAGCATCTTAAAGAATTACTGAGCAGTGCTATCACCAATTAATCTCCAAATTTAAAGGAACAATCAAGAGAAGTAAAATATTTGTCTTTAATACGGTGGTCGCCGTAGCCGATTAGGTTTGTGCGTGACTACCATTCCGAATTCAGAGAGATCGTAGGTTCGAGTCTCAGTGAAACACCAAAATGAAAAAGAAAACATTTCTCTAATAGCGCTCGCCCCTCGTCAGGCAATGGCAAACCTCCGAGTGTATTTCTGCCATGAAAAAGCTCCTCATAAAAAATATCTGCGGTTCGGGGTAGGCTTGAAACTGTAGGTCTCTCCATTTGTGGAACAACATCAAGACGCACGCCGCAAATACCTGTAGGAGGAGGAGCTCGGCCAAACACCCAAAATTTTAATACCTTTTTTGCATACCTCGCGAAAAATTGCAAATTTTGAAAAATGGCTCTGACTGGCCACCCCTGGCGTAGTCTAACCAAGTAAGGTAGAGGTGCATGATGAACGAGTAGCGCTCAGTCTTATCGATTCAGTCAACGTTTTCTGACATTGTTAAAAAAGGCGAAAAAGTTGTTCTGAAAAAGAAATAAATCACAGGAGTAGTTAGCGTATCATCTACGTCCATTTTGAATATTCCTCATGATAATCTGCTTATGTCTCAAGTCAACGGGTGCTGAGAATTCTCACACGACTTGCGAAGAAGCAACGCGAAGAAAAATATTATTTGTTTAAAAAAAATAATTAAAAAAACTGGGGGGTATCAGGCGAAAGAAGTGCGTGCTTCCTAGCTTAAATGCAATTAGGCGTTTTAAATTCTTTTCATTATGCAAAGTGCAAAGTACGTATAAAAGTATTCCGGCGTAAAAACTAATTTACGCTGCGTGATGAAGTGACAAAAGCAAAAGTAGTCTTACTGGAAGTCTACAGCTTAGAAGTGCATTAGGGTAGGCCACAATTAAAAAGAAAACACACCTGAGAAATACATATCGAAATACACTTCGAAAATGAGAGTAAAGTTAAACGTTAGATTTCTCATTCATTCTTTCATTCTATTGAATTTCGTCAAAGTTCAACTAATTTCTTCTCCTCCCAATTTCTGGGAAATGTGTTAATGTGGCCTTTTGTAAGTGCACAGAAGGGCTCAGGACCAATTGCAAAGTCAGGTGATTATAGGTGAAAGAAAAGCTTTCAAAGCCGCCTTACTGTATAAAAGTATGCAGATGTTCGTTCCTTCTCATTTTTCTACGAAGACATTCTCTCATTCATATCTCAATGACATGTCTCTCCGCCTGGAATATTTTTGGGTAAAACCTCTTGGCACCGGGTAAAAACCTCCGCCTCTATTCTGCTGTCTTCGAATTTCGACCCATCTTACCACATCTAGGAGCCAGGTTTGAAGGTGGTAGAATTATTTCTTCAGCCCGAACGTTTATTGAAATAATAACAACTTGAAAGTTCCAATAGAGAATGGGGTTTTTTTTGGGTTCGGGGGATAATGTATCAACCTACTGGCTTTTAGTCTTAAAGCCCTCAGAGGAGCTGGAAAGCGAAAGCGGTGGTATGCATTAATAAAAAATTAAAATAAATAGTTGGCGTGTACACTTCTGTTAGGTCGAGCTCATCCTCCTATTTGTGGTGTGAGTCTTGTTTTTGCTCCACAAATGGAGGGACCTACAGTTTAAAGTCGACTTCGAACGTAAATGGTTTTTATGAGGGCCTTTTTCATGATAGAGATACACTCGGAGGTTCGCCACTGCCTGTCGAGGGGTGACCGCTATTAGAAAAAGCTTTTTGTATCATTTTGCTGTTTCATGGACGGTGATTCTCGAGTGGTAGTCACTCACCAACTTATTCGGCTACGGCGGCCACATTGCATAACACATAGACTTTACTTGAGGTTTGCTATTCCCCCTCATAGTATTTTGTGCCCTCTACTCATCCCAGTACCTCATCCAAACCATCTCCAAAAGATCACTCCTAATGCATCAGTTGAGCTTGTTTCCACTGCTCCTGTTTTCACACCCTAATACGTACCGTTGTAAGTATGTTGAATATTTATATGTCATGTTATCTAGTCCTATTTTCTATTGTCATCTATGCACATATTTTTAGTGCGTGTGTAAGCCTGCGCCTTCTTGTCATCTGCAAAATTTTTCCATTTTCTCTAAGCGCCGCTCATTTATTTATTTTTTTCCGCAATTTCTATGTGCCATACGCTTCTTTTAATTTTGCCTACTGCGCCTCATTCGCTTATTTAACGCATTTGTTAAGCTTATTTTTTTAATAACGCACCTCAAACACGCCCCGCCCTGCTCTCGGCCAGAGTTGGACAACATTGCGCTGCGCTATTTAGGATAACATCTGAATTTATGTACAACTGCTATTATTTGCATGCGAACACTTGCATACACACACACATACACGTATATACATATATAGATACATTTGGCGTCAGAAAAAAATTATCTCGCAGCTGTAATGTCAACAAATACATACCAGGCGCGTTAAGCGTAGCATACTTTCTGGGGCATTGGGTGCCTGTTTGGCTACAGCGGTCGTGGAGGCGGAGACGAAGCAGCGAGTGTGACAAAAACAATATAAAGATATCCTGGGGCTTGTATTCGCTTTTGCTTATTCACATATATATGTAGACATGAATGTGTGTGTGTGCTTCTAGGCCTTTCGGGGAGACACCAATGAAGCGTTGTCACTAACTTTGTTTTTTTTCATTTTATTTTTAATAAATACGCTTGTAACTGTTAGTGTGCATGCAAAATATGTGGTTGTTGTTGTTGTTTCTTTGTGTGTTGACTTCACAATTGCAAATGAAAACTGCTGCGGATTAGTATTTAAAATAATGTCCTGCAGCGATATGCGACATAACTTCTTTGTAAATATTTTGTTCCGTAAATATTTTCTTTTTCATTTTTACTATGTTGTTTTCTGGCTTCTGTTTTAATTCTTGTGCTCGTTCTTTTTCTTTTTTTCCTATTTTCCTTCAAGGCATATATTTGTGCTGCTCTTGCTTTTGAGTTGGAGTGATGTTTCATAAAATTTATATTTTGCAGATAAATGAGTAGTGGAGTGTTAGAGAGAGCGAGGCGCGGGAAACAAATGTAGCAAGTGTGCATGAATCAACAACAACAAGTCTTTCAGAAAAAAGTTCAAGTTAAGGGAAAAAACTTTGAAAGAAACGCTCGCACTTAGGGTGAGTAAGAATTTTTATTACAATGCAATTTACATATTTTTCTAGTTAAAATTCTTATGCGCCTTTCGCACTTTTCAACACAATGAATCCCACCACCTCGCGCTAAATTCGCTAAATTGCAGTACTGCGTGCACTGATATTTGTTGGTTGGCTGAGTTATTATTAATACTTGTACAGGGTGAACGATATGAAGTGTTACCTATTCAAAACACCATAACTTTTTTGTGTCAAATTAGTTTTAATTGATTTCAAAGACAAAACTGTTCAAAAATGATTACAATTTTAACATATATTCACTTTAGCTCGATATGACTAACTTTTGCCTTGACTTTAGCCTTCAAACGGTCAAAAAATGAGTTGCATACTGCACGAATGTGATTCTGAGGTATTTTGGCCCATTCTCGTATAATCGCTTTTTTCAGCGCATCCATACTGGCATATTTTTTAGTCCTCACCTTGCTCTCCAAAATGGACCAGATGGAATAGTCCATCGGATTTGCGTCTGGTGAATTCGAAAGCCATTGTGTGGATGGAATGAAGTTGGGAACATAATTTTTTAACCATTCTTGGTTCACACGAGCTTTATGAGACGGTGCCGAGTTCTATTGGAACGTCCATGGTCTACGAATGAAATGTTTGCGTGTCCACGGCTCTAAAGCAGCTTCTAAAACATTGCCCCGATAATAAGTCGCATTCACTTTGACACCAGGCTCGATAAAAACGATTGGAGAGCGTCCATCAGCGGTCACTGCGGCCCAAACCATTACTTGCGATGGGAAATTGCTTCGAGTGGCCATAGGTGGGCCCAAATTCTCGTATGAGTGTTCGGTCAAGTAAACACGATCGTTTTGAGTGTTTATGAACTGCTCAATTGGGAAATTTTTTTCATCAGAAATCGCAATGTTAGGAAATTCGCCACGTTCGTGCAAGCGCAACAACTCCTTTGCTCTTTCGCACCGAACTTTTTTTTGCTGGGGTGAAAGATCGTGTGCTTTTTGGAACTTGTAAGCCTTGACCTTGAGCTCATTTTTCAATATGCGTCGAATGCTGTCTTGTGATATTTTCAGTTCTTTGCCCATTTTTTTCCACTTCGACGTGGATTTCGTTCAAGTCGAACCTTCACTTTCCGAACCATTTCTGGCGTTGTTGCGGTTTTTTTTGGTCCACCTCCATAGCGTTTTGCAATACTACCAGTATCATTGTAACGTTTTATAGTGCGATACACAAACATTTTATTCACTTTGAGGTGACTGAGCTCACGAACAATGGCTGGGTGTGATTTTCCAGCCAAATATATTGCAGTCACACTATTACGTTTGAATTCCATCACAGAAAAAAATTCAACAAAACAGAGACGCAAGTGCTTTTGATGGCTTATAAACAATACATTGAACTATCATTAGAACAATTTGGACGTTGATGTCATGAGCTGTTTTACAGATACAAGCAGTGTGAAGTTGGTAACACTTCACCCTGTACATATCTACGCATATGCATTCATACGTAACTGAACAAGAAAATGGTTTTGCAAATCAAAAGTGTTGCTTTAACATGTGTAAAATTGTTAAGCGCGCTGTATGGCAAGCTGCGCCGTCTGGTTGTAACCAAATGTCATCGACGTTTAGTTGATTAATTTTTGGAAACAAAACTTCAGTCAGTATGACTCGTTAGCGGTTGATATTCACCGTACCAGCATCTCCTTCCCAACTTTGAAAGAAATAAGTACCGATGATATCGCCAGAGCTCTACAAACTTCGCGAATAGAACGTTACTGAATAGACATATCAACACGGTTCGCCATTCTCAGCTGCCAAATCAGAATTACCGACATCGATAGTTTCCATGCAGCTAAAAAAATACCCTATACAATTGTATCTGTTTTCTGTTTCTAATAATTTCTCTAATCTACCAAGTTTTGTAGAATTTGATAAAGTAGTTTCCGAGGCAAGCGACTTTACTTGAAAGCAAAAGTTTCCACGCTCATAATTTTACATTTCTAGCGTTCCAGTTGAATTTTAACGACTCTACAGTTACCCACAATGTCACAATGGCCAGGAACCCATGTTACCATTAGGTGAAATCACTTAGCCATCTCGTTAAGAGATGTGCGGCATTTCATGGCTACCTTGGTTGACAGTTTTGTGAGGTATTTTATGGCCGCCTGGCTATCAGTGAAAATGTAGATATATTCTCTAGGTATCGCATCATACCGTACCAGTGTCACAGCTTTCATTATTGTCATCAGTTCAGCCTAAAGACACTACACTAGTCAGGAAGCCGAAAACTGAAGGAGATCGCCAGATGTTCGGAATATAGACTTCCACTCACCCAGCCCTCGAGCTTTGAGCCATCTGTGTATACATGGGTGAACTCGGCCGGGCCTCCTGCGCCCTGTTCCCACTCTTCCCTCGAGGGTAGTAGGGCCGTGAATATTGTAATGCCAAGTATAGGCAAGACCTATACTTTGTCCACCTGTCCGGGCAGCTCCAACATGCTATCCAGGATTTTAACGTGGCTGTAGTCTGTGTTTGTCCACTTACTCAAAGTGCGCAGCCTTATTGCCGTGCGGCGCGCAATGTATCTTGTCAGCAAGTCTACCGGAAGGAAGTTTAATTTCGCATATATGGATTTCGTTGGTGTGGTTTACGTTGTACCGGTTGTAAGAACAAATGCGAGTCTTTGGACCTTGTCAACTCTTTTAATATTCACGCCCTTCTTAATGGTATTCTACCACATTGCAATATCGTAGTAGAGATTGGTTTAACTACTGCTGTGTATAACCAGTGTATCATTCTGGGTTTCAATCCCATTTTTTTCCAGTTAGCTTTTCGCAGGAGTACAATGCCGTCTGTTGCGTCCTCTATCTGCGACTATAAGCTCCCAATTTGGCTTCCAATCTAGTACAATTCCTAGATATTTAGCCCTTTCTATTACTCTAAGGGGTTCTCCCCCTAGGAATATTTGTTTAAGAGCAGGTGTTTTATGTTTCCTGCTGGTATCAGTTCCATTTTTTTGGGCTTACTTCTTGTACTTTGCATCGAATAAATAGTTTGTTGAGAGATCTTTGTCGTTTGAATCGAGGAAGCCGAGTGATTTTCCTTTTCCATCATGACAATGCACCAGCTCACGCCTTAGCAGGTGTGCTCACAAAAGCAATGAAAATAGGATTCCAACTCGTTTCACATTTCGCCTATTCTCTAGGCTTGGCTCCTTCGGATCCCTCAGACTACTATTTGTTCCGCGAATTGAATTTTTCGGACGCCGAGAGTTGATTTTTTAATTTTTTTAAACGGAATTTTTATAAATGAATTTCAAAAATTTCCAAATTCTGCCCTTACCTTACCACAAAGGCCAGCGTGAACTAAGTTTAAATATTGAGGTGTCAGTGGAAAAGTGAGCAATTTTTAGTACTTTTCTCGTCGGACTTTCGGTGAAAATAGGATTTTGAGTTGCAAAAGTATATGGATTGACTTTGTTTTATGGCACGTTGACCCGTCCAGCACCATTTTTCAAATGTGTTTGGGGAATGTTTAGCCTGTTATAACAACAACAACAACAACAAAACCAAGGATATCATCAATGCTGTACAAGAGACCAGATTTATCAATATGGAAATGGGCAGGTATTTTTAATTTTACGCAAAAGTGCGCTAATTCGTTGAATTGGCTTTGGATAATACTACCTACCTTGAGAAACATCCCTTCGTGACTCCTATCTAAAATATAAATTACAGTGTGTCGATCTGTGCATATTTTTGGCTCCAAGAGTGTTGCCCTCTTCAGAAAATCGTGCAGGCTTCTACAGTAGTAATAAAAAAAGGAAATATAGTACACATCGAATCTTGTCAATGCAGCAGGAACAATTTGTAGAATAGGTGGCAGCTACCAAACTGCCTCTTGCGCGAAATTGTGCCAAATGTTGTGCGTAAACTTATAATGCAAGATCACCATAAGGCATACCGTGATACTGAGGCAAGTTTTGGACATTAGTTCCTTTCTAATACATTCAATACCGCGTGAGAATTTGGCTGTCAACACGGTTTCTTTGGATTTGTCAATTTTACAAACGTTCAAAAAAAAAAAAAAAAAAAAAAGTTCCATGTCGATTGGTGCAAATAAATGCTCACAAACATGTAAAAATGCATTGGCTTTCAGGGATCATATTTTTCAAAACAATAAAACCAAAGTGGGTTGTAAATATTTATTTGTATCTCCTTGCCTCAAAATCTGTGTAGCCTCAAAAACCCTCAAAACCTTTTAGAAGAAGTAATAAAAAAACGGGTGTATTCAACAATTTCTCATAGATTTTATAATATGACTTCGGAACGCTAGAAATGGCCTGTAAGAGCATTTATCTTTTTTGTTATTTTTTCATATTTTTATTACAATTTGCCAATTCTTAAATGCCGTTGAAGTCGCTCTTTATATTTTTATGTTCAGCATTGTACATTTTTATTTATAAAATTATACAATTGTATGATTCACAATGTTTCCTGGCCATATTTTTTTTATCCCCATTTTTCTAAAAAAAACAAAAACGCAAACACATCCACTTTTAGCCCCTAACCAACTTCAGCCTCATGACCAGTGGAAATCAAAAGCGCGCCGTTTGCACTCTGTTTTCTGTTTGCTTGCCACGATTAATGTTAATTTTTATTAGCCTCGTGTTTTGCCAATCTCCTGGGTTTCCCTTTGCTCTTACGTTCACCCTCGATTAGAATGTCAATTTTTTCATTAAAATTCAAAGTTACAAGAGCAGCAGAAAAAAAACGCAAACCGACAATGTAAAACAACAAAAAATGGTATTGAAAAGTAATAAGAAATGCAAAACGTAAAAATTATAACAGAGAAAGAAAAAATATTGAACAATACCCCAAAATAATCCGGCGCTCGCTTCACACCGCAATCCATCGTCCATGTCTGCCTTTGACGGTCAGCGCTGCTCGTCATTTATTAGTCTCGGCTTGTATGAGTTTTTCAAATCTCACTTTGTTCACTGCCTGTTTCCCTCCATTCGCCTTTTCTCTCTCACTTGCACCCAGCATTTCACTCATTACGTATTCGCCGCGCAGTTTCTATTAATTATCGTTACACAATTTCGATTGGTAAATATCTCGAAATGAATGTTATCCTGTTGTTCAACTACGCTCCACGCCCCACCAACATTCGTTCGGCACCGCAGTCACGT
>JAYXIM010045910.1:0-33206 GCA_037575425.1 Anastrepha fraterculus
TGTCACCAATCTGCTACCTCAGAGCATCTCCCTCCCAAGCTATCTGTCGCTATTAAAGAACGTGTGTTCGACATCATCGTTCGGTGCTTCGCAAAATATATTCATATTTATATTGCGAAGATCGGGCACATTAATTTCTACAAAGATGAGCTCAGGTTGGATGGAGAGAGAGTTAATGCGATTTCCCCATTTAGGCATAGCATTCTGTTTTCACCCATCTGATTGCTATAGCGATGACCGAATATATAAGTATATTGCGCAAAGGAGTCAATTGCTTGATAGGCGCATTTAAGGAACTCGAGGATCTATGTTCCAGTTTTAGGTGGTAGGTGTAACTGCAAATTCTCTGTGGCATCACAAATTGGAACGAGCAGAAGTTTATCCCACTGAGGACAGCCGACCTATCCAACTGACAAAGCAGGGACTGCTCTCAATTTTTGCCATCAAGAACATCTTTAAATGTTATGCAGTCGCTTACAAGTTTTTGTCAACTGCTGTCTAAGTATTATATTCCAAATTTTCTGGCCAAAATTTATGCCAAACAAGAAATTGCTCGAAAAAGCCAACATGGAGCTGCTAGAAATTTGGATTAGAATACAGAAATGGAATGGAATGGATTGGTCACACTTTACGCAAAGAAGACGGTAACATAGCTTACAAGACAATGGAATGCAAACCCACTCACAGCGAGAGGAAGAGCGCCTTGAAGGTCAAGAGAAACCTCGAAAAGAACTGTGGATCGCGAGACCGCTTAACTTGGGTTAAGCTGGAAGCAGGTGAAGGCGTTATCCAGTAATTGGACGAGATGGCGTATAGGTGTTGTTGATTCGAACTTACGTTCTTTCTGAATTCCGAATGGTTGTCACGCACCAACCCATTCCGCTACCTCGGCTTTTTTTTCCTTGTTCACTCCTCTCGGGAGCATAGGGCCCTGACAGGACTTTGTCTTGCGTTGGTTTCGTTAATCTGTGTTTTTCTTTCTGACAGGATAGGTGATTAGCCTGCCGCTACCAGTTCTAAGTAGTGGGAATGCCCACCTGTCGTTGCTTAGGAACAACGCCTAGTAGTAAAATTGCTTGTAGCGCCTTCTGTGTGTGACATTTTTCTGGCAAAGGGATCGCATAGATGGTTGAGGACTTCGCTAAATTTGGTGTGTCTGCGCTATTACCGCGGTCACCCACTTCCTCTTGCTGGCGCCCCTGGGCAATGTGTAACTGTGTGTGTTTTCTTTGTTTTTTTTGTTTGCTTGTTTTAGCAGCCACAGTGCAAATAATGCGCAGACTATTGTGCAGGAGTAAGGATGGATAGGATGGGTTGAGGAATGGATTTGGAAGAATCCTACAGAGAAAGTAGGTAAATTTGGAAAAATGCGAGAACCGTGGGACTCGAACCCAGAACCTCTGGGATGCCAAGCTCGTGCACTCACGCTAGACTACGGAGGCCCCGAACTATTAGCTCTCATTGCCAGGAAATAGAAAAGTGTCAGTAAAACGGCAATCCATAAAGTGCGCCAGTGTACTTGTTGGTTGCTCACAGCGCCCAGCACGTACTTACAACTGCGCCATTAACACTACTACTTAGCGTAAACTTTTCAACTTCGAACTCCATTTAAAATATAAAGAAAACGTTCACTGATAACACTCTGAAAATGAAGTAAGCTTACTAGGGTATACTTGTACTACTGATACTCTCAAGACTTTCCAATAATATGTGTGTTCGTTATCCAGCGTTCTAATTGCTAGTATGTCCTGCGCCAATAACACAAAAACAAAATCCTCTCAAAATTTGTAGCATTTTTATCTGAAATGACCGCCTTTTTTTGCTGGTAAATCTTTTAAAGCATTATGCCCAATGCTAAGAAATTTACGCTAATTAGATTTCCAAGCATACCATTACAATGCTTCTGCATACTTATGCCAACAAGCTGACAAGCGGCCATTTTGGGCCTTCTCATAAATTTCACATTTTTTGCATTGCGCTAAGACAACTTAATGCCAACAAGCTTTCAATTTTTTGTTGGGTATTTTGCTTCGCTAGCAGAAAAAAAGAAAGAAAATCGCATGGTACAAATAAGATAAATTTGTAAATTTTATTTTAATTAGTTTCAAATAACTGGCATGTACGGAAAGAAAAATGTGAAGAGGGTAGAAGAATAGAGGTGGTGAAAAAACGGGTGATGAGGTTGAAAGTGTGTAAGTAAGTTCAAAAAAATGGATAAAACGCTGGGTATGTTTTCAGTACCTACATAAACCTTTCTCGCGTAAAATTATTAGGAAATAATTGAGGAATTGCCCGAAATTCGGGCGTAACCACATTTTATATATACATATACCAGGCGCATGTTTTCAGTGAAAGTCCTATTATGAGTAAAGAAGGATCTTTTTAAGGAAACAGCAGCCTAACTCATATCTCATGAGATTAGTTTTTCTACCAAATTTCTATGGTGTTAACTAGTTAAGAACGACATAGAAGTAGAAGGCGGTTTGACCAAAAGATCATACAGAGCTATGCACTTCTCACAGTCCAGATATAATTTCATCAGTAATAATTTAGTAACTAAGTTTGCAAAAATATTCTATATTTACTAGATGTTAATCAAGCTTTACTAATCCTTCCAGAAAACGTCTCAACTAAGCTAGAAAAGCAAGAATAAAGTGAGCAAGAGTGGAAAAGGGTACTTTTTGTGAACGAAAAATAAAATAAGCTAGATTTTATAAGATATAAAATCGTACTTCGTCGACCTTGTTTGCGATTTACGATCCGAAATACAACAGTGGTGACAGGCTGCATAGTAGCGGTGACATCTGGATAGCATTCCGGCATTGTAATGGCTTCATTGCAGGGCCGCTTGAATGAATACGAATACTTTTCTATACCTATACGATATTCTCATAGTAGCGAGCCAGTTAGCTGTAGATCCGTCAACAATCCGAGGTTAAAAATATAGATATAGTAATAAATAGGAAAAATGAGGTAATATTACTAAATTGAAATTCTAAAAATCATGATTTGACTAAGATCCAAAATCGGTATAAGCATTTCAAAGAAGAGTTTGAAGGCAAAAAGCTTAAATTTTTCAGATCTGAAGATGAAGGTTCAGATGGAGTGGGAAGGTATTCTGTATTCTGTCTGTGAAAAATTACATACGTCTCTGCAAATGAAAGGCAGTAATGCAAATCACCATCATTAACAAAGAAAAAAATACTTGTAACGGGTGATCAATCGTGAGGTGCTTTTTTCAATAGTTAAAAAAAAACAAAAATGTAAATTATGTTCAAAACCTTTATTTATCATTTGAAAGGACATTCTTTGACATTTACTTTTTGAATATGACTTCATTCAAATGTTGGCCGCAACTACGCTTAAGGTGGTCCATTCTGAAGGTCCAATTTTCAATCACTCGTTCGAGCATTTCGACTGGTATGTCGTGAATAACACGCGTAATGTTGGCTTCCAGAGCTTCAATCGTAGCTGGTTTATCAGCATAGACCTTGGACTTCACGAATCCCCAAAGAAAAAAGTCCAAAGGTGTGATATCACAAGATCTTGGTGGCTGCTCTCCGAAATGACTTCTCAATAAAGTCATTGTTTCACGAGCTGTGTGGCAAGTGGCTCCGTCTTGTTGAAACCAAATGTCGTAGAGATCATTAGATTCAATTTCAGGTAGCAAAAAGTCCGATATCATGGTACGGTAGCGAGCACCATTCACAGTTACGTTGCGGCCATCATCATTTTTGAAAAAATATGGACCGATGATTCCACCAGCCCATAAACCACACCAGACCGTTGTTTTCTCTGGGTGTAAAGGTAACTCTTGAACCTGTTCTGGTTGCTCTTCATCCCAAATACGGCAATTTTGCTTATTGACGTAACCATTGAGCCAGAAATGCGCCTCATCGCTGAACAAAATTTTGCTCGAAAACAGCGGATCTTCTTCAATCTTTTCAAGAGCCCAATCAGCAAAACGGTGACGTGCAGGAAGGTCATTTGGCTTTAGTTCTTGTACGAGCTGTATTTTGTATGCTTTTAAATGAAGATCCTTCCGTAAAATTTGACCAAGTTGTTCCATACGACAGTCCAAGTTGCTGAGAACGGTGCCGAATCGATTCATCGCGGTTTTCACGTACACTCTCTGCAACTGCCGCTATATTCTCAATGCTTCTAGCTGGACGTGGTCTATTCGGTCGAGAATCATTCACCAATGAATATTCGGATTCAAATTTGTTGATGGTATGTCGAATAGTGTTTAAGGCAGGTCGATTATGTTGACCATAATGCGGTCTAAGCGCACGAAAAACATTTATCACAGAACGCTGATTTTCATAATACAGTTGAACAATTTGTAGACGTTGTTGCGGTGTGAGTCTTTCCATGATAAAATGCCAAACGCTGTTCAACAAATCCACGATGACAGTTTGCCACAACTCGCGCGCGATCTGTAAAAAAACGCAAATGAAAAAAACTCCTCTTAATTGATCACCCGTTAGAACAAAAATAAAAGAATTTTTTTTTTTTAAATAATAACTAAAGCTGTTAATAAAAATGTTATGAAAGATGTAGAACAATTCTTTTTCCCAGAAACCAGTTAAATATTTATTTAATAGCAGAAAAAAATAAAGAGAACTCCCAAAACTAACTGGGTTTTGTGTTATCTGCGAATAAAAAAATAAAAACAGAGACAACTAAAAGCAAAGGAAGGGTAACAACTTTAAAGTAGATACTTTTGAATTAAGTTGAAGAGGGGCAAAGGAGTTCCGTCATAGCTCATTCTATAAAAGTACCAGCAACAAAAAATATTTGTACCTACGTCAGTATTTTGTTGACATTGCCAGTTGTTTTAATAACACAAATTTCGGAGTTCGGCCAAACACCAAACGGAAGTGAACGCTCCAATTATTATTTCTTTATTTTTTTTATTATGATTAGTTAAATATTAGTTTCGGGAAAAAGAAATCCATTGATAAAAATGTTTTATGGTCGAACTTTAGCTCACGGCCGATGCTACGACTACTAACATGGACATTTTCCTAAACATCAAAAATACCTGAAGAGAATCGACGAAACCAGAATTGCTGTATCGGCACCATAAGCATCATTCATAGCTTCAGAGGCCCGGCTTGCATTTTCACCTTGACTAAAGAAAAACTGTAAAATGTACCTAATTTTCTCTTTGTTGTCAATCTTTACCACCCTGTAACGTACAACTGAATGGAATAAATAAAAACACCAAACAAATTTTTTAGCGTAAAATGTCCCCTTGACAACGAGCATAAACCTTTAATTTTTTAATCGATACTTATCGACCACAACAGATATTTACCGAGAAAATAATGGATTTCGTTTTGTTTAAACTTCACTAATCCGATTCCTTCATTAAAAATAATTTCAAATTATTACTCAATAATTTTTTAATTACTTGGGAAATATGCAAGGATGATAGATAACCAAGTTTGGCCAAACTGCTATGGTGAAAAACAAAATTGTGTGAGCAACTTCGACTACCACGTCACCGAGTACCCGTCAGTCGAATTCTGTCCGCTCATTTCCCACGCATTCACATTCTCGTCCATTCAGTCTTTGCTCAGACGTTTACAAAGCAACATGAGCGAAGACTGTGCTGATTTTTTCGGCATATGACCTATACAATCACAGTTTTTTCATAAACAAAACGCTATGATGGCCCCGATGACGTCAGCCAATTAGATGATTCTTTGAAATTCGCTGAGAGCTGGTTAATGGCTTGGCCTCACCTTCTCAATTCTTTTCATCATGCGAAAAATGTACATATAATTTTTACAAATTCTGTTAGGTCTATGTAATTCATAAGAAGCCTTGTAGCTAACTTTCGATTTATTAAATAAATAAATAAAAATAAATAAATGAAATATGAAGTTTGGAAGAATTTGGTATAATGGGTTTGGAGATGGAGGAATTTATTTCAGCAAGGGCAATTCAACTGCCATTTTAATGTTTCCTTCTTAACTTAAATTATTTTTCAGATGCCAGTCTTCAACTTTTACAAAATTTTAAAATAATTTCTATGCCCATTTGCGGAAATATCGAAATTTTTTATGTTTTTAGAAATACCGTTATAGTAAAAATGTTCACAGTGGAAGCCGCTCGTGCTCATTTTCAAAGACAGTGCACCTAAGTTCGAGAGTTAGCACGAAGTTTCATCAGGATATACAAATTTTTACTCGAACCATCGCTTGCATGAACGGACTGACGGAAGGAGAGAGAGAGTTATTCCTTTCGTTACTCGGTTCCATTGTACCGTTATGTGAAAAATAAAGAGAATGATAAAAAAAAGAATAACAAATGAAATGGGTTAAGGGGTGGAAGGAAACACAGGTTATGCCACTCGTTGGAATGAGTGCGGGCGCGCAGAATAGAAATTTATGTATTGTTATTTTTGGATGTTGCGAGCTTATGTAAATTTATTTATTTAGCGTAATTTTTCTTGTTTTACCAAAAGATGCCAAAACCAGCGAAGAGAAATGTTAATGTGAAAGAAAATAAATATAATGAAGGGAAATGAGATGAAAACATGAGAGAAAAAAATAAGGCACAGCGAAATTTTTTTAATTAGAATAAAAAGCGGAAATAACAATGGCAAAATGGTCAGTGGACGCGGCCAGCAAAAAAAAGAGAAAACAAAAAAGTGGCGCAGAAAAGCAGCGAATGAAATGAAAGCATTGCCGTAAAAAAAATTAAAAAAACAAAAAAACAAATGAACGTCAAAAGAGGCCGTAAGGGAAAAAGGGTGGAGGGCTGAGGTTGAGTTTTGTTAGCTGGTCGGCAGTAATGGGTAGTGTAGCCCTTCGTCTTAATGGCCAACGAGATGACTTTATGCATATAAGAATTTTGCGCCATTAAAATTTTTTACTTTTCCTATTTATCTTTCTCATTTTTTGTATTTTTTATTTTTATAATTTTTTTTTTGCTCTTATTTTTTACTGCTCGACATGTTTTAATTTTTCTTCGCAATCTTTTGTTGTCAGTTTGTGATTGCTGTTATGTTTTCTGCTGCTGTATTTTGTAATTTTTGTTTTTTTGGTTTGTTTTATCGCTCAGTTGTTAATAAGGCAAAAAGTTGCGCAATTTTAATGAGATTTTCTTTTCTGTCCACTGCCTTCCTTCCAATTGTTCTGTATTCGGTACGCTTGGCTCATTTCAGTGAAATTGACAAGGGACAAAATGTTTAAGCAGCAGCAAGTTTGCGAAGCGATGGGGAAAAAGTAGGTGGTAGAAATAAGTGGGGGCTTCGTTGCGTGAATTTCTTATGAAAAAAATGTGTAAAAATAACATATAAAATCTGAAAGAAAAAAATACAGAAATAGCCATGTTTGTCCACTGCTTAAGGACACTCAGACATTTGACAGCAAACATTTGCCGCTAGTAATGAAAAATTTTAAATGGATATGAAATGCTTCCGCGAATTAATGTTTGAAGAGCTCACTATTTACGTGAAGTTTAAAATCATGTCCTCTTGATTATATATATAACTTAAGACCAGTGAGCGACCGAACATTTATTTATTTATTTTGGAAGCCAGACCAAACCAAACTTCAGCGAATTTTTTTAAAGTGCGGTCTCTACTGAACCAAAGCAAACATTTTCAAGAGTGTAAAAATTATATAATAAAAAATGTGATTTTTTTTATTAATAATATCAAATACAGGTTCATTAGTTCAAATCAAATTAATTCATATGGTATTGTAATATTTAAAAATGCTCAAAAAAGCCGAAACATCTTTGGAGTCATTTTTAAAAACTTCAGTTAAAATGTTTGGGAATGTATTTGATAGATGTACTGGAACCCTATGCAACAAAATTTAATATTTCTTTGAGCATCACCCCCCGTTCCATCATTCAGTGTTAATAAAGGGACTGACTGATTTCTAATTCGGGGACAAATCGGCAACTGCATGGTAAGGGTATTTTATGCAGAACCCAGAAGAATACACCACAGATACATTAATCAAATATTTGGAAACGTCCAAAATTTTTACTCACATTAGATTACTCTTTGCTACCCACGCCAATTTTTTTACACAGGGTAACAACTTTCCGCGCACAATTTATGCGTAACAATTGCAAAATTCAAATTAAAATGCGTACGATGAAAATTATTACATTTTCATTTTAATGTTAGCTACCATAACTTCTGGCGTAGCATCAAATTATCTGCAAATGCGTACCATATAGTTGTATGTGTGTACAAGCGTGTAGTATTTTATGAACATTCATATGTAGAACGTACGGGAAGTATGCATGTATATACATATGTGTGTATGATTGCGAATATATGTACGCCTGTGCACCCATATCATTTAGGCACATCATAATTAATCCCACACCACACAGCAATGTCGCATACAGACATCACAGAAAATTTTGGCACCACTTTGTGATACACTGCGTATACGTAACGATATTGAAGCGAAACGAATTATATGAGAACGAATGAATTGCTTTTAAGCTAGCTCGGCATTCAGTTGCTTGGCTGTCATATAAATTCCATAATACATTGTAATTAAATTTGCGTGCTAAGCTGGATATTTGTAGGCGTGTATGTGCAAGTAGATATATTTTTGGGGGGATGAATGTGCAGAAATATGCGTGGAGCATAATTTGTGGTAGTTATATAAACTTATACTATATACGTGTATGTATGTGTATGTATGCCCATATGAATATTTTGACATTAATAAAGACGACTATACAAATAAAATTCTATATGCACATACATGCTTCAAACACATCCAAATCTGTAGTCGGCTTTGGGCTTCCAAGCCACCTTTTTAGAATGAAATTCCGGGTTTCTACTACAGAAATTCATATAAATTTGCGACACTACGTACTAGTTTTTTAGTGCATAATAAACACTGAACTTAATTACATTTTAAATAGACTGCAGCTGTATATTACTTTTTATAGCGAATTTTACTTAGTAGTGGAAATTTAAAAGAGGTCACAAAATGCAAAACAATTTTACTAAATTTTTTGAAGTATTAATTGTGAGCCTCTTTTATTGTTTATAAATATCTTGATGCATAATCCAGATTCCTGTTTTGCACTTCGACCTTATGGTCTTTTATGTCCTCTACTCATCACAGTACGTCATCCACACCCAGCTCAATTTTTTTTCCTTGTTCACTCTACTCGGGAGCATAGGGCCTCGACAAGACTCAGTCTTGCGTTGGTTTCGTTGATATGATTTCTGACAGGGTAGGTGACTAGCCTGCCGCTACCAGTCCTAAGTAGTGGGAAGGCCCACCAGTCGTTGCTTAGGAATTACGCCTTCTTACTGCTTGAAGCGCCATCTGTGTGCGACATTTTTTTCGCAGAAGGATCACACAAATGGTTGAGAACTTCGATAAATTTGGTGTGTCTGCGCAATTACCTCGATTGCCCGCTTCCTTTTGCAATGTGTAACTATGTCTTTTTCCTTTGTTTTTCGCTTGTTTTAGCAGCCAAAATGTAAGTAATGCGCTGACGTTTGTACGGGATTAAGGATTGGAAGGATAAGGTTGTTGGGGTTGAAGAATGAAATATTTTTTTTTAGAAAGAGGGAAAGTAGGCAAATTTGGAAAAGTACGTGGACTGTGCTGGTAGGCTGGTGCACTTACGCTGGACTATTGAGGCCGCCAGTTCAATTATTAAACTTAAAATAGAGTGGGACTGAGCGTGTGTGACTTTCTTCTAGCTGCAATTGGCCAAGATGTCTCAATCTTCTTTGTGCTGTAGCGCTGCACTCAAAGAGAAAGTTTATTGGAGTCTCCGAAGATTGATCGAAATGATAAGAGCCTGTTGAAAATATCCCAATCCTGTGTGGATGACTGCGGAATCTGCAATGGTCTATAAGAATTCCCGTGAGTATCTTCAGCTTATCCTTAGGGAGGGTTATAAGTTTTCTAAACCTCGTTTGGTTGTACGCCCCCTCCAGTAAGGATTTCGCCTGGCGCAACTCCATAGTTTGGTGCAAACTAAGCTCCCTTAGTATTAGTGCTTCGCTACTAAGGTTCTCCTCGATGGTGTGTTGTCGCATAGGAAGGAAGGCTTGGGTCTTATTGGTAACGAGGTCGTAGCCTCTCTTGCCAATGCGTCCACTTCTTCATTCCTAGTTATACCCCAGTATCCTGGAACCCGATTATGTATTTCTAACTAATTCAGTTTCATGATACACTCAAGAATCAGTGAGGATAGCAGTGCCTGTGAGATCGTTCCCACGACAGTCGGTTCTACGTTACAGGAACGACCCGGATCTAGCTCCGGCCAAGGACTTGCACTCCAGCAGCATTCTCCGTACATGTATTGGGAATGTTTCTCCTATTACAACAACACAAACAACAACAACAAAAACAACAGTAACAGTGCCTTAAGTGCCGCTTGACTGTCGCTCAGAATGGCAATTCGCTCATCGCGGCGATTCCAGTCTAAATTGATTGCTGCACATGCTTAAGGGGGAAGTACCTTTAGACGTTTCAAAAAATCGATTTTTTTTTTATTGTCTTAACCGATAGGTATATGCTCTAAGAATATTATTGCAAAATTTCAAAAGCCGATCTTGAAAATTATGGAAGATATGCCACTTGAAAGTGGCGCGCGCCGAGCCGACCGAGCTTTAAACCGAACTTTAAACGGCGTTTTCTCGAAACCATGTTTTTCAAATTGGCGTAAGTGATTACGGAAAAAGTATTGAACCAATTTTCTTCAGCAAGGTTTCATTTTAAAGGGCATAAAAAGCTACTCTAAGTTGACTACGGACGAAAAGAAAAAATAATTTTTAGATACTTTTTAACACAAAAATGTTTGAAAACTTTTGCAAAAAAAACCAAAAGTTTTTTTTTGAAGCCTCATTTTAATGGTTAATCTTCGAATTTGCTAGAGATTGTAGTCTATCTAGGATAAAAAACCCTCCTGAGTAAAATAATGTTTGATTTTATGATTTCAGATGAAAGTTGCGGTCAGGATCGCTTACGCCGAATTCGATGTCAGCGGCGACACGATTTACGTGAACCGCCATAACTCAATTAATTGCTTATTTATAATAATGTTAAATACGCTTTTTTCTTCTTGGAGCATTGCCCTAAATATATATCATATTAATTTCATGTGCACTGTTTTCATTTTCCCAAAAATAAATCACGAAAAACTGGTTTTTTTCGGCCCTCTAAAGGTACTTCCCCCTTAAGAGCAACGAAAATAAAATAAAAACACAATTTATTGTATTTTTTAAAAGTATTTTGATTTTTTAGTAGCTTTGTACAATTTTATTAACAATAAAGTATGTTGAATTAGAGAAAATAACACAGGCCTGCAAAATATCGCTTTTTTACAGCTTCTAAAACCGCTATGGGTGTTTCCTGATGGTTTTTTATGCTGAAAATGAATATGAAAATGCTCCAGCATGTCAGGATTTTTGGCAATTTGAGGTTAAATAGTCAAAAAATGCAGATTTTGGCCATTTTTTAATTTTTTTTGAGCAAGGTAAAGTTTTTTTTTACTTTTCCACAACGGCTTCGCAAAGTACTACTCTTTAGCTTTAAGGTCATTTTTTAAAAATATTTTTACGATTAATATAAAAAAAGTTATTCTATTTTGAATTGGTGACTTTTAGAAATGCAAATTCAACCTTTCTAACTCTCTAACGCCCCTGTAAAGGGCGAATTCAAAATAGTATAACTTTTTTTATATTAATCGCAAAAATATTTTTAAAAATGGATTTTAAAGCTGAAGACTAGTACTTTGCGATGCCGTTGTGGAAAATTAAAAAAAAATTTACCTTGCTCAAAAAAAAAATTAAAAAAATGACTATTTAACCTCAAATTGCCAAAAATCCTGACATGCTGGAGCATTTTCAAGGTCATATTCGTTTTCAGCATAAAAAAACCTTCAAGAAACACCCATAGCCGTTTTAGAAACTGTAGGTTGTACTAAATTTGTTTGTTTCTCAATCTTCTGTGAACATTTCTTTTAGTTTTGTAATCAAACTTAACTCGTAGGTATACTGGCAGGCCACAATTTGTTAGCGCCACACGCATACAAGATGGGAATTGCAAACAATGATAGCTGCAGATTTACAATGAATTAGAAGAGAGGGAAACTCTAAAGCACTTTCTATGTTCTTGCCATGCATTAGCTAGAACCCGAACGAAATGTTTAGGAAGTTAGAATGTCTCTCGGGGTTAGAGCTTCAAAGCTACTTAGATTCTCAAAAGGCGCAGGTTTATTACAAGAAGCCTGCTACAAGGAAACGCAAGGGTCAAGCTCCATCTGGTACCACTAAGGACCAATAGGTCTATGTGATGGCTTTCAGCCAGCCAGGTCAACCTAACCTAACCTAACCTTTAATTAGACTTTATTTCGTATTCTGTCTATACTCATGATTCATATAATTTTTTTTCGAAGTTACCACTCGAGTGTAGGCGACACGAAACTGAATAAGAAAGTAAAGTTGTTCCTGTAACATGGAACTTTTATGAAAGTTTGAAAATGCATTAAAAAGAAAGAAATATTTTCCGTGAAATTTCCGACTTTTTGTATTCAGTAAGTACTGTGTTCCCTTATATTTCCTTAATTATCTAATACTAGGCTAATTATCTAATACTAGCTATTTATATACCCGGACTTGGGCATTTCTAATCAATGTCAGACACCATCTGATGTTTCCATTGGATAGTTTGACATATTAGACCACAGGCGCACTCAGAACGTTTTTATGTGTAAGCAGTATTTATGTGGTTTACAGTATATCTAAAAATTCATTTTGGCATAAAAATGGATTTATTGAGATAATTTCTCACAATTTTTGAGCCGGCTTAAGAAGTCAAGAATGCCGAAATCCAGCATGAACTTTGTAGGGGGTAAGTATCATCAGCAAATTACTTGCATTGTGGCTGCTAAAACAAGAAAAAAATAAAGAAAAAGACATAGTTACACATTGCATCAGTGGTGCCAGCAAGAGGAAGTGGGCAACCGCGGTAACAGTGCAGACATACCAAATTTAGCAAAGTCCTCAACCATCTGTGCGATCCTCCTGTCAGAAAAATGTGAAACACAGATGGCGCTCTAAACAGTTAGAAGGCGCTGTTCCTAAGCAACTATTTAGGACAGGTAGCAGTAGTCTAATCGTCTACCCTGTCAGAAAGCAAAATAGATTAACGAAACCAAAGCAAGGCTGAGCCTTGTCGGGGCCCTATGCTCCCGAGAGGAGTGAACAAGGACAAAAAAATTATCATCTTTTAGCAGCGCAAAAAAACTGGTACAATGAGTTTTCTCATGGTTACTGTTCTCTCACCGATGAATAAATCAGTTGCTGTGCCAGAAAATATCGATGCTTTGCGGGAAATGATTGAGCAAGATCGTCATGTCATATACTGTGAATTTGAGGCGTTAGTGTGATTGACATCGAAATATTTTCCATGATAATTTTGAAGTGAAAAGGATGTGTAGGCGTTGGATCTCACACAATTTAAAAATAACCCTGGAGACGTGTTTGGATAAAATGCTTCGAAAAATGGTTCAAACGCATGCAAAGGTGATGATCTTGCAGAATATTTTGAAAAACAAAAAAAAATCATTTTGAACCATTAATGTTAATTTCTCCATTGTTGTCCAGAAATATAAATAGCATCTATATAATAGCATCTATCTAGAAATATAAATCTACTACGTAGATACAAAATGTGCATGGATTAAAACTCGATGGCTGCTGTTACGGTTCAATTTCGGAGGTAAATATTTATTAAAAAATCTGAACTCCAATACCCTGTAATGGGTTCATTACCCTCAAAACATTATTTCTTAGGTACCGAACTCAATCCAAAATAAATCGGACTAGGAACGCGTGTTTAGAAATATCTTTACTTCCACGCCAACTACGGGCTCTATTTTTTGCAAAAATATTAATTTTATATAGGTACTAATATAGATTTTGAATATGAGCTTAAATGGACCAAAAAAACAAATATTTCCTCTATATATTCTGTACTTTGTAGTTTCTGAATACATGAATAAGTCACATTCCTTCCCTCTGTCGATAAACAGAAGTAACCCCTCTAAAGTTCCCGTCATGCTCGTCCTATCGTATGGCGTAGAAACTTGGGCGATGCCAAGATTTGATGAGGCGTCCCTTCGAGTGCTTTGGAGAAAGATTCTGTGGAAGATTTTTAGACTTTTGCACGGTGAGTATCGAAGGAAAATATTCGTAGCGGTACCAGCCAATAGCTCAAGTGATATATTTATACTAATCAATAGGCTTAGACTGTGTAAACAAAAGTTTAGTAGGGTAAAAGTGAATTTTTAGGAAAAACTGTTGAAATTAATCAAACACTCGCCATTTTTTGCACTTAAGTTTGCACAACTTTGCAATTATTTTCAAAATTAGCTGAATATTTTTTCGCTGTTGCTGTTAAAAGAATTAACTTGTTTTCGCTACTAAATCCCACCCCCACTGACTCATTGGTTTTAATTCAATTTAATAACCCTGTTGGGGACTAATTTCTTATTTCTTCATTAGGCCTTTTCAGGCGTAGACACGTTATTGTGAAGCAAAAAAAAAAAAAATAAGAACAAAAGCCAAGAATAAAAAAGCAGAAAAAATGCTACAAGATTTATACAATAATTGAAGAAGGCAAAATTAACCCAAAGAAAGAAAAATAATTATACAAAAATCTAGCAAAGAAATTAAAATGTCGCTCATAGGCAGACAACCTTTCATGGTAATGCAACTAAATTGTATTGGCAGTAGAAGTAAGCTCATTTTGATGAAAATTGCCTTTTAATTTCATAAACTATGGTTGAGTAAAACGGAAAAAGGAAAAAAGAAAAGAGAAGAACGAAAGAATAATGGCGAAAAAAATTTTAAGAGAAAATACCAAAGATTTCGTAGATAAAGGGAACCGAGAAGAAACCAAGAGGAGGCGCAGTAGCAGCATTTTATTTAATTAATTACAATTGTGAGCTTTTGCTATTTAGTTAAAAAAACCCCAATTCATGGAGGGGATGAAGTCAGCTTTGGACAAAATGTAATATTGCCGGCCTTTCTACGTCTAATAAACCAAACAGGGTAGAAATGTGATGGGAGCATAGACTCATTATGAGAATAAAGTACCTTCATAATTTCCAAAATAAAATGCCTGCCCAAATGACACCAAACACGCACGCATGGACGCACACACATACCCATCCATGCAGGCACAAGTGCATGGTGGGATGCGATAGAAGTCGTGTGAAAGCTAAGTACTTCTTCGAGGCAATTTGGTCATTAGCATGTTGGACAGCAACTGTGGACCGCCGGCTTAAAATAATTACGGCATAGAATTAAAATTGACACATATAAATAAATCTGTGTTCGGGAGTGGGGGTGGTAGCAGTAGTGTGTGTCTCAGCGCATTTTCGCTCGTCCACTAAATATTTCGTTATTGCTATTAACTGGCAGTTGACCTGAAATGTGTACGCGTCACTTGGTTTCAGGCGGCGTCCGAGTTTGCATGGCTCTATGTGCTTCAAAATGTGCTATATCTACGTGCATTAGAGCAGAAACAATGTGTTTTTTTTACATCGCTTTTGGTAGGCCTCTAGAAAGTTGAGTTTTTATTACCGAAAGCTAATAAAAACTGAAAAAATCGTTTACTAAATAAATAAATAAAATGAAAAAAACGATACTTGGAGTTTTATATGAATAAAGCTAAGGCATATGTACGAGGGTGGTTTGAAAAGTCCGTGTAAAAATAAAAACTACTTAATTGTTTGAAGTAAACCTTTTTATTTTTCGAAATAGTCTCCTTTTAGGTTTATACACTTCGTCCAACGCTGTTATAGTTTTTGATCCCTTCAGAATAATAGGATTTATCCAGATTTGGAAAATAGCAATTCGTTTCTACAACCAATAAAATAAATAAATAATAAATGAATCAAATCTTTTTCTCGCCAGGCATTTCTTCAAATTGGCGAACAAATAGTAGGTCGAGGGACACGAGGTAACCAAGCCTGAAGAATATGGGGTATGTAAAACGAACTGGAACTTTATTTCTATTAATTTTGGAGCCACAACTGCTGAGGCGTGAGCTGGTGTCTTGTCGTGATGGGAAAGGATCCTTCGAAAATCACTCGACCTCCTTGATTTAAGCGAATGCCAAACACAAAAAAATAGACCGATCTGCAAGCACTGGTTTTGCGCACCCTGCAAAATAGTATTCTTTGGAAGAGAACAAAAATTATGAAAAACGTTGGCTGAAGTATATCGAGCTAAAAGGAGAAATGTTGAAAAAAAATATTTTTTGTCAAATAGAAAAATCCTTTTTTAAAATAACAAATTCTCTAAACTTAAAAATATATAAAAAGTTCTCAGCTGGTATCCAATCAAACTAAGAGTAATAAACTTAGCCAAAATATCTGCTCTAAAGCGGAAGATGTCAGGACAATTCTCACTGAGGCTTTTTGGTCACAGCAACATTTTCGATTCAAACGGAAGGTCAGACAACGTGTTTCCACAAGTAAAATTAGGCAAACAGCATAGCGTCCTTATATAGCAAAATGGATGGTGGAAAGGTCTAGAATTCACATACCATTCATAGAATTTTATTTACACATGGGTCCAAAATGGCGGAATGAGTAGAATCTGCTGTCTTTTGTCCACAATTTGATCACCAAAAGCCTTTCGGCTTCTTAATTATTGAAGTCTATTTCAACTTGCCGCAAAAAAGCAGACAAATTAGCGCTGAAGTTGACTCCTCCAAATACCCGGACAAACATTTTCATTGATAGTCAAGCGGCTCTTAAAGCAGGTATGACTCCTTGCAGTAACTCGGAGTGTGTTCAACAGTGCAGATCTAAAATGGATGAGCTCCGAAGAAATAGGCAGGTCACTATTTACTGGATACCAGGATACAAAGAATAGAAGGAAATGAGAGCTCGCTAAGGTAGGTATTCGCTTGCCGAAATTAAGCATGCCGGACATATACCTCTCACTCTTCTTTCTGAAACTAAATGAGGAATTAGCTCTGGAAACGCAGTCGATATAGGAACACTCAAACTCGTAGAAAACTGCGAAATTTATGATAAGGTCTTGGATACCGAATCTGTAAACTTTATTTTATCACTGTCTAGGAAAGACTATAAAATATTGGTTGGAGTACTGACGATACACTGTCTCACCCCACATCACGCAGCCAAAATGGGGCTAGTCCAGAGCGATGCATGCAACACATGACACGAAGCGAATGCTAGGGGTACTTTGGAACACCTACTTTGCCACTGTTCTGCTCTTTGTAGGATACGACGAAAATGTACCTAGGGTCACCATATTTTCACCCTTGAACTTTGCTGACAAAAGGCTGAACGGTTTGTGAAAACGAGGTTTATTAAGAATTATATAAAATGATGTCTTTAACTCCAGATACATAGCACTGACAACACAATGGACCTTAGCGGTCTAAGTGAGATTGTTTTACAGATCAGCCAGCACTACCTAACCACAATTTAAAAAAAATGTTTGGTAAGAAGACAAGGCACAGTAAAGACTCGTTGAAAATCAAGCTCAATTAAACGCTGGAAGCCTTAAATTTTTTTTATTTGAGTCTGGAAAATACATATTGTTTTTCAAATAAGCTTTAAGAGAGAGATATAATAAATTATCATTAGCGGTTTCTGTAATCAGGTTGTTTTTAGATTGGTAGGTGATTGAATTACCGCATTACCAAACAGGAATCCATTGGCCTGGATGGGCATATCATTTCCACTACGCAAGGTTTTAAGGTTATAACGCCTATGACCGAACGTCAGAACCTCATTCGTTTGAAGCAGGAGGTACCACATGAAGGTGAAGTTGACATTTGGGAGGGCTAGGCTATGCATTCGCGACACCAAACCCATTTGCGCCTTTTAGTAGTTAAGCATTTGGTAGTTAAGAGTCCCCCCGCTAGTTAATGGACCCTTCAAGAAAAAATATTCCAGTTTAACTCTAGAGAAGTCACGCATTTTCGGTCAAACTTGAGTGATTGCATGGGGAGCATTTTGCCGATCATTTTTAAAACCATTTTCTTCTTACAAAAAATATTTATCGCAACTTTAAATTAATTCATAAGACCAGCGTGAAACATAAACTATGCGAAAATATAAGATTTGCTCAATTTTTGCAAAACTTCGGCGGGGGCATGGGTTCGAATCTCCGTACATGAAACAGCAAAATTATAAAAAAAAAATTCTAAGAGCGATCGACCTACGGCAGGTTATGGCAAACCTCCGAGTGTGTTTCTGAAATAAAAAGACTTCTAAAAAAAAACAACTATTTGGCGTTCGGAGTCGGCTTAAAACTGTGATCCCTCCATTTGAGTAACAACATCAAGACGCATGCCACAAATAGTAGGAAGAGCTCGCCCAAATATCTACATAAGTGTAAGCGCCAATTAGTTATTTATTTTTAAATACTTAAAAAAAAACTTAGGCAAACATTCTTCAACTTGAAATAAGTGCCCGCACTCCGATCTTAAAATATTTTATCGGCAATCTGTTACCGAACATTTTGGCCTACCCAATATTTATGCATGTAAAAGCGCGCGTGTGCGTCTGTAATTAAATTAAAATGAAAATGAACGCTGGATTAAATTAATTTTCATTTGCATGCATTGATTTTTTTTCTTGCTATTTTTCGTTTTTATTTTCCAAATCAGCAAAGTGCCAACGCCTTCGTGCCTATACAAAGGCATATGCATATTATTACAGTGCCAATTGTTGTTTTTGTTCTCTAAGCAGCTCTGTCCTTTTTTACAGTCCCTTGTCACGCGTTTATTACATCTCAAGTTGCAATTACAGTCATTTATTAGTATGCTTAGTTGAATCTGTTAACCAAATTTGAGAGCAGAAATAAAAAATAAATAAAAGGGAACTTTTTAATTTCAACAAAAACAAAAAAAAATATTTCTATATTCTTTATTTCTGCTGTCCACTTAACAACTTGACGGGCATACAAATGTTGTCCACTCTTTTAACGGACACCTACACACATTTGCTACTCCCACCCTCCCCTTACCAATCGGTTTTACTCCACTGTAAGTATTCCCATTCGTTTTGTTGTCATAAAATGTTTAAGGGTTAAAATGCCACACAATTTTCATACTTATGCACGTCGTAAACCAGCTCCACTTACGCCATATTTGTTTGTCCCCACATGCCATTGCACTGCTTGTCGCAAAATACTGCGCTGTCATGGCGCTTATGAACATTTGTGTATGTATGCCTTACTCCCTACTCGCGGCAGCAGAGACATCGTGGCAGCATCCATATTTGTCTCCCCAAAAATGGTTATGGTCACTTGCTATAAAACCCTTCAGCATTGCGGCGCATATTCCTATGTATGGATGCATGGGGTACATAAATAATTATGTACATATATATTTATGTGTTTGTAGATGTGTTTTTGAAGGGACACTTGCTTTGGTCAACTTGTCAACAACCCCTAAATTTGCAGCCAAAAAGTAATATTTACATGTATTCATACACACTCGTACATTCATATATTCAGACAGTGTGGGTTAGCAAGGGGCTTACAACAAGATGTTGATGTGAATCGGATGGCGGTGGTGTGTTTAGAGAGCTCTAAGCTATGCTCATTTTAAGCGTTTTGTAGAGTAGTCATTGCTCTTGGGCGGGAAATTTTATATATGTCTGTACATATTTATGTCTTTATGCGTTTGAATTATAAACTTCATAAATTGTTAAATAGTAAAAAGTTTAAATGGACTTTTCAAAATTTTAGAGCGCAATCGCTTCAACCATTTCGGACAACTGGTCCGTTCGCGTACTCTTCGAAATAAAACTACATGGCAAAACTGAATTTGTCTCTGCCCAAAAAGATCGAATTTAATCAAAGATGTTAGCAAATTTTAAGAATATATAATTAACTATGGCTTTTGTAATAAATTTATTATATGACAAATAAACTTAAACATTTTTAGTAGTAGTAATTCTTTATTTATTTATAAATATTGCATCTTACATTTCAATAATTTATACAATAATTCTTTTAAATATATAATGCCATGTAAATATATAATATGTGGCAATAATAATGTTGTCTGTCACAGCTCAAAAATTAATCAAAAAATTAAACTCTGCAATAAGAAATTCTCTATAGCGTAAGGCTGAGTAAAGCCAGTTAGTCTTTTCCAATTGTGGCCATTAAGTATATCTATGTATGTATTACTAAAAAGTTCGACCCAAATTGGGGGACATCAGAATTCGTTTTAGAGGGATGGTTCCTTCGGCAAAGTTTCTTATTTTGATCCCTAGAATATGATTTTCACAGAGCAATGGGCGATTTTTTTGCCTCCCCACAAATCGACCCGGCCTTGCTATTACTTCTGCTTCATTTAGCTTCGCTGCGATCTAGTTCAGTACCGGACATCTTCCTCGTTTAAATTGCAGAGGGCGCATATTTTCTAATTATTTCCATACGTGGTTGCGTTTCGCTTTAGTAAACTACATCTTGCTATGAAAATTGTTGTAATGTCAGCTAGTCGTATATCTTCTTTAGTATATGATTCCCCTTTGAGCAGTTTAAGTGTTTATAAATTCGCGTCGAGTTTGACTGTGATTTTTGCCTTGACATGTTGAGATCTTTTATTCCCATGTTGTTCAGATGCTTAAGCCAAAACACATTTTTACTTGAAATGCCTTGTGTTAGTTTGTGTGGGAGTCTATTGCAATTTATTTATAAATGGTTTTCCATATATACTTCATCTATAGTTCTAAAGAATAAATGTGGCTATCTTCTAAATTAGTTTCTAGTGTTATTGCATAATTCGGAGTGAAATCGGGTAGCTCGAGGATTCTTTTAATGAAATAACGTTGAAGTTTATTTAGTTTCATCGAATAAGGCATACCCCCAAACTTGCCCGGCGTAAGTTTGTATCGCTCTGCATACCGCTTGGAACAGCTTCCATTTAGAATTTAATGAAATGAATGGCTTCGCTAAAAAATCGTTCTATGTGCAATTAATACAATCTTTTGCTGAAGTATTTCTGGCTTCTAAGTGCTTGCCGAATGCCATTTTGGGTGTGAGAATAACACCAGGATATTTATATTCGGCAACCTATTTAATTTCTTCACCTTGGTATTATCATTTTTCTGCCTGAGAAAGTCGTCCACCTCTTTTAAAGGCCATCATCTCCGATTTATTTGGGTGTGCTTCCATATTCCATTCAGCGCAGTACTTCTCCAGATTATTAATCATGGATTGCATGACTTTAGAGTTATCCGCCAGGAGAACAATATCAGCTTCATAAAGGAGAAGACGTATATTGATGCCGAAAAACGAAAACTTTAATACGTAAGTGTGTATTAGTAAGTGTCAAAAATTTTGTAAATGTGGTATAGCTTCCGTCAGTCGTGCCTTGTGGGTTAATTTTGAATGTGGTGCTCACACTCACAGGATCAGCTGACACGATGAAATTAATGAGAGCCCCATGTAAGTGAACTCTCACACCCGTTCCGTTCCGTAGTATCTTTCATCGTGTCAGCTGATACGGGCGTACGTTTACTACTTCTTCACCAATTTTCATATCGAACCATCTGTGAACTAGTTACATTTTAAGAAATTTGTTATGCTTGTTAAGCCAATCGAATCGAATCATCTGCTTATATGGATAAGAGTAAAAGTCCTTAAACTAAGGGAACTAGCGTGCAGTTGACGCAAGTCGTATTTAGTTGATCTGCCTATAAGACGATTAACCATCATCAGCTTTCGGTTATGTGGCTCGTATGGGGAGAATGCTTTTTATAGTTTTTGTAATTCTTTGAATATTCTCTCATCTATTCACCCCGCATTTAGATTTTGCCAGTTGATATAACAGTATGGTTCCGAGTCGTGAAAATCCACTGCCCACTTCGCCCTAGCTAGTTCATCGACAATTTCATTACCTGGCGATAGCTAAGAACGAAAAAAGTCTCTTCTGCGTTGGAAACCCCAAATTTGAGAGAACTGGCCTTCACTATTTGAAGTTTCTATTGTATTCCATATCAGTTAACACAAGAAACGAATGGAGATATAAGTCTCTCGAAAGGTGTAAAATGAAGAAGATGGGGGTGATCACGAACATACGGGGCAATGAGATAGCGGATGAGCTAGCAAGAAAAGGTTCGACACTGGACATAGCAGACGCGGTGGCAGTCTCCACCCCACTGAACACATTAAAAGCATGCATTGCTTCACACTATCATGCTTTAGCCGAAAGAAGATGGAAGCAAATACCTACATGTATTACAACAAAAAACACATGGCCGTCATATAAAATCCAAAGGACGAATGACCTGCTAGGATGTTCTCGGCCAAACATTTCACGCATCACTGCAACTCTTACAGGTCATTGGAAAGTAGGGGATCATGCAGCTAGACTCAATCTACCCTTCAATCCTATCTGTAGAAGCTGTCAAGCGGAAGGGGCGAAGGAAAGTCTTTTCCACTACTTATGTGAATGTCCGGGACTAGCCAGAGCACGACTCCGATCCTTCGGTAAGCCTTTCCTACAGCAAATTAAGGAGATCTCAGACATCGAGATAAAGGATTTGCTGCTATACTTGGACCTCACTAAATGGATCTGACTTGGAAAAAAAATACATCATCACACGAGATATGGGTAGTAAAACGGTGCTGGTCATTAATTAGGAGTATTTCAGTGGAAATGTTCAACCACCTCAACAACAACAACAACAACACAAGAAACGAATAGAGATATAAGTCTCTCGAAAGGTGTAAAATGAAGAAGATGGGGGTGATCACGAAGAAAAGTTTATCAGTTTTCCATTAATTTCAACATCCTTTATGAATCAACTATGTATAAATACTTTACCACAATTAATTATTCCAAAAACTCTTACTATCAGTGTAAAATCTCATTATAAAACATTTACAATATAAATCTCAGCTTCCTCCATCTCCCCATTCCCCATTCTAAACTAACATCTACATCCACATGCAATCCAATTAAGTCCGCCAGGCTATGATGTCACGTATCGTCACTCAATCGCAGCTGGATAACTTTTTTTATGTAAATCCAAATGCCAATAATGAAAATTCAATACTCACTCATTTTATGTACTATAGGTTAGATATTACTGCACAGTGGTAAAAACACTGAAAGGATATGAACATTCTAAAAATATTTCATATCCACAGAGCCATTAATGGGCGCTGCACTATTGTCAAGGATTGCTGAGGAAGAAGAAACTTGTTTCCAAATTATTATAAAACTTAAATTTTAAAGTTGTGTAAATTGGTTTTCTTTAAACCCTGGTGGTCCAGTGTTTAAGTACAATTTCTATAGAGTACGTACTTACTGGGATAGATTTAAGAGTTAAATTAATGATTTTTTTAGAAAAAGTGTCCTCACCTCTCTTTGATATGTGGCATAAGTTGCATTGAGTTATGTACAACAGTGGAACACACTTAAACTCTTGGCTCAGTGTTATGCTGCAAGATCCTACCCCATTTGTTCTCAAAATGAGTTTCGCTAGATGCTTCCTGAAGATCCGTACAGAAGTGCTCACTGAGCGCTTGATAGTAACGGAAAGTGGCAGAGAGCGTGCTGTATAGTTGCTTTCTTCTTTCATATCTCAGGAAATTCTATAGAAATTCTTTTAAAAAAAGGCCCCTTGTGGCTGCATGTAATCAAGGCAAGCAATGCTCAGAGAATTTTGTGGTTGTTAGGCGAATGAGTTATTTTCTGAGGACTTTTGTTTCGCAATTGCAGAACACTTTTTGTTACTTAAAAGTTTATGGATTTGTGAGGTCAATAATAAATAATAAAGGAATTTTCACTCTGATTTCCTTGAAATATCGACATAGTGTTAGAAGAAGGAAAAAAACAAAATTCGATGTTTTGAGAATAAATTTATAAAACTCGTGTAGAGTAGGGGTGGGATTATTTTCGAATAATATTCGAATAAACATTATTCGAATAAAACGAATAATACTATTCGTTTCAAATAATTCGAATAGTTCATTATTCGAATACCTTACTATTCGAATACCTCACTATTCGAATAGCATTATTCGAATAAATGAATAAAAAATTCGAATAAATATTATTCGAATTACGAATACCTCTCGAATAAAAGATTTTATTATTCGAATAATTTTTATTCGAATAGTCCCACCCCTAGTGTAGAGTTTCCCTAACTAGTAGGGGATTTATATATTTATTGTAATGGGAGTTTTGAAACCAACGAACATTTTTGTTACTGAAGATATATACATATTTATTGACTCTGAATTGATGGAGTCTTTAAACTAGCCATCAGTTGAGTCTAAATGATATTTCTGTAATCAAACAAACCAAATCATAATATGATAAAACCAATATGATATAACAAGTTTTTTCTAATAGCGAGCGCCCCTGAGCAGGCAATGGCAAATCTTCGAATGTATTTCTGCTATAAAAGAGCTTCTCATAAAAAATGTCTGCCGTTCGGAGTCGGCTATATATATATGGCTCTTTTCTGTTTGTGGCACACGTCTTGATTTTGTTCCAAAAGTAAAAGAACCTACATCTTTACATTCCAAATAGACACTAACTCTCCCAATGAGCCTAAACCCATCCGATCGCCACCGTCAATCTCATTATAAGGGACTCTCTGGCAGAAGCTCGTCAAGGTTGGTTTAACAGGAAGATTATTCACAGTCGTGGGGCTTGTAACCGGCTACATAGTTATGCGAAGACATGCGAAAGAGCTGAGAGCCTCACACCGCGACATCTGTAGAGGCTGCAGGAAAGAGAAAGAGCCAAGATCCTGAGGAGTTTGCTTTTACGAATGCAACGAAATCTGAAAGAGGACTTGGAAATTCGGGAGCACTGCTGAGTGATGCAGCTGGTTCTAATAACTATTACAAGTTTATAGAAGTAGTGGTTCCCATAGGTGTCTCACAATTATGAATATTCTGGTTTCTGGGGTGGGCATATTTACATGGACATGTTTTATGGGCTTTGTGTGTTATGCGACTTTTGTTGCAGAAATATTCCATTTTAAAAAATTGCTATAAACAGAGTGACTTGCCGTGCCGAGCTTATCGAAAAGCAGCACAAACGATTCCAAACACACATTTTGTGGTAAGAACGAAAGGTGGCCAAGGACACAGTTACTTCGTCACATAAGATAAGCGTCAAATATCGTAATCACATAGGGAGAATATTTTGAAGATGCTTACACATTTGTCAGTTAATTGCAAACCTTTAATTTTTTATTTTCTTTAAATTTTTTGTTTTATAGAAATTCTGAACTATGCCCACCTAAATTGTAGTTATTTACCACTGTGAGTCACAGCAACAATGTTTGCATATTATGCTCACTTACGTAACACATACACACACGCACATGCAAAGCTAGTCGATCCTTTTCCCTTCCTCATACTTGTCCAACGTACAGCTAAGCAAACAACATAAAAAGCGCCAAGGATTCCAGCGCCGGTCAGCAACCACCCAAACATACAACATTTTATAAATTCATGCCACCTTCTCACACCACCACGATTTGCTACTCTCTAGCAGACATTACAGCGTTCGCTGTCTTTCTCCCACCTGCTGTGGCAAAATTAATCGTCAACGGTAAACATTTAGAAAAATTATTGAAAACATGAAATCTTTATGCAAACAGTGAACGCAATGGGCTGAAGCTATACGAAAGTTGAGGGGCGAGGAAGTAGCGATAGCTGTGAGGAGAAGCAGAGGAGGAGCAGTGGGTGCTGGCTGTTGTACAGGAAAGGCGGATTTGTTTGTGTAGCGTCAAATTAAAAACACTTTGTTCACGACCAGTTGGGGGTCCTCCGACGCGCAGGACACAGGCTTATTGGTCGTGTGGGTGATGGATGGCAATTGTGTGTGCTCAGGATGGGAAATGAGACATTATCGATGGAATATTGTGTATTTAAGTATGTGCATGTATGCAGAGATGATTGCGATGACTGGGAAAATATGTTGTTTGCTTAGGTGTAATATTAAACATTTTTATAGCAGCAATGTTTGTGAAATATTTCGTATTACGCAATTCTTGATTCTATGCGGATGTAGTAACGAATTTACGGCAAAGTATTAGAAGTAAGTTTAGTTAATATGAGCGGATATCGAAATTCTCATTCCTCCTCTTCTGGATACGCTCTCTAACCACCCGAACATTTGTGATTGAGTTTGTATTAGGTTTCAAGCTGAGTTAATAGCTATAAAAGGAGGCTGTGTTATGAGCATCCTCAGAGTCCACAAAATGTCTACAGTGCAATAATACTTCCTCCCAAGTATCAATGAATGCAGAGCGAGTTTTAGGTAGCTGAATAAGCGGTACACTGTGAACATCATTCAAATTCTTGGACATAAAGGCATTACTGGAAGTTGCATCACGGATGAGCTGTCTAGGAGGGAAAATTATTTTAAATCAGTTCATTCTGTGCTATCTGTGGGCATCCTCAGCAGATCGGTCTGCGTGACCCAAGGAAACAGTAGATGGACCACGGAGTCTAGCCTAGAGATAACTAGACAGGTTTGGCCTAGAAGGAGTAAGCACAGAACTAGGTCCGTCATCAGTCTATACCTGCTTTTCATTAGTTCAGTGGATGGTATTATCACTGGGGACTGCCTAATGGGAACACATGGGATAGATATGGGGCTTACTTCAAATGACTTCTGTAGCAACTGCAGAAACAAGGTAGATGAGGTGGAAAGCTTTGAAAATATCCTCTGTCACAGCTAAGCTCTTACCAAAATGCGATATTGCGGTATAAATTCGTACTTCTTTGGTTGTCTAGCAGACTTGGAATCGGCAGCCATCAACTGTATTTTATCGTTTATCCGAGAGACGAAGTGGTTTTTCGGTATGGAAGTAAGTTTCCGCCCTCGTAAGAGAGGTGTCGCTGATGATCCTATTTTTGTGTTCGCTCTGATAATATACTGGTGATTTGAAAGTATATATGTGAGGTCTCGATTGCAGTAGTTGACATTCGTTTGAAGCGAAAATATCCTTTTTTATCTGACGTCAAAATTCCCTACGTTCCTCCTGAAAAAACAGCATTTGCGGGAAGTCATGCTTCGTTATTACCTTTTAAAAAAAGTGCAGCTGAAACGTGTCGTATATTGTTCAATATTTACAGTAATCACACTGCATCAAATACAACTTTTAAAGAGTGATTTCTATGATTCCAAACCGACCGCGAAGGGGCCCCGAAAAAATTCGAAGATACTCAACTACAACAATTATTGGATGAAGACGCATGTCGGCCCCTTGATGATATGTTGAAAGAGTTGGATGTTGACAGATCAACCGTCGGTAAATGTTTGCACGCGATGGCAATGTTCCAGATACCAGGTAACTGGGTGCCACATCAATCGAAGGAGAGGAATATCGAGAGTGACGTGTGAAATGCTTCTTGAACGCGAGATAAGAAACGGATTTCTGCATCGCATCGTGACTGGCGATGAAAAATGGATCTATTATGATAACCCTAAGCGTTGAAACTGTTGGAGCCTGCCAGGTCAACCAGGTCCATCGACAGCGAAAAAAAATTTTCATGCTTCAAAGGCTATGTTGCGCATCTGGTGGGATCAGAAGGGTGTCATCTATTATGAAACCCTTAAACCATCTGAAACCATCACTGGTGATCGTTACTGCCTGTAGCTAATGCGTTTGACTCGAGCTCCAACAGAAAAGTGTCCGAAATGAAAGGGTAGACATGACAAACTGATTTTGCTGCATGACAACGCCAGGCCACACGTTGCTAAGTCGGTCCAGAAATATTTAGAGGGACTGAATTGGGAAATCTTGCCACACCCGCCATATTTCCTAAGGCTTGCGCCTTCGGCTTACCATATTTTCTGATCAATGCAGCCAGCTCTTATTGGAGAGCGCGTCGCTGCTTAAGAGAGTATCGCAAACTGGCTCGAGGAGTGGATCAAGTCAAAAGAACTCGAATTTTCAGTCAGAGGAATCCGTATGCTGCCTAAAATATGGAGTAAAGCTGTAGCTTCCAATGGCACATACTTCACATAATATCATTTTTTATCAGAATTTACTTGTTTAAATAATTCGTAACTTTGGCTAAGAAAGGACGGAAACTTATTCCCATAGCCAATATTAGTTTCAAGTACTGCAATTTTCTAAATAAATAGTCTCTTTAGAGCAACAATGCAATTTAATATCCTCAAATTAATTAACTCAACATTTGTTGAAAAAAATTATGAACTTTTTCGATTATTTGAAGTCTAAAATATAATTATAGTTTTTACAGACCACTGAGAGCTAATATGAGAATAAATTACTAAAGAATTTAAAAAAAAGAGTTTATAAAATTATAAAATTCATTGAACTCGAGATCTCACTGATTTCTCTTAGAGCATGGCAATAGGAGCATTACGCGCATAATTCGTGCTAAGCAATTTCGGATGAAATGGGTAGAGTTTTGAAAGTTTTCTCATGCTTTTTTTTTATCAATTAATTTATAGAATTAAGAAAACTCATTCATTTCATACTTTGATGTTTTATAAATCCGCTCTGTTAACAAATTCTATTCTGCAATTTAAAATCTGCTCCTTGGGAATGAGACTGCAACCGCGTGCAACCACGAGCAGCTCGTCTTAGTACTGTTCACGAATATCGGTCTGTGGGTCCCTCAGCTATTCAGTCAAGCCCATAGAACATTTAGAATAAACTATTTCCATAAACATTTCCAAATTAACAACTTCTTTAAATAATGTTCCAGTTAAATTTGTAATATTGGGTAGTCGAAAAAGTATTTTCATATTTCTAATCAAACTTCAACTCATTTTTTTTATATTTATAATGAACTTTATTGAACCAAATATGTACCATTTTGGTCGACCACCTTTTGCCATTTTTCTTCTAGAGACATTATTCCATCAGTGTAAAACTTTTGTGGTTTCTCGGCGAAAAACTGCGACAAGTAATTTTCACAGGCTTCTTTTGAAGCCAACTTTACTCCATTAAGGGAATTCTGCATTGACCGAAACAAATGGTAGTCCGATGGTGCAAGGTCAGGGCTATATGGTGGATGCATCAAAACTTCCGAGCCAAGCTCTCCCAGTTTTTGCCGAGTCATCAAAGATGTGTGTGGCCTAGCGTTGTTCTGATGGAAGACGACGCCCTTTCTGCTGATCAGTTCTGTCCGTTTTTTTCGATTGCTTGCTTCAATCTCATCAGTTGTTGACACTAAAGTGTAGAATCAATCGTTCGAGCAGGCTGGAGCAGCTCATAGTGGATGATTCCTTTCCAATGCCACCAAACACACAGCATAACCTTTCGTGGCGTCAATACTGGCTTTGCGACCGTTTGTTGAGCTTCACCACCCTTGCACCATGATCTTTTACGCACATTATTGTCGTATATGATCCACTTTTCGTCTCCTGTTACCATTCGCTTCAGAATGGGTTCGGTTTCATTTCGTTTTAGCAAAGAATCGCAGATGTTAATTCGGTCCATTAAATTTTTCACAGACAATTCATGTGGTACCCAAACATCGAGCTTCTTTTTGTAACCAGCCTTTTTTAAATGGTTTAAAACCGTTTGGTGATGAATGTTTAGTGCCTTGGCGATGTCATGGCAGCTTATGTGACGGTCCTGGTAAATCTTTTCCATAATTTCATCGAGTTTTTCAACGATAGGTCGACCGGAGCGAGGTGCATCTTTCACATCGAAATTTCCAGAACGGAAGCAAGCGAACCATTATTGTGCTACACGAACTGATACAGCATCGTCTCAGTAAACTTCACAAGTTTCATTGTGGCTTGCGTGGCATTCTTCCCTTTTTTATACAAAAATTTCAAAATACAGCGAATTTCTTCATTATTTTTACTCATTTTTGAACAGCTATAGCTTTTTTTCAACTTCTCCGAACTTAATTTTTTTTTGGTTAAATGAAGCTTAAAATGTCACCATTCTAACACCATATGATATGACACAATGTGATTGGTAGCCCTGGAGATAGATGCCTCCAACGACATCTATTGACAAAATACGAAAAGACTTTCTCGACTACCAATATAAGACTCAAAAAATTATTTCTTGCATTTCCTATAAAATACTTTCACGAATTCTCATTTTTTTTCTTAGTTGCCCTCATCCTATTTATTGCGCCTTCGAACCCTTATACCCTCTAAAAATATAATTGCCGTGAAAAATATCAAAACAGATGCTTTCATAAAACCTAAAACAACCGGCAGCTTGACTAATGATGTGGCAACAAGCATTTTTTCACGCTAAAGGGTAGAGCAGAGCATATAAAAATAAGAAACAACAAACAACAAAAACCATATTAGCGCTGATAAATTTGTAATAAAGATAATGTAAAAGTCAAGTCATAACTGGTGCAATCAACTTGCTGTAACCTTTTTAATACACAGTGAAATTTACTACTCGAAACACACACAAACACAAAACATACACAAACGCCCCACAAGTGGCCTTACAGCAATGACAAATTGTCTAATTCACTTAGTGTACGAAAGTGGAGTGAGTGAATTTTTTAACAATGAAAATCATATGTCATCATTATTAACACCAAAATGATTTCATTTTCCGTTACAATGCGCACATATGTCGGCAATGCTGTGCGCTACTGGCTGTCACAAGCTTCCATGCGGCTAAGGGGTGAATGTCGGTGCATTAAAAACGTTAAGCGGATAATTTCTAAATAATATCATAATCATAAACGAGCAACAACAACAAAAATATGACTACAAGTTTACTGATTTTCAAGCCACCACCACCATCGTTCTAGCATCGAAATTCTCCCGCAGCAACCCTTAAGCGACCGAAGTCAACCTGCCGTTTGCGTCTGAAATTTCGCACTTGGCGCAAATGGAATTTTCATTCATTTCAAAATAAACAAAAAAAGGACAAACAACCAAATGTCAAATTGTTGTTGATTTTTTTTGTTGTTTTGTATGTAGTGGCCTTTGTTGTTGCTTTTTGTGATTGTACGCTCGTCCTCGCTTGCCATAAATCCCTGCGCATATTATTAAAATAATGAAATTTTAAAATTCCACACACCAACAACAATTTCGATGAGTTGTTCAGCTGGCAGCCGCTAGTCACCTTCCATCTTTGCTCTCCTTCCACCTTCTGCGCCGACATTCACAGTCATCATCGTCATATATTTGTTTCCTGCCAGCCTCGAGTTGGCCTTTTTTGTTTTGCTTGGCACTCTTGGCATTGCTTTGTGCCGCTGCCCCGCTTCTATGTCAAGCGCAGTCATAAAACAAAGCAATTGGAAAATTATACACTTGTTCGCCGAAAAGTATGCACTTAATAACCGGAGATGCTGACGCTGCTTGGCAGGCGTACGCCCCCTTTTTTTACACAAAGCAAATAATTTTGCATATTAATGCTGAAAGCTGGCAACACGCCAACACACAAATGCATTTATAAATATGACTGCTCGTAGATGACAGCAATTTAAAGTCCTTTGAGGGTTGACAATTTTTGAAAACCCCACTCTCTCTACTCTCCGCACGGCGCGTTGGTTTGCTTGTGCCACAGCTGTAACATCGCTTCATTTTTAGTGGTTGGCCAATGGTTCTGGTTTTTGCTGATGTTGCTGCTGTTTTTGCCTATCACATGCACTTATTTTATTAGTGTACAACCGAGTTTATTCAATTTTAATACGCGTAGCCGTATGAAATCTGGCCTCAGGCGCATAATGCTTTTGTCGGCTTACAGACCTTTACAAGCTTCTTTTTGAGTTGTTGTTTTTCTTTTTTTGGGGTGCACTATTTTTTGTAAATTTCTTTACGTCTTTGTTCGTGTGCGTTAATTCCCAAATGCGCACTTGTTTAACGCTTTGAACGCGTTTTTTTGCTTTCTTAAGCTCTTCTCATAATAAATTCATCACGAAATTGAGTTTTCATAACATTTTTTGTGTGAATGTAAAGCATAGTTTTGGGTATGTCGACCAGCAGTGAGGCTTCAGTTTTTCCTGTATCCTTTAGCATTACGCATCGATATCCACTTCTTATTATGGTACACTTGGGATTTGGCGGACGTTCGTAAGTTGGCTTAAATGTGGGCAAGTTCATTTAAGAGGCGCGCGTAGGTAGGGAGAAGTGTACGCTGCCCAAGAACACTTAATTCACAATAACTGCATTTCAGGTGTCAGGCCTTCATTTTTATGGTATCGCTGAGGAATTCAAAACAAGTTGTAGGTTGTTTTTGCAGCTCATCAAGCACTGCCAGTGTGGTGTAGTCACCGCTCGTCATCATGTATTTCACCTGACAGTTGGCTCAGGAAACAAGCAGTTTCGACGGGGTGGGTCCAAAGTCAGAGGGTTGTTAGATAAGATGGTTTCAAAAGAACATATAAAAAGGCGGTTGGTTTGGTGTGGTGTACTTTCACATGTCGAACATATGTTGAGTATGCCGGTGTCGATTTCGCATAGGTATGAGTTTAATCTGCTACAATATCCTGATCGAAATTGTATCGAGGTATCGTAGCTCTCACGAGATAGCTGAAGTTCTTCGTCTGCAATGGATGTTACTTAGACTCCGATGGCGGTATTCGGGGGTCAAAAGTTTATGAATCGTAGTAAGATACTAGAAAGGAAGAGGTAGGTAAGAGACCTATGAATGTAGTTTAATGACTGTTCATAAGCTGTCTTGCCCAATAGTTGTTCGGCCTGTAAACTAGTCTTATTTAGTGCGCTAAACAAATTGCAGTTCGAAGGGGCTGCTACCATACCAAATAAATATATGTATTTTACCGTAGTCCCTAGGTGGAACAAATACCCTCAATAAACAAGTTAAAGTAAATTTATTTAAAGCTAAGAATTTGATTTGCCGCCAAGTGCGTCTTGCTTGTGGCGCTTCGGCTTTCACTAGTCGTCTGTATGTGTTAGATGGTCTACCACATCTCAGGCTGCCAGTCTAGGGATACTTCTGTGATATCTCCATGCAAATTTCGCAGTGCTTAACCGATCCAATTCCACTTTTGCCGTCAGATTTCAGTGTTCGTCACTTGATTTATGCTGACAAGAAACGGGCGCCTCAAGTTTTAGTGCCAGTTCAGCTGAGTGGAGTAGAGCAACCGGTTAAAACTTCATATCGTTCTTGGAAAAGTTATGCAAATGTTTCAATTTCAACGATAGTAGATTATTCACTTATTATTTACTTTTGTTCAGGTGTCATATATTCCACGGGTGGTTCCATGTATAGAT
>JAYXIM010045911.1:0-35492 GCA_037575425.1 Anastrepha fraterculus
AGTTTATATCTTTAATTTAAAATATCCAATTTTAATTAGAAGAATAATAGTCAACTTTAGAGAAAAAATCTGTCAAATTTATTTACTTTATTTATTTTATTTTTTATTAAAAGAGAGGATCTATGAAATTATTCTTTCCTGTTATAGTCTATATACCATAAAGTTTCCACCGCCGTCCTTTTCACTTGAGACACTAGCTTCTCTCTCTATAAATCATCACTACACCGTGTACTTACCCAGTTTTTGATGAAAGTTGATTTTCTCTAAGCGGCAAAAAAATTTTAATCGAAAAAGATAACTGTGTAAATACTCATAAAACTCTTGGTGTGTATGTGAAAGGACGCATAAGATAAGGAGGAAAGTTATCTCACATCAAAACCTTCATACTCTCTCTATCATCTACCTTCCTTCCAATTCATCACCCTCTAATACAGTAATTTTATTTATTACTTCACAAAGCAATTGCAATTAAAAGCTTTTCACAGCATTCAAATCGAAAAGGTAATCTACCGCACTCACACTAACGAAAAAAACGTCATCCAAGCAGCAATCAGCATCACCCACACCTACACGCACAGCAACAGCTACGGAACCATCATCACCACAACTCCTGCAGGCATTATAAATGAATAAATAAAATTCGGTAAATTCCAAGTGAGCAAAATACATTTCATAAGCCGCTCAAAAGCGAGAAATTCAACGCATTAAAATTTCTGGCCGTAGAAATGGCAGAGAGCAGCAGCAAAAGCAGCATCCTGCTGAACACTGCTTTGTTGTTGCTTACAACTCCGAATAGCCGCAGGTTCATTTGCGACGCTTCTTGTGTGTGTACATGTGTGTGCGTGCTATTAAATATTTGTCGGGTGTGGGGGTGATGGAGAGCGTTTGGAATTATAATATTTCAATACAATTTGATAATTTTACAATTTAACATTTCTTACCCTTTGAGGCTGCCAGCCCAGACAAATTACTCAAACAGTATGCATTTGCATGGAATAGCAATAACAAAGCTGCAACTGTGTATGCGTGCCTTAAGCCCTGCCGTCTGAAAGCCCTGCCTTGCCCTGTGGGTGGTTATTTAGAGCCGCAAAAAAGCGGAAGCGGATATATGCGCGAAAGGTTAATGTTATTTGATATCAACAACAACAGCAACAACAACTACTTGCATAAACGCCCACACCAATCTGAATACATGACACACACACACATGCACACGGAGTTATTTGCCTGCATATCAGCCTCAACATCGCAAAAAAAAACAATCTAAATCGTTCGATTGCCATAAGGGTTGCTGTTAATGTGTGTGTGTGTACATGTTTATGCACACATGCAGACATATATTTTAAGCTTGGCGTTTTACCACCGCTGTGAGGGTAATAATGTGCCATGTCTGGCATTTTATGAAAATTTTAAAATTGATGGATTTGCATTGACAAATTATCCTCATTCGCTCCGAATGCTTTACCTCCTCCTCTTTTCAATTTCCCAACGCACTTTTGACTTCAACTTATGCTTTGCTTGGTCATAGTGTGCATCAGAAGATAAGTACATACATACATACATGTGGGTATTTATCGATTTTATTTGCTGTATCAATATTTGATGTTGCTGCATTTTGTTGTGTTGTTTTTGTTTTGTGGGCGTTACTCTATTAGGAGTTGCTTTTGATTAAAAAATCATTAGCTTTTCCAAGTTCAAATGCTAGTCAATTGCCGGGTAGATTTGAGAGTTTCATACTGGATTATTGGCCCCAATACTGGGAGCAAGCATTCCTTCGAGTTTTTTGAGTGCATAGCTCAACTCACAAGTAAATGGCTCCACTAATGTTGGCAATGTTTCTGATCTACCTATCTTTGGAAATTTTGTAAAAAGTTGATAAAATAATACAACAAGGGCATCAAATGATTCCACGTTCCATATTATAAGGCGATGCTATGTTTCGATGCTAGCATTCGGATGCCGAAATTGTTCTGCATTTACTAATCCAATACTCTCAAAACATTGTATTGTGCTTTTGTAAGATCCAGACTAGAGTATGCCGCTGTTATTTGGAGGCCGTATCAAACAAGTCTCTGTAATCGGCTTGAGAGAGTTCAGAAATTTCTTCTGCGTTTAGCACTCCGATCTTTAAACTTTTTACAACCTTTACGGTAGTACCCCTCTCGATGCCTATTGAGTGACTTAAAAACACTTTTTTAGAATAACTAAGGAACTACTATTAAACAACCATCTCTCTGGACTTATTATTGCTCCTAGTCGAAGCAAAGGTGAGATTAACGTAAATCTTAATATTTTTCTAAAATAGTTTTGGCTGAAGTCTTACCATACTCACTTAAACCTCTAGTACACTTACTCAATGCCACATGAAAAAAGGGTCTCAATATTTGCGTAAACATAGTAAGTGTTGGTAAGTGTTTTCCAATTTATTTGTTGTTTATTTATTTTTTATCCCTTCATTCCATGACCCAACTATTTCTCCCTTTTCACGCTTCAGCAACCACCTTTGAACTATTTATGTGTTAACAAAAAAAGCTTATGAAAATATTTTCAAACAACATTTTTTTCTCGTTGCTACCTTCACTACTTGAAATTTTTAATATACGGACCTTTTGCGTACAAGCAAGGACCCTCAAGCATATTTTTATTTACTTAAGTATATTAAAGTACTCTTAACAGGCGCAAAGTGAAAAGGACGAACAAGTGGGAGAGTCAATGAATTATATTTGAGAAGAGAAGTGTGAAGTACAAGTGTTAATGTTGGATTTCTTTCACACCGGTTTTTGGTTTTTTAGTTTGTTGGTTTTATAAGGTAATTTTTGTAATATAGTGTTGCATCAGCAACTGAAATTTTAGAAGTAATATTTGCAGCGTTTCAGCCACATAGTAAATAAATATTAAGCAAACCTCCGGACAAAACTGGCGTGGGGAGTGCAAATTCCTATTTCCACAAAACATCTGAAAATATGTAATAAAATTTACCCAGTGCTATTATGATCAATCTTGCCCTTATTTTTTTTTTGTTCATTTATTATTTGCAATGTATCTTAAAGAGAATAAGCAAATTTTTAAAATTACGTTTTAGTAAGAATAACTAGTCTCCAATGAGCTAGCTATTATATACAGGGTGGGCCATATAGCGTTTGCTTTTTGAACCACCTATTTTTTTGAGAATGGTAACCCAAAGGACATGTCAAATGTGTTTATAATTTACTTAAAGGTTTGAAATTTATGAAATGGGACGCTATACGCTTGACCAAATTGGGAAATATTGAAAACCTCTTTCCAAAGTGGTGAGTCTTCTACTCAAACTGTGAGAAATTTGAAAAAAAATTCTGATTAAGCTCATTTTCACATCGGTGGCTACGTCAATAAGCAAAATTGTCGGATTTAGGGCTCAGAAAATCCACACGTTACTGTAGAGAAGCAAATGCATCCACAACGAGTCACTGTTTGGTGCGGTTTTTGGTCTGGCGGCATCATCGGGCCATTTTCTTTTTTTCGAAAATGAGCGAGGAGCCGTGGTTACAGTAAATGGCGAGCGTTACCGTGACATTCTCAGCGAGTTGTTTCCAAAAATTGAAGAGGATGACATGGACGACATTTGGTTTCAACAGGACAGTGCAACTTGTCACACTGCCAAAGTTACACTCTAACTTTTAGCTACCGTTGTTGAAAACCGTATAATCAGCCGAAATTCCGATATCAATTGGCCTCCTCGGAGCTGTGATTTAAGCCCGTTGGACTATTTTTGTGGGGAGCCGTTAAGGACAAATGCTATGCGAACCATCCACAGACGATTGATGCTTTAAAACACGAAATCGAAGTTGCCATTCATGAAATTGGAGCCCAAACAATCGAAAATTCGTTTAAAAATTGAGTTGATCGAATGGCCTACTGTAAACCCAGCCGTGGCAGTCACTTGCACGATATTTTTTTCATTCATAAAAGACAATGTTTAATCTTCAAAATAAAAAAAAAAGTTTGAAAAAATATTGATTGCTTTTTTTTTTATTGCCGATTCAAAAAGCAAATTTTACATGGCCCACCCTATATTAACTATAAACTATAAAATTAACACCTTGTTACTTAAGACATATTGTTTGTAATTAATAGATTTAAACTCTATCTGGGTGATCTAAAATATGATATCTTTTCAGTCTTCTATTAGTCAGACTATTGCCTAGCAAATTTAAAGCTCAGTTATTAGGGTGGTAATGTAGTATCTATATGGATATCTTTGTAAAATTTCTACATTTGAATGACTTGTTAAACGCCAAAGTAGAATAGCATAAATCCAGATAAGCTTTAATATAATTTTCCATAGGCGCACTTAGTTTTCCAGACTGACTTTTGAATTTCGACCCAAAAACCAATAAAATTTGCTGGTTTTAATTTTAAGTTGCTTCTGCTTTTCTTTGATGTGGACTTTCCAGGTTAGTCTTCGATCAAGGTGAACTATAAGATGTTTAAGAGTATCGCTTTGGGGATTGCTGGGCCATTAAGTGAAATTTTTGGGCAGTCCCCCTTTTGCAATGTGAAAGCAGCTTAAGAGGACCCGGTGGTCTAAAAAATTCAAAAAATTGATTTTTTCTTTTTTCGATATTTCGAAAGTATAGTACCTTAGGAATATACTGTCAAATTTTTGGAAGGATATTCCGAATATTGTAGCTTCTACAGCCCATTAACTAGGTAGGGAGCGGTCCGCGCGCTCCTGTACCTAAAACTCTAACTCATTTATCTCGAAACGTCTTTTTTCGGCCTGGTGTTGTCCAAAAACCGTCAACCGAATCGTGTGAAATTCTAATATGTTGTTCACAACATCAATGGCTATCGCTCATACTAGAATCATATAATATATTTTTAGAATCATATAATTATATTATTTCAATTATTTCTTATTTTTTCAATAAAAACCGATGTTTAGGGTGTCAAATTCAAAACCGCGCCATTTTTTTATTCTTGTACGGGACATAGCTACAATCATGCTGATGAATAGTTTTTTTGGTTTTTGTGTTTCAGATAAATAGAAGAGCCAAAATGGACAACACCGTCCAGGTCCAATTTTTCCGGAGGGTCAAATTCAGCGCTATTTAAAAAAAAAAAAAAAATTGTTTTAATTTTTGTATGTAAAAGAAGTTAAATAAAAAGCCTAAAAATTTAAATATCGTTTTTTATTGTAAAAAAATTCTGAAAATACCCTAAGTTTTTGAGCTCTAGACCATCGGGGCGCCTTAAACTGATTTTGCAAATTGACTCCAATTTACCACTGGAATAGCCACGTTTCGATAAATTCAAGCTCTGATTTTAGATGCTGAGACGCTTCTGCGGGGAAGCTGCTGGTCGCAACAATAGCCGTGTCATGCAGCTTATGTTGCCTAGTTAATATCGTTTGATACAGAGATGTCGGCTGTTTATATGTAATTATAGTATAGAGTACCGGACTCAACATCAACTCAGATTTCTTCGGAGGTCGGGTGGATTTAAGGAAAATTAAAAGGGAATCCAAGTGCAGTACAATGTACTTACTAGTTGTCTCGACAAAACAAAAACAAAACAAAAAAGGACTCAAAACATTTCTTTGTGGAACTCCAGCATTAATAGTTTTTATTGATGATGCTTTGTTGTGTTGTTGCCCTTATTGAGACCCTTATTTAACTTGGCTTATGGACAGACATTTTTATCTCTGATGGGGAAGAATACAATTTGAGTTGTATTGCTAAAGCAATTAGGTACCATTATTTTGGCGCACACAATGCATATCGACATCATCAGACTCCACAGCGGCATTCTTTGTTTTGGCTCAATTAAATTGTGTAGAAAAACGATACAAATGTATTTGATGGCGAATTATCTATGGAAGTGGCGAATTATCTTCTTTGTGCACAGCTTTCACTTCCCTGGCACAAGTGACTAGACATTTAATATCCTTCTAAGCGATTTCTAAACAATTTTCATGGAAGGATCGAAAAAAGACATTGCTGAAAGATCCAGCATTTCGTCCCAGTAAGTCTGACTGGAGAAAAGCTTACAGACTTACAGATTATCGTAGCGTTATTTCAGTCGAGATTTTAGCAATTGACATGGCAGTCATTTTCGAAATTCGGTATTCCTTCTAAAGTCACGTTGTGATCAATGCCATTGGATAGATAATAAACAACTCGAAATACCTTCAAGAATATCGAAAACCTCTACAATATCCTAGACAACACAGCCTTTCTCTGTCCTAGATCTCTGAATATAGTAGTGCCTCGGCAAAGAGGAAGCAGACGGGGTAGAAAGAATACTGAGACTTAAGAAATCGACTACTGGGAAGCTTGCTGTGAATGGAAACTGTGTTAGAACTTTTGAAGCCGTGTATAGCGATTAAAGTTTCTATGGGCTGGCTATATTCAATAAATTAAAAAAAATGCTAGAACATTGTGTAAGATCAGGTGGTATTATTCGGAACACCTGCGGAATATTGTCTTTACTTTGGCTAATACTGACCGAGTAAAGAACACAGAATCTACTGAGGTTCTGTGGAAGAGATAATGAACCATTGTTCATATGATCACTTGATTCGCAGCCAGTAAAACGTTTTCAGGAGGAGTTCTCCAACTAAAGACGAAGCGAAACTCAGTAAACACGTCTATTCGCACTTAGAAAATTCGCATAGAATTTCTGTGGAACCGCTTTTTGGGAAATCTAGATAGTTAAGACATGTAGGGACACCTTAGTGGATGTAATTAAAATATCAAATTGGCCTAGAGAAATAGATATATATTAACTTATCCATAGGTAGGTGGATAGGTGAAAGTGACAGTCGGCCTTTAAACCAACTCACTTACACCATTGCTGATCCATTGTGATATTACAGTAGTATATAGTTAACCTGCTACTCCTCGTTAAATAATTTTGTTTTAAGTGCAAACCCATTGATCTGGCTGACACTCACTAAAGTCATCAGTATCATTCAAAAACGATGAGCCAAAGTATCTAAACCTAATGGGATGCCACGCAGAACAGTGGCAAAGAAGATGTCTGAAAGAGTCTTCCTTCTTATTTTTGCAGCTTCTGCTATAGCCGAAATGAGGTGCATTCAATCTTTGAGCATTTTAGCTCAAGAGACAGTTATCTGTGATCAAATAAATTAAGATAGAGACGTTTTTCCTTGAACGATTAAGTAGCACCTATGAGGACCTGACGTCCCATTAAGGTCAAATTCCTTTTGTAGCTTTACATGTGAGACTATCAACCCCTCTCGTGTTGGCTGAAGTGACAATGCTACTTGCACCACCCAGTTCGTAGGTTGATAGGGGTATACCTATAATCTGCATAAAAACAGAGAGACGAATGCTAGTGCCCTTTCTCGCTAATTTGGCTGTCTTACAATCCCCTTGTATGTTATTATGCCCGTTACTAGCGATAGGAGTAGGGAAATATTTCCTTAACTTCCCAGTGATATTGTGTGAGTCCCTTAAAGGCTCAACATGTTTTGCCAGTACTCGAGATCTTATGCTAGACAGACGCAGAATACCGCAAATGACTAAATGATGAGCTTTATGGGTTTTACAAAGGCATCGTACAGCGGTTTAGGAACCTGAAAGGAAGGAAAATAAACGACTATTCAGTGTCTTCTTCTACTTATGTAGACGATTTAAATGAATGGGGAGAAGTTCCACTATCGAAGTGGCAGCGAGTTAGTACCTAAAGTTTAGGAGAAGATCCGACTAGCCGGAAATTTCAAGTAGCCTTGCAGAAAGGGAAAAGTGGATGAAACAAGCAGAAGAGAGGACATCTGAGATTTAGCGGAATCGGTTGATAAGATTACTTTAGAGAATGCAAAAATGGAGTGCAGGATTTTGGAGCACCACTTTATTATAAGTCTAAATCAAAGGATCGGCACTGAAGTAACGGTGGTAGGGAAGTATATATATATGTATATATAATTGGCGTTTTTGGCCGAGCTCCTTCTCCTATTTGTGGTGTGCGTCTTGATGTTGATCCACAAATGGAAGGACCTACAGTTTCAAGCCGACTCCGAACGGCAGATATTTTTATGAGGAGCTTTTTCATGGCAGAAATACACTCGGAGGTTTGCCATTGCCTGCCGAGGGGCAGCCGCTATTAGATTTTTTCTTAATTTTGGTGTTTTCACCGAGATTCGAACCGACGTTCTCTCTGTGAATTCCGAATGGTAGTCGCGTACCAACCCATTCGGCTACAGCGGCCGCCTTAGGGAAGTCGGCTAGAAAATAATAGTTGATTCAAGAACGAGGTTCGAGCCGTGATACCACAAGCACAAGTCCTCTAATATAGTTTTAATTTAATGTCTCGCTATGCTACCTAATTCGTAATAATTGATATATGCCAGCCTCCACCGATAAATATGCGAATCCTCACATGCAAGTATATAATCGCACCTACATATAACAGTATTTATTATTTGAACGTATCTAAGAAAAATTTGAATATACTAAATTATAGTAAACCTATAGGAGCATTTCGTATCCATCACCGTCAATTTCTAAGGTAGTGATCAAAGGCAACAAATGGGCCGCCAATGCAGGGGTGAATTGGGAATAGACTAAGCAAAAAGAGTGGAAGGGAGGTGGAGCGCGCTCAAAAAATTCCCAACTTAATGGCAATGAATAATGTTTATAACGATTACGACCCCAATTTATCTCGCAAATGCCTACCACCCATGCCAAAAATTCAACAATAATAACAACGAAAAAGTTAATAAAATTCGGGCAGCTCATACTTGCATAAAAATCAAATAAAAAATACATTTTTTAAACAACAGGAAAGAAATGTTCGCAGCACTCGTAAACGAATACAAAGTATGCATCATCAAGCAATGATGATGCGCTCCATAGCCGAAGAAAATTCAAGGAGCTGAAAGGTGATGAATGAGCGTTCAACGCGAAGTTTTGGGAAGGGGCGGCACAAGAAAGCAGGCGGAATGTGGTTGTGTGTGTGTATGGGTTTATTGGCAGCTCTTAGGAAGACAAGATGCTGCTGTCAGAAAGTTTTGACTTTTACGCATAACGGTAAATTTGTTGGCAGCTGTTATGATAACGGCGCACGCTCGCGTCTTGATACGTGCCAGCCAATCCACCAACGTAACCAGTGAAACAAGTTTCACCCAAAGCCAACGACGTTGACTTTAAATGTGCGATGTTGCGCTGTTGGTTTTGTTTGCAAACCCTAATATTGTAATTGTTCTTGTTTTTGTTTTTGTTTTTGTTTTTGATGTTTGCAAAATGGCATCCATAATTCAACGCATCACACCGCCAGTGCTTGTTTCGGTGTGGGCAGCACATCACTTCGCTGATGCTTTGGCGGACGAGCCTCCACATGAATTATGGATGCCAGTTTCTCTGCGCCGCACTTTGTGCTGCTTCGGTCTCCCTTCGCTATTCCGAGACAATGCGAAGCTATGTTTGTTGGCTAATTTTGGGTTTTCTTTCACACCACGCCCCAACGCTTTTCGAATATCAGACTTCGCCACTCCACTAAAACCGCCATCATCTTCACTTATCTGTTATTTTTTTTCAGTCTTTGACTGATATCCTTCTTCCATTGCTCGGGAAACATCCTCAGTTTATGCAAACAGTTTTTTTCTCATCGCTTTCTCCTTCTCTTTGTGTATTTTCATTAGCTTTAATTTGCTGGAAATATTTTTACTTTCCGCTTTCTCGCTCATCCATTCTTGCACATTTACATGCCACACGCCTAAAGTGGCAAGTAGCCAGAATAGCTACTCTGTGTCGGTATTCCTTCCCGCATTCCTTTCGATACAAAGGCGGCTAGCATTTTTGTAATTTTTTGGGTGTCTTCGGCTGTTCTTTACATGGCTATTTTTTTCCTTTGGCGCCCTTAGTTGTAGTCTTTCGGGAATTTGGTTTGTGGTTTGTGTCATGTTTTTTAGTAGTTTTTTGTGAACTTTGTTTAGTTTTCGATTTTCTCTTCTCTATTCCAACCATTTTATATTTTTAGCATCGTAATTTTCCACTTTTCCCGAACAATTGGGTGGCGTAACCGGGCGCTTTTAAACCCCTTTTCCGCAGCAAGCATAACAACGAACTCGAAAAGGTTTGGAAAGTAAGACGATGATTATATACCCGGGATTAAAATTACCTATAAGTTGTATGTAGCAAACAAAGGCCATCTCTTTTTTCTCGACCAGCGAAGAATACTGCTGACTTCTTGAGCCGCCCAAAAAGTAAAATACGGCTTCTCACGTGGATCCTAACAACGCTTTTTACTACTATCCTTATGGCTACCACGTTCGGATCTGCGGAGGAGCTGTAAAGCTGAGAAAGAGGCAGAATTTATGTAACTCTTCCTGCGCGAATGCTGTGTACTTCAAAGGATGCGTTTCTAAAGTCTTAGTTAGCTCATCTCCGAGGACGTGGACAGCCCCTCTTTAGGCGCTGATGGGATTTTTTTTATAATCTGGATGCTTAGGAACATGTAGGCATAGTTATATCGTGATATTGATGGGGGAGCCTAAAGTTTAATGACTCTTCCGAACTACAGATGTTTTATATGAGACATTTTTGTACGTAAGTGCCAGTCGGTACGAGAATAACTCTTTTTGTTTGTGTTTTCATAGTTGATGCGTCCAAAGTGCACTTCGAATATCAGACCAACCGAATAGTAGTCACTCGGTTTCGTAGATCAGAGCTTATAGAAGGTTCTAATGGTTATAGAGATATATTCATTAATCTACTGCTGATTAAATCAGCTGGTTAACACAGTAGATGTTGCCAGTGTCTGGTATTCATTTAAGTAAGATATTCGTCTTCAATTATTATTAGAGATGTCACGAATATTCGGCAACTATTCGGTACTCGGCCTATTCGGCCACTTTTTTTGCTATTCGGTATTCGGCCGAATAATACGTACTATTCGGCCGAACGCCGAATACCAAATCATGTAAAAAAGACACGTTATGTTACTCAAAATTATGTATTTATTTTCAAATTACAACACTTTAGTATTTAAAATTGATCAGTGGTAAGTTGTGATGGATAAAAACAAGCTTTTCAGCATTTTTTGGTAGCAAACGATTACGCTTTTCATCGTAAATGTTACCAGCCTCAGAAAATAACCTCTCACTATACACGCTACTTCCAGGAGAAGAAAGATAAACTTTAGCGAATTTCGAAAGGTTTGGGTATTGGTTTTCATTTGCTAACCACCACTTGTAAGGATTGGCCTTCCGATCTAGGCGACCTGTTTTCAAATAAAAATCCAACTCGTTTGCCACAGTATTCCGCTCCACGTCCTCCTCATTATTAGCATTTCGCATATTATCTGTAGCGACTTCCTCAAAGCAGTTCCAGAAACTGTCGTGTATTTCCATAGTTCTATCATTTTCATTCAAGTTTCTTTTTTTACGAATTGGAGAAGAATCGTCATCGGTACTACTAGATTCATCACAACTTATTCCAGCTAACGCGCCCCCGACAAGCATGTATTTCGTGCCGAATATTCGGCGGCCGAATATTCGGCGCTTCGGCCGACAGCGTTGCCGAATATTCGGTATTCGGTATTCGGCCAATTCACTATTCGTGGCAACTCTAATTATTATATAGCTTGACTCCGAATTATTTAGCAATATTATGTAAGAGCTCTGCGACATTTGGCAAGTAACCTTCTTTGAAAAGCGGATGGTTGAAGTTTGAATTGCATCTGCTTATTTTTCTTACGATGCTCTGGAAGCGCCACCACCTGGGAAGGCCTCCAGTCTCATGAGGTTCTATTACCGGTCACACTTTGAAAATGAGCCCGGCAAAACCTGTATTCGCATTTTCATGGATGGCTCCACGACCGAGGACGGTTCTGGCTCTGGTGTCTACGTAGAATCCAGCGGGACAAAACTACACTTTGCTCTTGAAATGTACGCATCTGTGTTTCAAGCGGAGGTATATGCTATTCAAGAAGCAATGAACTTTGTTGTGGCTGCAGCGACAGCAAAGCTGCACTCATGGCCTTAGACAGCCCACTTAGACTACTTCCAGGATAGATGAGTTCTGTAAATCGAGGCAGAACTGTGTTGGTAGATATAATATCCTGATGCTAACATGGTCCTCGGGACCCGTGGGCATTGAGAGTAACGAGACCTTTGACTCGTTAGCTAGGATGGTCTCTGAGGCTAACTTCCTTGGCCCGGAGCCCGTTCTGCCAGCTTCTCAAGTGTTGGATGTATCAACTTTACAAAGCATCTTAAGGTTACAAAGCATGAAGTCCTCTTTGATAATTGATACGGAGGAAAAGCTACCTGTCGGAGGTTTGCAGGGGTATCCCAAGGAATTTTAGATTGCTTAGTAGTCAGAGTGGACTTATAACTATGAATAGCTGGAACTAATATAAGGATTCTCACCTGTATAATATAAAAAAAATTAGTTTACCTTTTTTAAAATATAGTTGGTTTTAAATCTTTTCCTTATACCTCACTTTGCTCATCTCCGATTTCACATCGAGCTGCTATAAGTTTCGCTTCCACACAAACTCTTACAGTTCCAATTCGTATGCTCTCCAGTACGGCGCTTTCATATAATGTTTCCACCCCTCCCATCACCCACACCTGCTTTCAGCTACATGTGTTTAGTTTTTTTATTTGGTCTGTTTTTTGGTATGCAAAGCAAACTTAGCCAACATCTTTTCGGTCTTTCGCCCTTCTGTGTCAAATCCGTCTTTAGTGGCCTGTCGTTTCCTTCAAAGTAAAGAGCAGCTACCCACACCTTATCTCTCTTTTTTTTATTGTGCCTTCGTTCCACTTCCTTTCTTGTTGTCTGTTCTGTTGCGGCTTGTTTTCTTTTTTTTTCCTATTTTGTACCATGGCTTGTTGCTTGCCTTGTAGGTCTACTGCTGATGCCCATAAGCATTCAAGTTTGTACATATCTCTATGTCCGTAAGTGTCGCTAGCGTAGATGATTTGTGTAATTTGCTCAGTCGCGCTTTAAGTCATTATTAGCTCTCAAGTCGGCAAAGCTTTCGAGTTTGTTGTTTTTTTCGTTGTTTTTTTTGTTTGTTTTGCCTTGATGGCAATTTAAATATTGTAATTTGATGTAGATTAATTGTGAGTATATAAATTAAAGGTAATTATTTGCTTAGGAAATTGAAGCACTTCCAAATACGAAAATAGAGAAATACTATAAACTTACCTTAGTCAAATGAAAATCAAAAAAAAATTTTTGGAGTTTCAGGGAGTTGTGCTTTGCTTCTACGATTTCATTCGGCTAGCATTTGTTCGCTATTCTCAGCAAGCTTATAAAATATTTAACTATTTATTTATTTATAAAAATTTATGCAGAGTATAAGTTTATTGACTTGGTCCTGATGGTCTCAGGTCCCTTCCCATCAGTAATGGCTGAAATTTTGGAAGGTGCATTGGCTACACTCAGCAGGTGGGCCGCCAGTAGCGGTCTCAGAGTCAACTCTGACAAAACGGAGTTGATGCTATTCACCAGAAAATACAAGCCTCCGCCGTTTAAGCTTCCTAGACTTAATAACCAGTGTCTTACACTTGCATCGAAAGTCAAGTATCTTGGTGTAATACTTGACCCCAAGCTCCACTGGAAGCTGCACATAGAAAATCGAGTTAAGAAGGCTAATATAGCCTTCTATGCCTGTAAATCTATGTTCGGCAAGAAATGGGGCCTCAAGCCACGTGTCGTACTCTGGATGTACAACTTAGTGGTTCTGCCAATTTTGACATACGGTTGCCTAGTTTGGTGGTTAGCTCTTCAGAAAGGCTACAACTTCACTAAATTAGAGAGAGTGCAGAGAACTGCATGTGTAGGCATCACTGGTGTCTGCAGAACATGTCCCACCGCTGCGCTCAACGTTATACTCCACTTAATTCCTGTGGATCTGCAGGTTAAATCCATTGCTGCTCAGAGTGCTATCAGACTGAGGGAGTTTGGCCTCTGGAGACAACTCCCTGTTGGGCATAGCAGCATCTTGAAGCAGATCTCCCCTTCCTTCTCAGATATTCGCACCGACCTCTCCATCCGCAAACTGTGCTTTGAGGGTTGTGCTAGGGCTATCTTTCCGAGCAGGCAAGATTGGAAAGAGGGGAGAGTTGTTGCGGATATAGAGGCCTCTGTTTTCACTGACGGATCCAAAATGGAGTCTGGAGTGGGAGCGGGGGTCTACTCCAAATCAGCCAACATCTCGGTCTCCTATAAATTGCCGGAGACAAGCAGCGTCTTCCAAGCAGAGGTCTTCGCGATCCTGCAGGCATGCAAAATGCTTCGGGATCGCTGTTGGGAGGGAGACATAAATATTTTTTCCGATAGCCAAGCTGCAATCAAGGCACTGTCGTCGCCGCATTGCAGCTCTCTCCTCGTAAACTCCTGCAAGGAGGAACTTAAACGCCTCGAACGGGCAGGAAACATCTCCCTCGTCTGGGTTCCTGGGCACAGGAATATAGAGGGAAATGAAATTGCCGATGAGCTTGCCAGGAAGGGGGCGGCTGAACCGAGCCCAGCTGCCCTCTTCTCAGACATCGGTATCCCCTTGGCCGTCGTTAAAGGGAAACTACACAACTTCTTTCTAAGAAAAGCGCAAGACAGATGGAGGTCTGTCTCATCGTGTGCCATTTCAAAAGCACTATGGCCTCAATACGACATAAACAGAACGCTTAAGGTGATGGGAACCCCCCGCCATTCAATTTCCAAACTCATCGCGGTGATCACTGGCCACTGGGTGATCGGCACTCACGCGGAGAAGCTTGGAATTCCGTACAACCCCCATTGCAGAAGCTGTGGGGATCCTACAGAGAAAGAGACTGTGGTACACTTTCTCTGCAGATGTCCGGCTTTGGCGGCTAGGCGCTTGAGATTCCTCAGCGTTCCCTTTGGGGATGACTTGACGAAATTCTCCAGCCTAGATCCCTTTTCTCTCCTCCGCTACATCAACAGCACTGGATGGCTGTAGACGGTCTTATCTCCTCCCTTAATCCTTTCATAGGTAGTGGTCCACTCTATGGTATCAAAACGGCACGTAAGTGCTACTTGTAGCGTACCTGGGGTACTCTTGCCATCTTACCTACCTACCATAAGTTTATTAAATGAATGCTTAAAACCCAGCACTACCATCGAGGCCTTCAGATTATAAAAAAATGCACCAGCACATCATATCAATAGCTTCAAATCTATCAACATCTGTTGAGAGGGACGGAAGCATGAACTATGATAAAATCTGATGATGCGGCCTAAAAGCCGTTCGAATATTTGGGAGAAAGATTTTGTTGAACATTTTTTGGATTTTTTGAATTTTTGCATTTTGGCGAGATCGACTACCGCAGGTGATGGAATGACAAGCTGTATGAAGGTCTCTTCTATTCACCACTTCCCCGCTCGACTTAGATACCTACCTACCTGTTTGACTTACTTGAAGAAACATTTGCGTGTGGAAGCAAAAGCAAAGTTATCGAGTAAGATTCGCCGCTAGCGAGTATGGTTATATCCTATTAGACTGGTATAACTCACTATCTTACAACCATTTTAAAGCAACTCACGGCGTTGGTTGTAAGGATGAAATCGTGTACCATAAATAATGATAATAATTTGTGTTTTTAGACATAGTAAGCCATAATCGTTCGAAAGAAAACGGGATTCGATTGGACTTTTTGTTTTTCCTTTTTCTTTTAGGTGTCGTTAAAGAATAATGACATTTTAATATTTCTTAAACTATTCATACCCTTAATGAAAGTGGGTTGGGGAAAATTAGTTAAATCACAATAACTTCGGCGGCACATGAAGTGCAATAATGAAAGGCTTTGGCTGTGTGTAATGTTATTTCAATAATGACTTGTGGATTATAATTGCGAATTAAACCATGTTTTCGAATGTTTCAATTGAAGAATTTGCAAGCATTGCTCTGTCGATAGTCCATTCAAGAATAATTCCCAAACCAAACTAGCCGCAAACCATTCCAGAACTCAAATCTGCTGTTTCAGATAACACTGTGTCAATTTAGACTTTTCGGCACCCAAAAAACACCCTTTATTAAGCGCTAAATTACCAGGCTCTAATACAATGTTTAAAGCATTAACCACTCATAGCCATGACTTAAGCAAAATATTAAAATTTTCTGTGAAAGGTTAAGAATTATTAATCTAAAATCAATACCTGCTAAAGTCCGATAAGTGGTTTCGTCAAGAGTCCATATATATGTACCTATAGTTATTACTCCATAATCAAAGCGAAGATGATGGATGAGTCTTGAATGCCACCAAAAGACCCACGCTCATTTTGTGTCTCCAAGATAAAAAATAATAGTATTCATTTTTAAACGACAAAAAAATTAAGTCATTAAAACGTTATTTGAGTGAGTTTACACACACGCACACACACTCCAAAGCACGCACAACTTTCACGCATATTAATTAACCGCCCAAAGTTAATTGGATTTCATTCGTTGGCCTAGCGTTGTTGATATCATTTTGATCATAAATTTTATATGATTTCTTATTAATTTGGCTCAGTAAAAGGGGCAATAAACAGACAGAGAGAAAAAAATCGAAAGAAACGTAGAAATGTAATAAAGTGAAAAATACCACTTTTGGTGCAAGAGCGATAAGATCACTTGAAATGCTTGACTATTTGGCCGTGAGCACTACCGCGAGCTAAGTAGGGGCGAACGAAGGGCTCTGTCGTCGGTATTATTCATATGTTTTGACATGTGGCACCATACACCCGTACAATTACATATTAGACCACGTGCTGCGTGTTGCAGTGCCACACAAAACGGTGCATGTGCGACCTTCCAGGAATTTGCGTGCCAAAGGTGAGCGCTTAGAAATGTGTGGCTTTTAGTACCTTGGATATGATTTTTTGTGTGATTACTACTATTTTTTTTTATTTCTAAGCCAATTGAAGCGCGACCTCGAAGTGGCAAAGTGACGATTGTGTGTTATTTTGATTTTTTTTTTAATTTTTTTATTGCCACACTCGGGCATGCGCAAACTCGCCGCATATTCACGCCTACAATTTGGTTTAGAGCTTTTCCTGCTTACAAATAAAAGTTTTTCCACTTGTTTTTAAAAGCTAAGCACGCGCGTTTTGTTTTTATGAAGTGTTACCCAAAACGTAGTCGAAATCATAATTTTATGGCTTTTCCCCTGAAAGTAGTGCGCACGCACATGACATTTTTCAGTTAAATTTTTACTTTTAGTCTTTTCTCCATATTTTCTTACGTGGCTGGTATATGGTATGCTACGCTTAGATAATTGTTAAATGTTTGGCCCAACTTTTCCTTTATTTTGTGGTGCTCATGTAGGGATCTATAATTTTATGCGGCTGATAGTTTTTATGAGAAGCTTTTTTATGGCAGAAAAATACTCAGGGGCTTGCCATTGCCTGCTGGAAGCACATTTAATTTCTCATTCCCTCAGTGGGCTTTGAACTCGTTGTAACCGAATAGCAGTCACGTACAAACTCACTCTACTGCGGTGCCCACCTTACTCCAACTCGCTCTCGAAAATGTCACAACCCTAATCGCCTGAAAATGAGGTATGAGAAATAGTCGTAAAATTATAAAATATGTTATCTGTGCGCTGCGATCACGATGTCATGCATTCGTGAAAGGTGTATTTATTCGATTTCTTTTTAAATAATACTTTGTTTGCTGGAAGCCGTAAAGAAAAAATATATTTAATATGCGCGCATATTAAATTTATTAATTTTTGTCAGAGGCCTGTTTTTGTCGTCAAATTATGAAAAATTACAATGGCTTCTTTTGTGTGTTTTTTGTTATTACTTTTGTGGTTTCTTTAATAATGCATTTCGATTTTTTTTATTTGTTTACATATGCGTGACAGTTATTAACGAGTTGAAATTAGTTTGGTTTACTTTTGTGAAGGTCGTTGAAGGCCTTCACTTTCATTGCATATTTAATTTTTAATTTTTTAATTTTGAGTTTTCGTAAGCTATTGAGTTTTTGTAATAAAACTCATAGAAATGACTTTCTTTTTACTGCAAATCATGCATTGAATATTTAGTTATTTATGGTGGCGCAAATTTAATCAACCAATTTTGCTTTTGAAAAACTTTTTACTAGATAAAAATTATGACTTTGAGTGATGGAAGTCTTTATTTTGACCTTGTTTGTATACATGTCCCACGGATGCATTGGGTGTGCTCCTGAACATACCACCGCTTCCAATTCTAATTGAAAGGGAAGCTCGCTCGAGTGCCTTAAGACTAAAAGGTATATGTGAACTTAAAAGTGGGGATATGAAAGGACATTTAAAGATCTTAGAAGACTTCCTACATAGTCCCATTCTTCATAGGGATGATATACTATCACCCAAACCAATACTCTTCAGGAACTTCCAAGTTATAATTAATGAACGAACAGACTGGAGAATTAACTCTATCACTTTCAAACCTGGCTCCCAGCTATAGTTTACTGATGGGTCCAAATTGGAAAATGGTAGAACAGGGGCGGGAATCAATGGGCCCAAATTCAAAAAATCGATTCCGATGGGATCCTACCCAACAATATTCCAGGCAGAAATACATGTCATTGAAATATGTGTGAGAGAATGCCTTAGAAGGAAAATGAGAGGTACTCACATCTACATACTTTCAGATAGCCAAGCGGCTCTAAAAGCCCTTCTATCAACAACTATCACCTCTAAATTGGTAAATGATTGCCTAAACCTTGTAAACACGTTAGGAAACCTCAACATAGTAACACTATGTTGGATTCCGGGACATGAAGGACATGAGGGAAATGAAATGGCTGATGACCTTGCAAAACAGGGAGCAAATATGCAACTTACTGGTCCTGAGCCTTTCTGCGGACTGACAAAAGGCCACATTAATGAATTCCTTAGGAAATGGGAAGAAAGAAAACTTGCCGCACACTGGCTAAACTGTGCCGGCCAGCGTCAAACCAAACTATTCCTAAGTCCCAACAAAGGAAGATCTGGCAAACTTCTCTCACTAAACAGAGAAGATCTGCGTCTTTTAACCGGATACCTTACAGGTCACTGCAGCCTGAGGTACCATCTAAATAATATTGGTCTATCCGAGACCAATGGCTGCCGCTTTTGCGAAATGGACATAGAAAGCTCAGAACATGTGCTTTGTGAATGTCCTGCGTTGGGCAGACAAAGACTTCACCACCTTGGTGGTATCGTAGTATCTCCATGCAATCTTTGGAACAACAAACCCAAAACTGTGCTAAAATTTCTAAAAAACCTAAAACTCTAGGGTTACAAAATAGGCCTTTCACAATAGATCAGCTCTGGTCGCAGTGCGTAATGGCCTTCTAATAATAATAATAATACTGCAGGTATCTAGTCCACAAGTGTCAAATATAATTGAAGTACGACGCCATTTTCAAAAATAATAAATCTGCCGATAGGGCAGATAATGATAAAGTCAAAACGTATTGATAAGTTTTCAACAATGTTTTTTTTTTAATTAATTTTAATTAATTTTATTTATTTTTAATTATTTATTATTTATTATTTTATTTTTGATTTTTTTTTGTATTTTTTTTCTTCAATATATTAAATTCTATATAAAAAAAATACCTAACTGCATGTTTGAAACTTTGAGCAAAATTTTCAAACCTTCATCCAATTTCCATAAAAAATTCTCATATTTTATTCGGTATTTGTAGAAAATTATTGTGTATACAATTTTATAGCTTATTTGATTCTGGCTTAGTAAAGTTCAAGTTTGAAGTATCTCAAAATTTTGGCTATTTTTTATTATTTTTAACTTAACCATATTACGATTTTGACCATATAAATAATGCACGGCTTGTTGTTTTCATTCTCATCAAAGCATTTATATCATAGTTCGGGGTGAGTCAATACTTCCTTTACTATTGCATTTCATACGTCTCGATTCATTGCATGACTTATTCGTGCAATCATGGCACGCAGGTCGTCGACCACAACATCTGCTTACCTTCTTGGTGGTTGTTCACGCTGTTCTGCTGCCCAAAATGCGGGCGTTAAAAGTCTTCTTTGCAATTCTGTTGTCATCCATTCGAAGTAGGTGTGAGAGCCATCGAAGACATTGCGCCTTCACGAATGTTTGGCTATTATTTAAGGTCTATATAAGTTCTTCGATTTCATTGTTATGTTTTATTCTATAGGATCCATCAGGTTCTTGTACAGCATAAAGTTCTCCTCAAAATTGTGCGCTCAAAACGTAACCGATAGTTCTTTATATTAGTAGTCAGAGCCCATTCTTCGCATCCATACGTTGCGACTGGCATAAAAGGGTCCTATAGATCTGTAACTTACACTCAAATGACAACAGTTTGTTTTAAATCAGTTTGAGATGTGCGTAATAGCTTCTATTTGAGTCCTGCTGTCTGTCGTTTAAACCCGAGAATACCCATTTTTCTACCTTCGATACCAAAAATTTCAGTTTTAATAAGAAAGTATTTACCTGCTCTTCAAAATCATTAATTCTTAGGTCTCTCTACAATTAATTGTCTACTCTAAAGAGATCTATTGTGCGTACTGAGGCACTCCATATTTTAAGGCTTTTTAAAAATTTGATCACTTTCTCGGGTTTATTGTTCCATAATTTATATCCAGTGCATGGCAATACCACCAAAGTGGGGTAGCCTTTTTCTCCCTAAAGCAGTATACGAGTATTCACAAGGAATAGGTTCTGCATTTTCAGTGTTCATTTCACAGAATTGACAGATGATGGACCAATTTTGTTTAAGTGATATTTCAGGCTATAGTAGCCTCTAAAGTAACCAGTTAAAATTCTTAGGTCCATTCTGCTGAGCGAAAGTAGCTTATCACAAATTCCTTTGTCCGGCCTTAGGAATTGTTTCGCTTGTCGCTGACCGGTAGCATTTTGCCAGTGTTCAACGAATTTATTCTTTTCCCACTTTCTGAGAAATTCGTTAATGTAGCCTTTTGAAAGTTCACAGAAAAGCTTAGGACCAATTAGAGGCATGATTACCCCTTTTTTAGCTAGATGACTAGCCATTTCATTTTCCTCAGGAACCCAGACTAATAATACTAAGTTGAAGTTCCCTAACATATTGAGAAGGTTCAGGCAGTCATTTACCAAATTTGGAGGTAGTTACATTTTAGAAGGTCGTTCAAAGCAGCCTATGAGTTCTTCTCTGCATACATACCTTTATTTCTATTCTTTCGGTCAAGGACAAAGCCAGAAAGCTTTCATAACACTAATGTGTATCACAGACCAGTTCATATTTTACACACAAATAAATTGGCAGAGCAACATTTAAAACGAACTAACTAACGAATAAATATTGAAGAACCTGTAAAGTCATACCACTTCTCACGCCAAGTCTCACTCTTTATTGCTCTTAATTGAGCATCATTATTATTTTTATATACTTATATACTTACATTTGTATGCTATTTATAGGGACATTACATATTAATATCTGATTTTTAATGATTCTCATAGCATCTGTGTTGATAAATTGGCTGACTAGCAAGGGTTTTGTTCTCATCACAAACAAAAACAAAAATGGCAAGTATGTAGTACGGATTGCACATTTCCAATATTAGGGAGAGCTTGTGGTATTTTGATATTTATTTGAGTTGCGCGTGCATGCTTTACTTAAGTGATTCTTTCCTTTTACATTCTAGTCCTTTTTGAATCTTTTCCTGATATGCTTATGGAGAACGCCTTGTGTAGTCTTGAAATATTTAAAATCTCGCGGGATCAATTTAGTTATACAAACATACTTTTCAGCGTTTATGGAATGAGGGCAAATAATTAGTGGATGCAGCTATGAATACAGTAAGCGTGTGCATATGTACATACATACATGTATGGTATACAGTTGCGAATATAAACATTTCGATACAAAAATACTCTTTTTGCTGCATACAGTTTTTAAGCATGAATAATTTTACAATTTTTTTGTATAAGTCAAAGAACCTGACTGCTATCACTCCAATAGTTATTAAATAACGTTTTTTATCAATACAATAAACTTTAAAAAAAAATTTTTAGTTAATAGCAATGCGAATGTTTATTATAAAAAATAAACATTTCTGCATGTATCAGAAATTTGCTGAGTTTGCGTAGAGCAATTCCATGTCAAGTTATTTTGGACTTTGTCATAATTTTTTCCGGAAAAGGCTAATGTCAATTTTGTCAATTAGAAAACAATTAGAAACAAATTTTTCGGATATTAAAAAATTTTTTTTTGGGAGAAAAGTTAATGCTCGTTTGTTAAAATATCTAGCAGCTCGAAATTGTTTTTGAATACAAAATCAGATTTTTGTATTAAAATTTGCAATAATGAAATTTTTTTGTTAAATCGTGTAAATGTATGAGTACTCAGTAATCATTAGAAACTTCATATTGGGATAATTAATTTAGAGTTTTATTCAATGCTAAGAAATTTGGTATGGAGTCTTTTAAAGTAAAATTTCTTCGATTCTTTTTAACATAATAACAAAAATAATTTTTTTTTTTTAATTTTTTAGCTAAATATATGTACATACATTTTTTTATATCATATTTTTGTTAGAATTTGTACAAATTAAAATTTTTTTGCCAAAATTTTTTAGTTAAAAATTAAAAAAAAAATGTCAAAATAAATTTAATTTTTTTGTTAAAATATGTATAATTTTAAATTTGGAAATTTGTGAATGCTCAGTAATCACGGAAAGTTTTATAGTTGGACTCACATGAATTTTTGAGTAAAATTCACGGCAATACCTAAAATAGTTCACTTAGTTCACGTGACATGACATGAAATCACTCTACCTATATTTCAAAATTTCAATCAAGTATTTTTGGTATCTGAACAACTTTGCCTAATGCTTTTTATTTAAATTATCTTGGCAAAAAATATATCGAATTGCAAGTGAGTGATAAGTTTAGATATTGTTAATAAACATTTTTTTAATATTATATAGTATATCTTGAATTTGTGTTAGAGCTTATGCCATTGCTGTAAGGGCCAGGCTGCGGTAGCAGTGATAAAAGTAAGATTACTGTGGACTTTTTTTCGGCAGTAAGTGAGTGAAGTAAGTGAAAAATAGAATTTGCGATTTCACAGTGTGAAGCAGAGAACTGGTTGGGAATGCATCGGAGAGCCCAGCTTGAGGAAGGATCGTCAAGTACAATTAAAATTACAGAAAAATAATATATTGAATATAACATTTATTTAATATCTAAGTTCCCTTCTAATTTCTATTTATAAATGTCCAAAAATATTGATATTTTTATGAGAAGCTTTTTCATGGCAGAAATACACTCGGAGGTTTGCCATTGCCTGCCGAGAAAAAACTTTTTCTTCATATTGGTGTTCCACAGCGACTCAAACTTACGTACTCCAAATGGTAGTCACGCACGAACTCATTCGGCTACGGGGACCACCCGGGCTATAATTATATAAGATTTGGTATAAGCTTCGATATTTTTAACATAGACAGTCATCGACACCTAGTACATCAGCAAGTCAATCTACAGCAGAGCAAATTGTGGAGCAAATAAATAGTATTGTGGAGATAAGGAAGTAAAGATGGGACAGAATTTCTAGTTTAAGACTCTTTTACAGCACTTGGAGTCACTTTTGGAGCAGTTGCCGCAAAGTGCGGCGAATATATTGGAGGCGAAAATCATGCAAATGGATGTAGAAAAAGCACCAAAGAAACAAAGAAAACAATTCGAAATGAAAGAAAACTGAATGAACTAAACCTTATTTCGATTTTGTTTTATATTTCGCTTTTAATAAAAGTAATAATAATAATAAATGAGCTGTTTCAATTTTCTCTATATAACAGGTGGCGCTAAAGTAATCCTCCTATCAGAAAATGCTATAAATGTTGCAATTGGCCCCTAATGTCAGTTCTGTTTTGACATTTGTGTAGTAAACACATGCGAAATACACGTTAATAAACAATGTTACGCTACACTGCTCCAGAAGGCGGAATATTGCTGACTATTTATTTGACCAGAAGAAACGAGAGGCTGAAATACGTGAGTGCGAGGAGCTTGAGATGCTGGCCAATAGGAACAACGCCCGAAAATTCTACCAGAAAGTTCGGCGGCTTACAGAAGGTTTTAAGACCGGGGCGTTTTCCTGTAAGAACAAAGACGGCGATCTGGTGACTGACGTACAGAGCAATCTTAAATTATGGAGGGAACACTTCTCGAACCCGTTAAACAGGGACAGCTGCGCATGTCATAGAGAATGTGAAGATCCCGATACCCCAATCGTTGACGACGGAATTATCGTTCCGTTACCCGACCATGACGAGGTGAGAATAGCAATATCACGGCTAAAGAACAACAAAGCCGCGGGCGCCGACGGACTGCCGGCTGAGCTATTCAAACATGGCGGCGAGGAGCTGGTAAGGTGCATGCATCAGCTCCTATGCAAAATATGGTCGGATGAAAGCATGCCTGCCGATTGGAATTTAAGTGTGCTCTGCCAAATCCATAAGAAGGGCGATCCTGCAATTTGTGCCAATTACCGCGGGATTAGTCTTCTAAATATCGCCTATAAGGTTCTAGCGAGCGTATTGTGTGAAAGGCTGAAGCCCACCGTCAACCAACTGATTGGACCTTATCAGTGTGGCTTCAGACCTGGAAAGTCTACCATCGACCAAATATTCTCAATACGCCAAATCTTGGAAAAGACCCATGAAAGGAGAATCGACACACACCATCTTTTCGTCGACTTCAAAGCTGCATTCGACAGTACGGAAAGGAGTTACCTGTATGCCGCGATGTTTGAATTTGGTATCCCCGCAAAACTAATACGGCTATGTAAGATGACGTTGCTCAACACCAGCAGCGCTGTCAGAATTGGGAAGGACCTCTCCGAGCCGTTTCATACCAAACGAGGTTTCAGACAGGGTGACTCGCTGTCGTGTGACTTCTTTAACCTGATGTTGGAGAGCATCGTACGAGCCGCAGAACTTAATCGCTCAGGCACAATATTTTATAAGAGCGTACAATTGTTGGCGTATGCCGATGATATTGATATCATCGGCCTTAACAACCGCGCTATTAGTTCTGCCTTCTCCAAACTGGATAAAGAGGCAAAGCGAATGGGTTTGGTGGTGAACGAGGACAAAACGAAGTACCTCCTGTCTTCAAACAAACAGTCGGCGCACTCGCGTATCGGCACCCACGTCACTGTAGACAGTTATAATTTCGAGGTTGTAAAAGACTTCGTTTATTTAGGAACCAGCATTAACACCGATAACAATGTCAGCCTTGAAATCCAACGTAGAATCTCTCTTGCCAACAGGTGCTACTTTGGACTAAGTAGGCAACTGAGCAGTAAAGTCCTCTCTCAACGAACAAAACTAACACTCTACAAGACTCTCATCATGCCCGTTCTAACGTATGGCGCAGAAGCTTGGACGATGACAACATCCGATGAAGCGACGCTTGGAGTGTTCGAGAGAAAGACTCTGCGTAAGATTTTTGGACCTTTGCACGTTGGCAACGGCGAATATCGCAGACGATGGAAGGATGAGCTGTATGAGCTTTACGGCGACATAGTCATAGCGCAGCGAATAAAGATCCAGCGGCTTCGTTGGCTGGGTCATGTCGTTCGAATGGATACAAACGCTCCGGCTTTGAAAATATTCGATGCGGTACCAGCTGGTGGTAGCAGAGGAAGAGGAAGGCCTCCTCTGCGTTGGAAAGATCAGGTGGAGAAGGACTTGGCTTCACTTGGTGTGTCCAATTGGCGCCGGTTAGCACGAGAAAGAAACGAGTGGCGCGCTTTGTTAAGCTCGGCCAAAATCGCGTAAGCGGTTATCGCGCCAATTAAGAAGAGAAGAAGATTTATTTGACCAATAATCGATCGGTGACTTTGGCACAACGTGAATTTCGTCGCAGATTTCCTCGCCGTCCAACGTCTACGGTGAAACACTGCGACGTTTAGCCGCTCGCCTCGAAGAGACTGGCACAACACCAGATGCTGCCAGGCGTGGCAGACCCCGGAGTAGCCGTTCTGCAGAGAGTATTGCTGCTGTAGCCGAGGATGTCATGGAAGCGCTGTCGACATCGACCAGACGACGTGCCACGCAAATGGGTATCAGTCGTTAGCTGCTGACCGCCAATCGCGTATAACATACGCTCAAGCCATCCTTAATCACCACCAAGAGGAAGATGATTTTTCATCAAAAATAATCATGAGTGATGAGGCCCATTTCGATCCTAGCGGGTACGTAAATAAGCAAAATTTACGCTTCTGGGGCACTGAAAATGCGCGTGTAATCCACGAAGAGCCATTACACCCGCTCAAAGTCACTGTACGGTGTGCTGTTTTCGCTGGAGGAGTCATCGGACCTTTTTTCTTCGAAGACGTCGAGGGCCAAACGGTTACTGTGAATGGTGAGCGCTACAGAGCAATGATCAACGAGTTCTTTTTGCCGCAACTTGATGAATTGGGATTGGAAAACATGTGGTTCCAACAGGACGGTGCAACGGCACACACTGCACGTGCCACAACCGATATGCTGAAGGATGCATTTCCCGGGCGCCTAATCTCCCGTTTTGGCGATTTGCACTGGCTAGCAAGATCGCCTGATTTGACCGCTCCAGACTTCTTTTTGTGGGGCTTTTTGAAGTCGCGGGCTTATGTCAACAAGCCTCAGGCTCTTGCAGCTCTTAAATACAATATCCGTTAAGACTGTGAGGACCTATCGCCGGAAGTTTTGGCCAAAGTGATGGAAAATGCCATAAAAAGGGCTCAAATGGCAATCAACTGTGACGGCGGCCATTTACATGACATCATATTCTCGACTTGATGTAAAAAAAATTAAAAGGCCAAATAAAAATAATCCACAAGAAGAATTAAAGTTTTTAATTTTTTTTAAATTACAGCTAAAAAACATCGCAAGGTTACTTTTGCGCCACCTTGTATATGGGTGTAAGCGAAAAATTATACAAATACTGGGAAGAAATAAATATAGTCAAACCTGTTAAAAAGTATACAATTACTCATATTATTATGTTTAGAAAGACTTTTCTTATCAAAATTTGCCAATTGCTTCTGAGGCGATATTCATAAATTTGTTTGTTTGCGTTTCTTCAATTTTCATTCTGACTTTTCTTCTCATTTGGCGATCAATGTTGCCAGAAAAATTTCACGGCAAGCCAAATGCAAGTTGCTGACAAAATTTCACGGCTGCGAAGTTACCCTAACCTTAAAGGGTTAGGGGTACTCAGAGGCAATAAAAATGATGATTTTCAATCATTTTTTTTTGCTAGTCAATTGCTTTATTTTATAAAAATAAAAACACAGCTTTAATGTTTCAACTTGACTTTAGCAAAATTAAAAAAAAAAATTATATTTGTGTGTTACGTTTCTCCAGAAATCGCTTGTGGTGATCATCACAAGTTCTTGGAGATTCATCTAAAATCAATCGGACAATAGAAATTAGTTTTATATCTATTAATCTTGTGCCTGATAGAAGTTTTTTTTTTCAAAATTAACAATATTGCGGTCGCAGAAAATACTTTTCAGATTTTCGAGAAAAGACCGACGATTAATTGTTTAAAAAAATCGAAATTAAAAAAAAAAATCCTTCGATCAGGCACGATTTTTATATGCTTTTCAAAAGCAGTACAAATTTTATTGAAATCTACCAAGCGGGTTTTAAGTTACAGTGATCACCATTTTAAAAAACATAGGTTTTAGAAAAAGCATTTAAAGTTTTGCTATCGATTTATGTAGAGTTATACGAATTATTTAATTACTTACACTCTGTCATCTATTCCTGGGCCATATAATGGTTCTTCAGCCGCCATAGCAGCGTCCAAAATAACGATTTGCTGTTGTCTAAGAAGCATTCTGCCTTCTCGAGTGTTATCGGTAGCGGGCTTATCTGCAACTTTCGTACGTGTGTGCTGCTAGCTATGCTCGAATGCTCCGGACCGCCCGAGCGCTCTTTGTTAGTTGTTGAATAACTCGCAAAGTATTTGTCGGATTCACTTAAAATTTTCAGATTATATTTTTAAGATATTATACTTTAAAAAAATCCGAAAAAATCCAATTTGTTTTATTCTGACTACCCCCAACCCCTTAAGGGTGCAATGTATTGAGAGAATCTGACGTCTAATGGGTTATTTAAAGGCCTGTGTTTGTTCATAGTTATGTTTCTATGTAACAAAATTCTTACTGATTCCTATTTTAGTTAAATAGCAAAATAACAGAAAAATAAATAAAATACACAATCAAAAATAAAATACAAAACCAAAAATTTCCAAACACATAACTAATTAAAGGCAAAGCGATTGCATTCAGAAAAATTTTAAAAATTAGCACAGCTTAATTACAACACCGCTTAAAGATATGTGTATGTTTGTATATGTGTATAAGCATCAAGCTACCAAAAAAGCGCATTTTCGCTGAATTAAACCAAAAATAAGTTATATAGAAAAAATAAATCACAAAAATTGTGAATAAATAAATGTTGCAATGAAAAAATATTTCTCATTATGCACATATGGAGAAAAGTTTGCGAGTCGCATTAATACAAATAAATTTTTATATGTACAAGCAGCTAAATTTTTACTTGCACACATACATATATAGCTACAAGTGTGCACATGTATGTGTGTCAGTGAAGCGAAAAAAATGTCAGCAACTGAAATATGACAAACTTTTGCTCTGAATTCCATAAAGACGTGAATATGGCGTATGGCAACACATGCCACGAACCAACAACAATAGCAAAAATACGGCAGTTAGTAGTGGCGGCGACCGCCAAGCGTGTGCGTCGCTGTCAGTCACATCGGCAGACAGCCGCGTCTGTCAAATGTCAGATGCTGCCATAACTGCTGTCAGACGGCGAACGGGCCGCCAACCAACAAATGACCAGAGAAACAAACAAACAAACAAGCAGACAGACATACAGAAAGACTGCCGGAATGAAATGTAATGTAAGGCAGTATATTGTGAGCGATCGTTTATTAACGAATAAATATATGAGGCACTCGATATCAATTGTTGTCTATATGCACTCGCATGTATGTATGTACGTATGGGTGCATGTTTGTGGCTATGCGAGGAGTTTGTCATGTGCCATGCCTCATCATCAACAGCAGCAGCATCAACACTTAGTGGCCGCGTGTGTTTGATCGATCGATTGCTGTCCCGTTGGCCGACGCAATGAATGCCACAACGACGAAAAGCCACCGGCCAGCAAGGCATCTCAAGGCATCGGCTAACTGGCGAAGTGATCGAGAAGTGATTGCAATATTGCCACGAAATATTGACATCGCATAGCAGCTTCGGTGCCGTTACTGTTGTTGTTGTGGCTGTGTTGCGGCTGCTTCCATTTTCAATGCTGCGTTTTGACTGCGTGCGCATGCGCGTAAATCACTAGCAGGTATGAAATAATTTCTGTTGCAGTTGAGCAAAATGCCACATTTATGGGCAGCACAAATAGCAGGCGCGTTTTTTGTTTGTATATTTTGCAACAACACCAATAACAACATAACATACGTAGTGAAATACGCGCAATCAATGAAACCACGCCGTTATGGTCATATATGCAATATAAATTTTTTTTGGGGGGTTTTTTGCAAAATTTTTATTTCTTATTATAATTGCATTTGCTTTGCATGTATGTGTGCGTGTGTTTTGCCTTTTATATTTATGGTTACCTTTAACATTTTTTTGTTTTTATTTTTTGGAGATGTTTTCTTGTGTGGCGCAACTGCGTTGCATGTTGCATTGCGATCGATTTCTGCTGCGACTATATCAATGGCATTTGCTGTTTTTGAAGCGTGCCATAAATTGATTAATAAAATATGTCGCTTTAAAAAATAATGTTGACAGCATTGACTGCAAGCAAAGTCAGAGGCCGCCACGACGGCGATAATGAAGGCGGTAAAGACGCGTCGGCAGCACAGAGCAGTTTCGCAATCATTTCGTTTAACGCGCTTGCATCAGCAACTGATCGTAAACTTTTTTTATGTTTGTATATAAATAAATGTATTCACTGATTACTTATCTCTGTACTTAAGTATATACTGCCGTAAGGGCGGTTTGTACAATTACGAGTTAACCAACATTTAACTTTAACCCAATGTGTGAGTTAACCGGCGGTTGAATAGTTTTCGATTTAAAAACGATGAGGTAATCTTGAAATGAAAGTAAAAGTAATCAGCATAAAGAGTGGCATATCTTCTTTTTGGTCTTCTACTACTGCCACGTCACCGATTCACCCCTAACCATAAGACCCATGCGGCCCACTAGTACAAAAGCAGTCCACGAATATGTAGCTAATAAGAACTCTACAATACAGAATAAAAGTTCACCCTTTTGAACAATATTAGCATATTGCCTCTATCTTTGACCAAAATTCCTTTATTGGGAATCCAAAATTTAGATTCCCGCTTATGCGTGAATAAGATAATCAGTTCTTGGTGTCAGACGCTAGACACTTCCATTGTATTGCAAAAAAAAAAAAGCAAAAATATACCGAGAAGTCAAATCGCAGCTGAAATGATACGGTTAAAAAAGAGTAACTATTTATTTGTCCGCGGTTTTCTATAATCAGACTTAGGCTATTGGGTGCGATGTTCTGATTATGGATAAAGTTTATATTCTCCCTCTTCTGGGCCTCTTAAGATTCATCAGTAAATCCAAAAGATTCGCTGAAGAGGGACCTCTAACCAATTTTCCAATCTTACCATTCATATTGTTTCTATCCTGCCTTTCTATTTCTTTCACTATTATCTATCCGGGTGTAGTACAATGATTCTCCTGCCTTAAGGGGGGACCCTCATTTATCGGGTCAAAAAAATCGATTTTTTGGAAATAGTTTTAATCTATTCTACAACTATTTAAGAATATACTTTCAAAATTTCAAGTCGATATCTGTATTTTTGAAGGAGTGACAAAATTTTTAACAGGACGCGACGGGTGGCCTGATCGCCTGTATCCAAAACTTTAAACGCGTTTTTCTCGAAACATCATTTTTCGATTTTGTGTACACAATTGAGAACGCTGTATTGAACCAATCAGGCTTTACAATAGCTCATTTTAAAGATAATTAAATTGTTTTCAATGTGACATTAAGTGTTTTTTTAAAAAAAAGATTTTCATATTTTTTTGTAATTTTAAAGTCAATTTTTATGCATGAAAAATCACTTTTAACATAAAACTGGGTAAAAAATATCAATTTCGACATTTTTTTTTTAAATCAAAATGTCACATCGAAGGTATTATCCTAAAGTTTTAAAAAAAATTTGGTTTTTTTATTTCAGAAAAAAATTCAGAGCGCTAGAATGTACACAGATAGAATGAGGTGCCATGGACGAGGTGTATATTTCCATACTTAAAATGTTTTTTTTCTTCTCCGAAAATTTTTGTAGACAGTCAAGACATTTATTAAAGTACTTTATGAATTACAAAACGTTTGAAGTTATTTTACCTGAGAAAAAAATTCCCAAAAATGATGCATTTTTCGACCGTCTAAATGAGGGTCCCCCCTTAATGTTTGGACGGGTCCAACCCCCACATCTAATATAATTTAACTATTTATTTCTAATTTTGAAACAATTCCAGTGTAGATTTTTATCCCTTCTGTTCTATTTTCACTACCTGAATAAATTACTTTTCTAAATTGCCGTTCTTACAAAATATCTTTACGAAATTTTCTGACCAAAAAATTCTTTCATATTCTTAGTTTACGCAAAAACTTAAAACTTGGGGAACTACCGAATATCAATGGCGGTTAATTTACTAAAGATTTTTCTTTTTGGTATGATTGTATTTTACTGGCTAACTCAGAGGTAAATATTTCGTCACATTTGAAAGTTGTAAACATCGGTAATGATTTAATCATACATCAATTCCTATCCAAAAGAAAAGCCCTAGGATTACTATTTCGATATATGTATTGGCGGTTAAGCCATAAATCCTCCCTCTTAATAGACAACAAGTTTATCCTTAACAAATGTGAGCTGAAACGAGTGAGGACTTATGGAATCCAACATTGACGGTGAGCATCAAATTCAAATTTGGAACTTCCTGCTTTAGCTTCCAGTTAAAGGCGTTACGCAACCTGGTAAGCTTTCAGTGGGACGCGACACATGCCCAAATTCATTGAAACTTAAAAACTCCTTTAATAAAAGACGAAATAAAAAAATATTCCTTTAACACTTAAGGGGGCCTCTTATCAGTCAGCTTCAAAAATCGATTTTTTTTTACTGCAATCGATAGATATATTATAAAAGAATATGCCCGCAAAATTTATAGCGGAATTCAAAGTGATTTCGGAGTTACAGGCCTGTGTACCGTCCTTCGTGTGAGTACACTGTCTACCTTCTGAAAACTTTGACCCCGTTTTCTCAAAACCATGTTTTTGAAAATGGCGTATAAGATTAAAAAAAAACGACGAAAGTTTTCGTTCCAAATCGATAATCTATATAAAGATGATTAAAATGCGCAACTAATTAACTAACAAAATACAAAAAAAAAAAATTCATTTTTTAATGTTATTATTTAAAAAAAAAATAGCGAAAAAAAGCACTTTTTTTCAATAAATAAGAGTAGTCTATTATATGCGGGAAAGCCTTCTGATTAAGACAATATATTTCTTTTGTGTTTCAGGTGAAAACTACGACCGCAATCTTACACGCCGTTTTACTAGCGCGCAACGAGAAGCTGTGCGAAATCATATATCCGCCATTTTTTTTTTTATTTATGTTAAAAAATTGTTTATTGCTCTCCAATCATGCCTTCAAATAAATATAAAAGACTAGCTGACCCGGCAGATCGATAAATAAAAGACCTAAACTTTTATATAAAATAATTTTAAAACAAACAAAACGAATCCGTTTTTAATAAAAAAAGCATATTTTGAATTAAGCATTAAGTTGTATTATTATTTTCGACACATCATGTTGGTTAATTGTCTACAGCAACATTTTGTCCTCTTACCTTCACAACTTCGCCCATTATTACCAACTGATCGCTGACGATACAATGGGTATCCATCATTTCCCGTTATGGTTTCAGCAAGCAGGTCTCTTGGGTATCGCTTGGAACACATGCCGTCGACCATACAAGGTGAATTGTAGTAGAAAAGTCCGCAAGTCCATGTATCATGTGTTTGGTAACTACTGCATGCAATTTTGGGTCAACTGTTTCATCTGGAATTTCAGCTGAAATTATGGAATCCATCTCATCTGGCCTTATTTTGTCCATTAACCAGACTAATATGTGCGCTTTTGCCATTCTATAGAATACATTCAACAACGGACTCGGCCATACACACAATGCTTTATTAAGAAGTTCATGAGAAATTTTAATTTTTGCTTAAAAACTCGGGCAGTTATGTGATGTCTTTCAACTGGTGTTTGGCAATTCCCTCGTGATTTCGGACCATTTTGGGTTACATGTGAATGTAACAAATAAGTCTGGGCGGCCATAATGCCTAACATATGACCTAGCATTCGGAGCATAATCATGCATGTGGCGTGGGCTTCCTATATAAGTGGCTAGCAAAATTGTCATTCTTCCCACATTATTCACATTGCCATCCGCATTAATAGCATCACGGAGATGAATGTATTCCTCTGATCGTAGCTGTTGTATGAATAGAAATTCATAGCACTAATTTTTAGATCTGGTGGTGGGACCAATTGTGACAATTTTACTTTACCTCCAGCACAACAAAATACAGTAGATTCATGCGTGTATTTTAACGTCCTACAATATTTACAAATTATTTTCATTTCCCAAATTGTTACCGATTTGTCAGCACAATAATCAATTGCAGGTTCATAGTGGAATGCAGCTCGTTCAAGAATCGCAGGAGCATTCCGTCTGCCGATTAGCTCAATATCATTATGTCGTGCTTGCTGTTGTTTTGGTTGATGAGCACGAACTCGTTGAATTCTAAGCCTATCTACTTCATTATCACTCACTAAATAACGCAATTCTGACATAGCAATACCACTATTTTCTTGATCTGTCTCTCTCTGGTCATCAGTGCAGTTAGAACGTGAGGTAGCTAGCTCTTCGCACATTTGATTGACTGCGACGACCTAAGTCAGGTCGTCTTCTCCTCGGCATCGTAAATTGTAAAGTGTCGCTCGCTTAGCAGTAAAGTGTCACAATCACTAAATATCAATAAAAAAGAGTACATTACTTGAAATGTCACTATCACAAAGGATTGCCAAAGTAAAGAAAGTTCTCGCTCACTCATAGATATTGTAACACAATATCGTAATACTTCTTTCCGTGTTCTAAAGTGCGACAGGATGGATTGGCATATTAGTTGGTTGTCAAATCTAATGTCAAATATTATGGAGAAACATTTGATATCTTAATGATTATCACTTGTTTGTCAAATATTTTTAGGTGCGTTAAAAAATTTGTCCGTTTCTTAGCTGTAATATGAGGTCCGATGAACACAGTGAGTGAATATAATTTAGTAAGAACTTTATTAAATATCAATAATCAATTGCTGTTTTTGGGGTGTTCCCGGCAATTATTCAAATTTTTCTCACCTTTTAAACCTTCCCTAGATCTTCACGGACATTTCAAGACCAAGATAAGATAAATCCGTTCAGCCATTCTCGAGTTTTAGCGAGACTAACGAACAGCTTTTTTCGTCTCAAAAAAAAATTGAGAAAAAACACCTTTTCTTTGAAGCCACTGATAAGAGGCCCCCCTTAAATAAATGTCACTTTTAAAATCATTTTAAATATTCGTAAAAGGTCTTATATGAATTATAAGTGAAGACAGAATACAAAATAAAACTTAAATAAAAAAAATATTTGCTACATTACTTAAATAAAATAGAAGTAAAAGGTACTGAAATATTAAAACTCTTAACATTGAATTAACTACCCGGAAATAAATCACCCTATCACCCTATCACCTAGAATTTACAGCTTTTGCACATGGCGTCGTACGTCACCCATATTTGACACTTGAGAATTAGACATCTGCAGCATACAAACAGGCAAACAATGGAGCTCGTAAAAGTCAAAATAAAGACGTCCTGCCTTTGCTAGAGCACGACTACGAGTATTGGGTTCCGATGTCATGAGAATGAGTAATATTCGTTCTCTAAAACTGGAGGATATTTACAGATTTGCTAAAGAATCTGGAAAATTCTCACAGGACTAACTATCTCTATCTCTATCTCTATTCGTTCCTATCTCTTTCTCTGATACTTTTCTCCCTCCCTCCTTGACTATCTACCCCCTTTCCAGATATTTAAATACAATGGGCTCTTTAGCCTGAGTGTTTTAGGAGCCACCAAATCTCCTGGTGCTCCTTGGCTCGACCTTTTCAAATTCATATTCAAGACTTCCTTTCCGAAAAATTATTATTTTTTATTTAATAAAATAAAACTAATCAAAAACAAAATTGAATGATTAATTTTGAGCCACCTCACCTCGATAAATTTATTAAATTTTCACTCGAACCAACTGTGCACGAATATACATATGTACGTAGCTATTATTATTATTATTAGACTATTGCGCACTGCGACCAAAAGCGCTCTATTGTGCAAA
>JAYXIM010045912.1:0-33207 GCA_037575425.1 Anastrepha fraterculus
GTCTGCTGTGGTTCCCTATTTTTTAAAGATTTTTAAAAAGTTTTAGCTCACTCGGCAATAAAAACCGTGTTTGTTTCTAGGTGCAGATTTCTATGTGCGTCACAGTATAAGAAAGAATTCCTTATTTTAATAAAACTATCTCCAAAGCATGCGCACAAACATACATACACATACATTCGCTCATACAAACTAATATGAAGTTTATGCTACCATTTGTAGCAGTGACTTTGAAACGCCAAATACTGATCGCCCCCCATCGGTACATACACACATGCACCTATACGCGCATGCGCCTACATAAATATAGTCATCTTTAGCATATGATGCCTTGAAAATCTTTCATTAATTATTTTGTTGCACTAATTGTTTGTTGGCGTACACGTCAACGCGTTCACACCAAACAAGGTGCTACATATGGCACACTCGAGTCACGCTAGATGCATGAAATAATACAAAATACAATGCATTGTTGAAAATGAGAGAAAAAAAATTCAAAGCAATAAAATGGATTTTTTTCTTTGAGTTGTGGCTTTTTTCTTAAATACAATCAAACTGTCGAGAGTACTGAGTATTGCGCAGACTAGGCGAATATAAAAACAGCTAAATAACACCACTGAATTGCATTTTAACAAGTGACCACCAATGTATTACGATCAATCAATGGGCCAAGTCGGGTTAACTGGCATATTAAGGCAGTCGATCTGCAACCAAGTGAAGCCAAGTCAAGCCAAGCCAAGTCGAACTAAGCCAAGCGAAGAAGGCTGAACTAATTAACTAACTAAAAAATCAACTCAAATGGGCGCACTTTTGTAGGAATAGTTGTCCAACGAGCGTGCAACAACAACAACAAAGCAGTCACTTAAAACATTTAACAAAATAAATTGCATTTATGACTAGACGCCATTAGAGATTTTTTTTAATTTTGATTTTTCGCCGCACTTAATTCATTATTATTTGTGTATGTGTATGTGTATAAGTGTGCGTGTGCTTGTGCTTTTTCCACAATTTATTTTTCCTTAATTTTGCACATTGAATTTCATTAATTAATTGCGTGTCTCGAGCATTTAGTTGCACTGCGACGTGATGTGGCCACCACGGATTAATCACCCGTGGCCGACACCTTAAATGCGTTATAACAACAACAACCACAACACTTGCTATGGCTTTTGCTGCATTTCTAGTGGCTTTTGTTGTTTTTCACTTTTGGCTGCATGTTGCACGCAACCGCAATGCAACAATTGCAAAGCACCGGCAGCACAGCGCCTGCCACATGCAATTTAGATAAATAAATAAATAAATAAAATAAAAATCAACGCTAAACATCGCCAAATGCGCTTATTAGTTCATATTCTGTGCATGCAACATAAATTAGCCGAATTTGTCGCAGCAAATGATGATGGCAAGCGTGCATTAAACCTCACATACATACGCACATTTTGACAGCTCAACGACGCGTATGAGTGACTTTTTTGGTGGGACTGAATTTAATTTTATACTAGCGGATTTGTGTGCTATTTTCCTTATTCTGTTTGCATCTCTAAGCGGCAGACGTTAAATGCCAAAGTATTTCGTCCCACTTTGGACACCAAACAGAGTGAATCAATGAGACACTTGGTGACAAATACGAGGGTTGCCGTTTATATGTGGCGCCGTTGTGATGAGCTATAATCCGGTATTTGTGCAAAAAGTTTGGTATTTTTTAACATAAACTTTCATTCTACGTTTTCTCTTACGAGCTATATTTGCTCTATTTCCAGTGAATTAAAAAATTCATCAAAGATGAACTTAATCGTGAAAAGTTTCGTGCAATTATGTACTACGATTTTCGTGCAGATTATTAAGACAGGAGTGCATTGATCAATTTACTTCTACTTTTGGTGTTAAAACACTACACTTAGCCACTGCACACACTTAACTGGTACAGTGAGTTCCAACGTGACCGTCAACGCTTGCTAAATGAATTTCGAGAAAGTCATACAAAAACGATTATTATGCCAGAAACAACCGATGCTGTGTGTTTATTTATAATGCAAAATTGTTATGTGACATATCACGAGATAAAAACATTCCTGGGGATTAGTGGAACTGGCATTTATTCAATATTGAACATTTGGTCGTCAAGAAGACTTGCTCCCGTTGAATACCGCATAATTTGACAATTGCCCAAAACAGAATCCGTATCGATTGGGGTAAAGAAATTTTGAAGAAATTCAGTCGTGGTGGTACTATGACATCGTAATAGGTGACGAATCTTATGTCTATGCATATGAGTCGAAAATAAAAAATTTAAATAAAGACGAGCTTAACCCAATAAAAGTTGTTCGCGGAAGAACAACGTCAAAGCAAATGGCCAGCGGTTGTCGCAATTGTACCCCTACAGAAACTTAAACAGTAAGTTCTGAGTGGTATACAACCATTTGTTTGTCAGAATTTTTCGGAAAATTAAGTGAAACCAACCGCCAAAGATTAATCATCTAACACCAATACAAAGCGAGCGCTCACGTATCGGCTCACACAATAGAGTTTTTGAGTATTCAAAAGATCGAATTAATGGGTCACCCACCTTGCAGCGCTGATTTATAACCAATTTTTTTTTGGTTGAAGCGAATACAGAGGTGCTTTGACTTGCAAGGAGAATATTTTTAAAAGTAAAATTATTATTTTACTATGGTTTCATTATTTTGCGCAAAATATGGAAGGCAAATTTCGAAATTAAACAAGAGGTATTTTGCTCCAAAACGAGATAAATGCATAAAAGTAAATATGCTTCCTGAAGTTATTCCAATGTTGAAGAGGCTAACGTCTCTTCGCCTTCTTTACCTTCATCATTTGCAAGTCATAGTAGTACATAGAACACACCAAGACTGCACTTAGTATGTACTTGAAATATTGAAATATAAAATAAAATTAAATATCGGTCGTAGTATTTTTTTTTAAGTAGATAATTAAAAAGAGAAAAACATTAAGATCGTGAACTAAAGGGTGATTTTTTAAGAGCTATAGGAAAGCTGTTCAAAAAAACACACGTAAAATTCAGAAAAATGCAAGAAATTTTTATTTAAATCGATAGTACAGTCCATACTATATAATTTAATGTTTGAAGATTATTTCATGCAAATGCTGGCCGCGACTGCGCTTCAAATGGTCCATCCGCTTACTCCAATTTTGGCACACTCTTTCCAATGTTTCGGCCGGTATCTCACATATAAATGCTTTAATGTTGTCTTCCAATGCGTTAATTGAAGCAGACTTGTCTGAATAGACATGAGCTTTAACATAGCCTCACAAAAAATAATCTAAAGGCGTTATATCGCACGATCTGTGTGGCCAATTGACAGGTCCGTGAAATAAAATGTTCACCGAACTCGCCTCTCAACAAGTCCATAGTTACGCGTGCTGTGTGGCATGTGGCACCGTCTTGCTGAAACCACATGTCATGCAAGTCAAGCTCTTGCATTTTGGGCAAAACAAAGTTGGATATCATTTCACGGTAGCGCTCACCATTCACAGTAACGTTACGATTCGCAGCATCTTTGAAGAAGTACGGTCCAATGATACCTCCAACCCATAAACCGCACCAAACTGTGACCTTTTCTGAATACATTCGTAGCTCTTGCAATTTTCCTGGCTGATCTTCACTCCAAAATCGACAATTCTGCTTATTTAAAAATGAGCTTCGTCGCTGAACACAATTTTTCGATAAAAAAGTGGATCTTAAACTTTCTTAACAGAACACGCATTTTTATAATAAAATTCAATGATTTGCAAGCGTTGTTCGTTTGTAAGACGATTCATGGTTAAATTATAGACCAAACTCAAGATGTTCGACAGTGAAACAAAACACGAAACGTGCGTCAGCTGTTTAAACCAACTGTTTAAAAAGATAGTGGCTAAAAAATCACCCGTTATTCTTTACTAGATGCTTGGCAAGCAAGTCCTCACTCAGGAATTCACTTCCACTACAGCAGTCACTGGAGATCTGATTTAAAGCTAAGCGATGGCAATTCCATTCATTCTCCACAGATAGCCCAAAAATGCCCTTTGGAATAGGGTCTGGCGTTTTGTCCCAACAACTCTCGCACAATTTTCGATCACTGTTTTGTTTTTTAAGTCGGCATTGACAGTAAATCTGGTATGCATAATGCGCATCACTCCTTTAAAACTCATCTTCTTTATATTACTAAGTCTACAAGTTCGGCTACAATTACGGCAATTAAGTAGCAAAAAATTAACTTGAAATGTTTTGAAGAACGTCAAAGATTCCTATATCTTTATATCTACATGTTTATCTTCAACAGCCCAGAGCCAATTTGTACTGGGTTTCGGGTTACAGTGGAGTTTTGAGAAACGAGGAAGCAAACGATTGAGCAGAGAAAGGTTCTGAGACCTGACTTAAGCTATCGAGTGCAAGAATAAATGGAAGGGCCTACAGTTTAAAGCCGACTCCGAATAACAAACATTTTTTTATGAGAAACTTTTTCATGAATAAATACACTCGGAGGTTTGTCACTGCCTGCCGAGGAGCGACCGCTAGTAGAAAAATCGTTTTCTATCATTTTGCATTTATGCACGGTGATTCGAGCCTACACACTCCCGAATGGTAGTCATGTACCAACCCAATTGGGTACGTTGGCCATCTATCTGGGTTTCCTGTTCTCAAATGTCGAGAAGTATACTACAGAAACATTCAAATCTTTTGTAATCAAACGGTTTTTATTGAAGTATAACGGAAAGTATAGAAAAACAAAGTATAAAAGCAAAAATATCTATCCGCTGTGCCTACTTACAAGTGAATGATTGAGAAGAGACAGTAGGAGCGCATTTCGACAGATGGTCTAAATAAACCAAATAAGGTTGCCATGTAACTAAAATACATTAATTATTTCAACAAAATCGAATGGTTTATAATATCTAGCTGCGAAAAATCGTATTACAGGTAGAACTTAGTAATATAAAAGCAGAATTTCGAATTGAATAAGCTTGAAGATTACAAGAATTACCTGTTATTCTGGAACCTCTAAGTTGACTCTGAAGCTGAGAAATTAGGTCTTCATCCAAGTCACGGGATACATCATAAGCCATCTTATCAATTTTTGTTATGACACAGGTTACTGAACAGCAAAGTCGTTCAAATTCCGCTTAAAAAAAGATACTAAGCGAATACAAAGTGCGTATTTGAGAACAACTTCAGAGTAAAAATAAATAGTTTTTATTTTGAAAAAAATCCAATGAGACTTCATGCGTTTTCTACACACTACTCACTTATAATATATCTATAAAATCATTCAATAAAATAATTCAATAAAATCTCCATTAGCTGCAATTGCCTCCTTGATCCGGATTCGGCATACCCGAAATGAGGATGCTTGTTGGTTTCACGCAAAACTATGAGGCGTAGTTAAGGGTATTAAGGTATGGGGAGCTAAGCGGCCATAAGTTCGGTGATTTGTCATGGAAATTTCCAGCCATCCACTCTTGTGTCGCCATCGCTTTGTGTGAAGGAGCAGAGTCTTTTCACGTATACTATCAATCCAGCGTTTCACTACTATCTCTAGATCATCGATATATGCAGAAGAATACACACGAAATCCTCGAGTAAAGAAGTGTGGGGGCATGACACGCCCTTTGTTGCTTACAACGCCTAAAACCATAACAGTGCCTGGAAACTTCATGTGCATAAAAGGAACCTCTGTATATATATATATATATATATATATATATATATAATTGGCGCGTACACCCTTTTTGGGTGTTTGGCCGAGCTCCTCCTCCTATTTGTGGTGTGCGTCTTGGTGTTGGGACCTACAGTTTTAAGCCGACTCCGAATGGCAAATATTTTTATGAGGAGCTTTTTCATGGCAGAAATACAATTGGAGGTTTGCCATTGCCTGCCGAGTGGCGACCGCTATTAGAAAAATGTTTTCCTTAATTTTGGTGTTTCGTCGAAATTCGAACCGACGTTCTCTGTGAATTGCGAATGGTAGTCACGCACCAACCCATTCGGCTACGGCGGCCGACAAAAGGAGCCTCTGTAGTATGAGAATATACAGTCTGTGTCAGAAAAAAAAGAACTGCGATTATTCATGAAGTTTAAAAGATATATATTTAACATGTTTTTACATGAAAGTATCACGCAATTACTCAATAAGCCTTGTAGTCTCCATATTTGTTTAGTATAGCCTGGCATCTTCTCGACATGCTTTGAACAAGCTTTTCTGCGTAGCTCGTCGACTAAGAGGATCAGATGTTGCGAACTTGACGCACGAATTGTGGATTGGCTTTCCGACAAGATGCGTTTTAATAATTCCCTACATATTGTAAATGGGGTTGACGCCTGTGGACTGAGAAGGCCAGTCCATTATTGCGACGCTATTTTCTTGTTTCCATAAAAAATACCATCTCGAAACGCTTCGCGTACATCTCATTCATTGTTGTTTGGTTGCGTTTACGGGAAAGTTTCGAACGACACTAACCTGAGTCGTAGCCCTTAAGAGGGTCTATTACGCATCAAAAAGTAGAAAGAAATTACCGGTTCTTTTCTTCTAATACAGACTGTAGCTATCTCTCATTTCCAAGGTGGGTCTTTTGGGCTTGGGGAAAATTTTTTTGGTCAAAAAAACCATAACTTCTCCGGCGCTTCATGGTGTTGAATTTTGTTAAGATAGCGTTTTGAACGAATAACTCGTTGTTCTCGCGCTTGCTCCGACATGAATTGTCGTCTGTGCATAACGTAGGATTTATAGCGGAGATCTTCATGCGCAAGGCTAAGACCCTCAGAAACATTAAGTTACTTCGCAAGGGACCTCATTGGTTATGAAGGGTTCTCGTAAATGATTTCTTGCTCTTGTTGAATAAATTCCGTAGATCGAACAGTGTGAGAACGTTTTGCAACAAATTCTGCATCACCGCCTGATGCTTGCAATTGACGGCGAGCCTTATGAATGAATAAATGGGTGCGCTTAAAAAATGTCAAATTTCTAAATCGGTGTGATTGCCCCAAATAGCGATGCCTCTTTAGTTCTTTAGTTAAGTTGTAAATACTCCATGTCTTATCGGAAAAAGAGAAAAAAGGAAAATAATGAATTCGGTAACTTATAGCCACATATTTGTATGTCCTCAAATACCGTATGCACCGTGTGAGCTCACTACAGTTCTTTTATCGCCACTAAGCGTTTTTCCCCCATTGAAATCGCTTAAGCCTTACATAAATTTGTGGTATGATTCTTGTAGTACTGGGTGCGTTCGGCAGAAGAAATGTCCAAGTTTCACACAAAATTCAGTCGCAATTCTTTGTTTCTCTTTTGAACTTTCTGACGAGATGGAAAACATGCTAAGAGATATGACTCAATAGATGCAATTTTTCATACCCAAATGCCATACTTACTTGTATTTTATAGTATAGCAATGTTTGTTTGATGCATCAAATTGAAAAATTTTCCAAAAGATTCTGTCCTTTTCTTATTTCATTTATAAAAAGTTCAATTGTTTTGTCTTAGTGGGGGCATAACGAATCATCAGTGCCATATCGAATTGCATGTGCGGGAATTTATAGAAAACATTTTGGTTACAATTAATTTTTTTTGTTCATTTTCGATTTCAACAATACTAAATTATTACATCATTCATTCAGTTGCGCCGATCATCGCTCATCTTATGGCATTAATCGACTGGCGCGTGTCGGTATGTATGCATACACCAATATGGTGGCTATCATGTACCAATTTTATACTAAATTACCATATTAATAAACAAATCGCAGTATATTAGCAACAGCAGTCCAAAAAAATAAAAATAAATAAAAAACTAAAATGAAAATAAAAAAAACGACTGTACCAAAAGTTAAACAAAATGAAAATGGAAATAAAAAATTACTTACATTTACTATTTAAATAAAATATTTATGGCATTTGCCACACCACATGAGCAATACAACTCGTCCGCCCGCCCGCCTGTCCGTCTGCTCTAATGTTTTGACGAAATGTCCACTTTGGTGAGGCAGTCAGCCAGACGCGCTATGTGTGGCTACTGCTGACACAATTATCGAACTTGTTTCGTGATTTATTACCAAATTATGAAAACGGTGTTATTTTTTGTTCAAAAATATTTTTTCTAATTTTTTTCCAATTTCAATTGGAAAAATGACAAATGAGCTGCACACAAATACATACAAATACATACATACATATTTGTACACAAGCAAAGAAAGGAAAAATCGAAAAAAATATGTTGAAGCAACTAAATTCTGTTATTTAGTTGCTCACAAATATGTCTATTAAATTAAATTGCTTTTTCAACACTACGAACTACAAACTACATATAACTACAAGATACACGCGCGATATGCCCCAATCGTTGCTGTTGCACTCCACCAACACCTCGCTTTTGCTCCGCTAGCCAAACGCTGCTGCAGCGGCCGGCCACTCATCCTCACTTGGCTCACTCGCTAGCCTCTGATCACTCATATCTACGCAGCGCGCATTGTCAGCATTTGGACGATCGACGTTTTGACATCAGCCGCCTTGTGCGTGCGACACTATGTAGTAGTATGTCGCGCCTGCCTTTTACGCCACTCGATGTCACTTGTCAATCAATTTGTCCGAAAAGTCGCGTGCTTTTGTAAGCTGGTTCGGTTCTAGTATGAATACGCTACGCCGCCTGGCCGCAGCGCTTTGTGACACACTCGCTGAGTGCCGCAAATGACTTATGGACTCGGCGCTCTATTGACTATTGATGTTGTTGATTGCTGACTGCTTTGTCTATTGCTTCAATAATTGTTCAGTGATTGTTGGAGTAATCGTTTTTCCAAAAGTGCATACATCAATTTCTAATGACGTTTGTATTTTAGCATTTAATTGCATATTCTGCTCTTCTAGAAATGACAGTAATGATCAGTCAAATGGTGAATATAATATTATAATTATATTCATATTAAGTAGCCTCATCGCCGAAGTCATTACGAATTATTATGGTCACGTTAGAAAGCAAGATAATACAGGATACGAGTATTTTACTTGTTTCTGCTTCTTTTTTTCTCAATTGGCGCGATACCTGCTTAAACGATTTTGACCGAGTTTAACAAAGCCAGCCGTTTCTTTCTCTTGCTTCTTTCTTCGTCCTTCTCCATCTGATCTTTTTAACACGTTCCCTGTCCGCTGAGCCACATATGGTTCAGTAAACGTGCGCCTGATAAGCACTGATACGTTCCTGAGCCATATGTGCGTCAGGGGGTATATGAACCACATGTGTTTCATGAACGTGCAGAAGCAAAAATGTCCCTCTACGCTCATGGACCATATGTGTTTCAGGTAGAAATACCCTACATCCGTTTTTTTTTTAATTATTATTATTACTAAAGCTATAGGATACTCGACTACAAATAAACAAATTATTCAAAAAACCCTGTTGGACTTGTCGGTCAATTTTGCATTTTTGTATTGGGACAGGGGACGTGTTAAAGCCTTCCTCTTTCGAACGACATGAGCCAGCCAACGAATTCGCTTGATCTTTATTCGCTGCGCTGTGTCTATGTCGTCATCAAGCTCATAAAAGTCTTTACTCCATCACCAGTGATACACGCCGTTGCTAACGCGCAAAGGTCAGAAAATCGTTTGCAGAGTCTTTCCCTCATACACTCCAGAGGGCGACTCATTGGCAATTGTCATCGTCCAAGCTCCTGCACTATACAATAGAAAGTGCATGATAAGAGACGATAAGATAAAGTTCTAGTAAAGTTCGTCGTGAGAGGACTTTACTGCGAATTTGCTTACGTAGTCTAAAGTAGCACTTGTTGGGAAAACAGACTCTCCATCGGATTTCCAAGCTGACCTTTTTATCGATGTTAAAGCAGATTCTCAAAGAATCGAAGTCTCTTGCAACTTCAAAATCAAAAGTGTCAATAATGACATGAGTGCCGATTCGGGACTGTGCCAACTATTTGATGACAGCAGGTACTTCGTCTTGTTCTCGCTTATCCAGCTTAGAAATAACAGAACTAACAGTGCATTGGCTAAGGACGACGATGCCAATATCATCGGCATACATCAGCAATTTTACGCTCTTATAATAAATAGTACCCGAGCAATTCAGTTCTGCGGCTCGCGCAATCTTTTCTAGCATCAGATTAAAGACGCCACATGTCAGTGAGTTACTCCGTCTGAAACCTCGTTTCGTATCAAATGGCTCGGAGAGGTCTTTCCCAATTCTGATGGCGCTGCTGTTCGATTCTACTAGATCTAAAAATAAAAAAGAGCTGGAAGACTTCTTTTGTTAGATTCTTCAAGACGCACACAGTTGTCTTTTTCACAGCTTCAATGCACTTAAACCTTTTTTATAATGCAGATTTTACCTCAGGGAATAGATAGCAGTTGCATGGTGTAAGATGCGACAAATAGGGGAGACTCTCAAATTATATACTTAGTTAGAAATCTCTAAGCAAACTTTTAATGAACGAGCCGGTGCAGGGTACTTCTTCTGTGGCAGTGTGAGTATATAAATTTCATTGCTTCGTTTCCCGTACTAATGGCTTCATTGGAAAATCTAAGTAATACTTGTATAAGTCTAAGTCTTGTTGTGCGCTGTTATGTTGTTTAACAAATTCGAATGGAAAATGGTTTTGTGATAGAGTGGACTTTATTGTTTTATGTCACCTCCGGACGGCAAATCGGTTTGATAAGAACATTTTTCATAACATTTCCATGACCTGACAAAATTGTTTTCAATAATTTGATGATTCACATTCACAGTCGGCATAGAACATAAAACCAACTAGCAGCCAATCCAATGGGAACGACAGTGGCGTGCTGGTGTCGAACAATACCAGATTTAAAATGCCGATTTAGCAACTGGCTAAGAGCTTGTCATGCTATCTGAGTCAGTATCCACCTGTTATATTGAAGCAAATACTTTTGTTTGGAAAAACTACGAAAGTTAATCCTATAAATGAGCTTCGAAGGTCAGGGAGTCTCAACAGAGAAAAGCTCAACACTCATTCTAGGAGTCGTCGGTGTTTGAATGTAAACGTACCAGGTAGACATTTCAAATCCCCTCTCCCAAACTAATATGATTGAGAGAAGGACCCCAAAATACCCGTGCAATTATATTTGTATATTCAGCGGTCTGCTTAACTGAGATAATAATGCATACAAAAAATTTAGTACTCCCTTCCACCGTCCCTTTATTCTGTCTAGACCTCCCACAGAATTGCCAAAATTATGCTACGAACTAACAACACGAAAACAACCAACTTTATTCTATCACTCCCAACGAAGAAATTATAGTTGGAGTACTGACGAGACATTGTTTCACTCCATATCACGCAACTAAAATGGAATTGGTCCAGAACGACGCATGTGACTTATGCGAGAACATTAGAATACCTTCTTTGCCACTGCTCTGCTTAAAGCAGAGCTCGTTACAACTGCCTGGGATCGGTAGACTTTTCATCTCTGAAGGATATTGCTGACAAAAGTTTAAACTGTTTATTAAAACTCGCCAACGCAGGTATCTCAAATTATGTTTAATATGACTCCAACAACACTGGTAGCACTACGAACGCTTTTGGTCCTCATATAGACCTATTCAGATCTGCCAGATATACCTAACCTAGGTCTATTTAAATTTGATTATATTAGTCATTCCATTGAAAATGTCAGCTGGTACTTACTTACCTACACTTGGGGTGGCCCTCTCACTAGCAAAGATCCTTAAGACAACCCTAAATATTATAATTTATTTTCCTGCCCTATTTTTGTTACTTTGAAGTTACTTGTGGGTACAGATTTCCATTGCGAAAACTTTAGCCGGAAATATGATTGGGTATGCGCCCATTGGCACAGACTCTTCTCCGCCCGCACACCCTTACAGACATATTTTTATGCAAACTTTTAAACGCCAATGAAAATTCCTTCCTGAGATGCCTTCTCAAATAATCTGACTCAACATGGCGCTGCATTACCTATTTTCCATATTCTTAGCAGCATTACCGAAAAACTTTTCATACCGCAGACATACTTCAAAATGTTTGCACCAAGGAATTCTTCAGACCTGAGTAAAAGTGTGCGCGAGGAGCAAAGAAAAAGCCAAAAGCAAAGAAAACTTGAAAAAGTGGTGTGTAAAACAATACCCCAACAGCAATTATTAAAATACAAGCAACCTCTTGCTCGACAGCTCACTAACAAAATACAACAAAAATGTACCGGGATAAAAGCAAAAAAAAACACAGCTGAAGACTTTCTAAGTCCTACAAGACTTGCGCACAGAAGAGAAAGCCCGAAATTATAAAACTGAAAAGTTTTAGACACAACTTTTTTCAAACCTCACAACAACTACGTACATCCACAACAAAGACCCACCAACGGCAGTAGCAATGTACGGTATGTAAAGAAAGCAAGCAACAACAATTTTTTAAGTACAACCAAAAGCTATGTAAAGTTAAATGTGCTGAGGTGTGAGTGCGGCAAGCGTGGAATGCGCGCTGTAGGGTGTGCGGTTTGGGTGGTACAGCGGGGTAACGGCTGATGAAGTGCGTAAAGTAATTTTAATAGAAAATTGATTTATAATTGGAAAATCTTTTCCAGAAATTGATTTGCCACAAAAACCGCAGCGCAGCACCCAAACCATCTCGCCCTACCTATACCAAGTTTTAAGCAGTTGTTGTAAAGTATTTTTCTGCCTCCCAGCAACTGCGGCTGCTGCTTAGCCAGGCAACGTACGCGATGATGAGCTTGTTGAGTTGAGCTGTAGAAGCTTCGATGGCGATGAGCACCGCGTTTTATGCAAAATTTCTTTGGATTTTGTCTGTTCACCACTTGAAAGTCTTTCGCAAACTCCTCAAACGACTCGACTTGGCGCAATTCCGTCGGTCTGCTTGTCAGCAAGAGTGTTCGTCCAACATTCGTCAATTCAGACAACAATGTAAACACGCTCCCCGCACCTGCACACATACAAATACACAAATTTTAAAGAATCATATTCCAATACCAGCTCAAGGTGCTCACAGTTTCTCGTTGCTTAGCTCTAGCCCCCCTAGTGAGTGCGTCTTCTAATCTGCTTCTGCTGCTGCTGTTTGCATTTGAGGCGTTGTTAGGGCCAACGCCAACGTCTGCACGCAAAACTTTTTTTTGCACTGACGAAGAAAAACGTCTGAAAAAAAGAAAAATCGTTAAAAACAAAAGTGTTGGCAACTCTTAGAGTATGAATGCATTTCTTTTTGTATCTGCTTGCATTTTCGTTGCTTTCTAACTTCAAGTACTTACTTTCTTTCAGCAGAATTGAAGCTTTCTAGTGGTTGCTAATCGGCAGTGTTGTCTAAAAGTGCAGTGGAGCAAAATTAGTGAATGAAAAATGTTAACTGGAAGATGATTAATTTAACATTCAGCGCAAATCGTCTTAGCGAGAAATTAGTAGAAATTATCTGGGCTTATAGCGGTAATTTCTCGATAAGCAAACGAAAGTGTTCAAGGGTATTTCTATGTGCTATGACAATTGGGGCACACAAGACCAGTGCAAGCCTCATATAGAATCTAATGTGCTATACCAGTTAAGCACTACTTGTGACTATTTTACTATAATGCTCGAACTTTCGATTCAATCTTTACAGTTCAGTTTCCTCCATTGAACTCTAGAGTGAAAACGTAACAAAGTCAAAAGAGCCACGATGATACTTAGCTTCGCTGTGATAAAACTGTGTTCACTGAACATCGAGTACTTATACCTACATATATGAGATACTTCCACCACTTCCATTTCGAAGGCTGAAAGTAATCATTACTGGTGAAAAGTTCCAATCAACCAAAAAGGCCGAATATATATTCAACTAAGCAGCTAAATATGCAGATCATCATCCAAGTTAAGGATTTCCGATCCTCTACATATTAAAAAAAATAATTAAAGAAGCAAAAGTTATTAGCCTTCCGTTGGGCACCAGAGTCTGACCAAACTTTGTCTTTTCGACGTTGGATATGAATTTATCATATTATATTTCTATTTTAGTTAACGACTTGAGCTTCCGGGCAGCTTTCTAAAATTTAACTTTCTATCGATTTACGGATATAACCTCTTAAAAGGAATCCTCAAACAGGACTAAAAATGGTCGGATCGGCTGCCCAACCGAAGTTTTTAAGAAAGGTGTGCAGCGGAGGGTTAAGAATCCACTCTTAAACTTTATTTACAATTTTAGTCTTAAACCTAATTCTGCTTTCCAGCGACACATTTCGAACTCGACTGCCTGATCGTTGTGGCCGTTGCTTGCTGCCACCTTCATTAGCGGCAGTGGCGCAGTTCTTGCATAACCTCTTTACAACCTGTTGTCTGAGGCCGTCTTTGGCCTTGACTTCTCACGGTGCATTATAGAATGCAGTTAGCAATGTCTCCCCGTACACTATACGATGAAATTAGAATATTCGGACACTGCAACACGTAACGACCAATCGTGGGAGCATTGCAGCAAATGCGACAGGTGCATGTCAACTTCCATGTTGGATTTCAGCTACAGTAGTATTGATGTAAAACGAAAAACTGGCGTATTGGTCAAATCAGTAGCAACTGAGGCAGACCGCCCTAGTAAATAAATGACTATTAAGCGAATATCTATGCTATTGTGAATGCCGATCGCTTGATAAATCTCCAACTGTGAACAGTTTTTAATAATATCTTAGTCGTTGAAAGTAATACTCAAAGGAAGTAGTAAAATAATGGAAAAAGTAGGGTATTTGTATTCAAAAAGCTTGGATGAAATGATGGATGATGGTTAATCGTGCTATAGTGCCATCATGGCGATGCAAACTGACTGCCTCGAATAGACTACTGGAGAATCTAGACGCGATTCTCTTTCTTAAGACCTTTATCGGCCGAATAGTTTGAGAAAGCCAAAAATAATCATTGTCTTGGAAAATTGGGTTAAAGTATGGGTTACTGCAGAGTAATCCCGGGCAGCCATTGGAGTAAAGTTGTACTCCACAAGTAATTGGAGAATTTATAGTTTTTTTTTAAATAAATTCATTAAAAAACATTAAAATATCATTATTATAGTATTTTTGCCATTCTTAAAATAAAATAGACGTTGGCCACCCTATTTAATGTATTTTAAATAATTAATACAGAGATCCACAGAAGAACATTTTTTTCTTGTTTAGTGTTTCAATACATAAATTCTGATACTAGACGTCGAAAAGCACTAAATTACCCACTCTTATATTTTTAGAACATTGTAAATGATTTTACGAGAAGTAGGTACCCTATCAGGTATATAGTTTTCTTTATTCCTTTTAAACTTGATTTTTTTTTGTTTTAGGTTAGGCTATGTTGACCTGGTTAATTTGTAGCACGCATAGACCGCTTCGATCCATAGCGATACCAGATGGAGTTTCAAATAGTCCACCCGCATGTGGCCTGTTTCTATCGCGAATTTAAGGCGACATTACAAACCCACTGCTGAGATGCCTTCCAATCTGTTAAACTGTGGCGACCCAAAATATTTTAGGCGTCTTTTGAATAACGCAGTATAATCGCAAAGGAGATGCTTTACAGTTCTCCTTGAACCCTGCTCCCTAAATTTCCTACATTCCTCGCTGACCGAGATTCCTATATTATAAACATATGCTACGACTGGGTTATGCCCCGTTAGCACACTTATCATAGTTCTACTATATCTTCGTGTTTGTGATGGTATAAATCGAGTACAACTTCGTGTACGAGTTACTTCATGTTTACACATGCAAGTGGACGGACATTCACATCTTGTTCTGCATATTTTCGTCTGGCTAGTTATATAATATTCGTATTGACTTTGGTATTTCGTTAGCGAAATCCGAAGATACAGAGGTCTCGTTTTTTGCTATGTGCACTTATGGCCTAGAACCCAATAGAAATGTCGCCTACAATCCCTGCCAACCTTTTTACTATCTCCCTGCTCTGAAGAACTATCATATTTTGGAAGTTATGCTAACCGATGTAATTGTTTTAATGGCTGCCTGACTATCTATGTGAAAGTTAACCTTGGAGTTGGTCTCACAACTAATACGAGCTAAGGCTGTTGACTTTCCAACTGTGAACCCCTGTGCCTAGAATACACTGCAGTAATCTGGAAGCTTATATAAATTCCTTAGGTCTAACTCTGGACAGTATATCCCAGCGCCTACTCCACTAGTCATTTTAGTTGGAGCTAAGACACTTACACCATCCTTCTTTTTTATTGTTTTACATTTAGATGTTATTATTAATCGGTATTCTTGAAATAAAAGTGCTTCGAGGTTCTGAAATCATAAAACACGAACATATGTAAACGGCTTGATGACGATGAAAACACTGTGGTCACTATATTAAAATTTATTAAGCAAGTTGGGATCAGAGAAATACTTTGAATTCATGAAGAGGGCACAATATCTATTTTTGGTCGTAATGCTAAGTCCCCTCATAATAATAATAAATAAAAAATCAGTAATTTTCCTTAAAAAATTAAGAATTCCGATTTCTATAAAAGTAACTTTTATCGAAAAAAAAATTTCTGTCTACTAGTAACGTAAAAGAAACCAAAATTTGACATTCAGAAACCAAACCAATTATTTTAACGGGTTTTATAAAAAAAAAACAGTATGAAAACTTTTCGTGCGAAAATATTTTGTAATTTATTCAGATACAATTCATTAAATATCTCGAAACAAGGAATATGTGACTTAGACCACCTTCTTAGTTATGGGCACATATTTCTTTTAGAAATCTATAAATTTTATGAATTAAATTTCAATGTCTTAAATTTTTTTTTTTGTATAGGGTGTTTTTTTTAGAGGTTAGGTTTTCAAGTTGGCACTACTTTTTTCGTAGATGGTCTTTTTGACAGCTGTCACTTGATTTATGCTCAGTTTGGTTTGCCATTTCATAATGAATAGACTTACACCTGAACAACGTTTGCAAATCGTGCAAATTTATTACGAAAATAATGGTTCGGTTCGCGCGACGCATCGAAGAAAATTTTGTTCAGCGATGAAGCTCACTTTTGGTTGAATAGGTATCACTTTTAAAACATAATGGCAAACCCTTATCTTTATAATAAAGCTAAATTCTTGGCCATAACATTAAATTATATACGTTTTATTTCATCCTGAAAACCTAACCTCTAAAAAAAACACACTTTATTATTGTAAAATTTTGTAAATACTGTGAAATTTTAGTCCACGGTTCGCCGTTTGCCTTTCGTACCCTCCTAATTTCGTTTGCAGCCACATCGTTGTTGCTAGTTTCTAAAGACATTTGCTTTCTAGCTACCCTGCGCTCACGCTCTCTCCCCCAAAAGATACTTGAGTCAACTTTTCCAATTGACTTTGCTTACGTTGATATTTTGCTTGCTAACAGCTTTTCCACCAGTAATAGTAACCATGCGGCTAGTGAGCATAGATAAGAGGAAAGAAGGGGAATAAGAGATAAATGTTAGCAGTGAAAAGATGTGATTAGGTGCGTTAATGCCGCCACAGCTCAAGAAAAAGCAAAAGCAGAACAAGAAGAAAAGGAAGAAGCGGTGGCTACATTGTAATTTTGAAAATGAGTAAAGTTTTCTAACCTTAAAGTGGGTTTCTGTGGCTGTTGCCAAAGTGAAAATAAGCACAAACACATATACGCGCCCATGGATAGATATACAAACTACTATGCACACTAACAAAGCAAAAGTACTAGAAAGTAGTAGGAAAAATGTGAAATTTCGCTATCTTTACTTTGCTGTTTTTCAAGTATTCGCTAACCGCAATGCTGCGCGCAGCATTTTCCAAGACACTGACAACCGCCGCATAGTTGAGGTCCTTCAAAGTCATCTTCAACAGGCGGCTACGCTGAAATAACGTCTTTGTGGAATATTGTTTTTGACGTTGGCCGCTTTGAAGCGGAAACTATTACGAGTTGCTGATGCTGCAGCTGTAGCTGGCACTGCTGGCCATATACTTTGGACATGCACGCACTCCTCTAAGCTACTCTTAGCTGTGGCCGTGCGGCTTGCGGCTGTTGTGGTCCATTTAATTGAATTACGAGTATTTTTATTGAGTTTGCTTGCACACCGCGAGTGCATGAAAGGATTAACACGCAAAAACTTTTTTGATTTTCACTATCTCGTTTTGTTTTTTTTCGTTTTTGCTCAGCTTCAATTTTGCAAAATTCTTTTCCAGCTGCTTCCTCAGAGTTGTGCTTTGGCGCTTACAAAGTCATTTATTTGAGAATTTTTCCTCTTAATAAAGTTGCTAATACCCTTCGGAGACAACTCCAGCCCACCTGTGTGCTTATCGTGGACTTATACATGCCTTCCGGCGCTGACGATTTCGCTTTGTAATTCATTTTATTTATTGTAGGCGCAAGTGTCCTTCATAGGCATTATCTTCAAGGCGCGCAACTGCACACATACATGCATACACACAGAACATCCTTCCCTTCTTGGTCGCTGCGCTGCGTAGTTCGTTTTGCCTTCCATTGCTGTCTGATACAATTTGAAATTAATTTGCTTCTGCACGCAATTGTCGTCAGACCATAAGAAAAGAGAAGTGCAATCACTTTGCCTGCAATCGTTGCAAAGCTCAGCACTTATTACAACGGCGACAATAACAACAAATAAAGAAATTACCGTTGAAGTGTGTCGCTATACAAAAAATAATTTTTCACCTGGCTGCCTTATCTGCACTACTTCCTTTATCCTTGCTTCTTGTCTCACTGCGTGCCTCTGTCCTCTTCGTGTCCAGCGGCCGGTACTAGCCATCCATTGCAGCGGCTCAACATTTAATTATTTCTCATTTTTAATTTACAACCACTCGACTGCTTTGATTAATTTGCGCGTAAAAGTGCAGAAAATAAATTTTATATATTTCACTTGTGCTCTATTTCCACCACTCTCTCCTATCTAATGGAAGCGAAGGTGTTTCCTGAGAATGCAAAAAATTACATAAAGCTGATTTCATTAAAGTTGGTTAGTTTTAGTAGGCATTTTCTTATAGTAGAAGAGGTTAGAAATATTTTCAAATTTTATAAAAGGCTATGCTGTTATAGCTAGACTTAGGCTTCAACTGCGCTATTCCAGAAAGCAGCCTTCGTAGCCGAATATATTGAAGCATGACTACCATTCGGAAGTGCGAAGTTTCGAGTCTTCGTGCTTGACTTATTCGGAGTTGACTTAAACGAAAGCAATGGCCACAGCAAAACTCTGCTGCTTCCTAAATCACTGCCGCTGAGCTGTCGTGCTGTAACAATCTTCGCAGCAAAGCGACGACATAGAGTCGACTTTGCTTTGCGCTGTGCTGTAGCTTCGGCTGTTGAAACAGCATAAGAATATATTGGAATACCTTGAATTCAATCTACACAAAGTCACACATTTACGAATTCTTTCAGTGTATATATGAGACCAGCTCACCCATAAGACATTTTTCGGCATCACTTATGTATATACATAGTGTCATTTTATGACCCCCAGGCTATTCAAGCCAAATTGGGAAGGCAATTAAACCAACCAGTTCAGGGGATTAATGCTGGTAAAACAATAACGAAATAGACGAACCCGAAGGAATACTCAATTTTCATAGACCATTGTTTCTAATACAAGTTGTATTATACGAGGGGTGCCTTTTATATGTCGGGATTAGAGAACAAAAACAAATTTTAATCATCGAAAATCACTTTATTGTTTTTCAAAATATTCTCCATGAAGATCTACACACTTTTGCATGCGTTTGAACCAATTGTCGAAGCACTTTTGCCACTCTGAATGAGGTACCTCCAAAACATGCATTCTGAATGCCGCAACCGCTTCTTCAGGTGTCGAAAAACGTTGACCTCTTTTTCGTACGGGAATAAAAAGAAGTCATTCGGTGCCAAGGACTATACGGCGGATGACCCATTAATTCGATGTTTTGGGTGCTCAAAAATGCAGTTGTTTGAGCCGATATGTGAGAGCTCGCATTGTCCTGGTGAAGAGTGATCCGTTTTTGGCGATTGGTTTTCCTAATTTCTTGGAAGACAACTGGCAAACAAATGGTTGTGTACCACTCAGAATTTACTGTTCTGCGTTGTTCTAGTGGTGCGGTTGCGACATGTCCAGTTTTTCCGAAAAAACAGGCGACCATTTGCTTGGAAGTGCTTCGTGCGCGAACAACTTTTGCTGGATTTGATTGTGTACCACTCAGAATTTACTGTTCTGCGTTGTTCTAGTGGTACGGTTGCGACATGTCCAGTTTTTCCGAAAAAACAGGCGACCATTTGCTTGGAAGTGCTTCGTGCGCGAACAACTTTTGTTGGATTTGGCTCATCTAGAAACACCCATACAGTCGACTGCTGTTTACTTTCGGGCTCATACACGAGCCTTTTTTTGAGCGATTGACAAATTGTGTGGGATCCAGCGCGAACAAATTTTTTTGACAGTCAAATGTCAAATGTTTATGCAATATTGAATGTATGCTGGTCCCACTAATGCCTAAGATTGTCTCAATCTCACGATAGGTCACATGACGATCTTGCAATATCAGTTCGCGCACAGCGTCAATGGTTTTCGGAACAACAACTGATTTTGGACGACCTTCACGAAATTCGTCGTGGAGTGAACTACGACCACGATTGAATTCACCATACCATCGATAAACACTGGTCCTTGATGGAGCTTTAACGCCAAAAAATGAATTAAGTTCATCCATGCAATGTTGCTGAGTTAATCCACGTCGAAAGTTGTAAAAAATAATCGCACGAAAATGTTCACGATTTAATTCCATTTTTGGACCGAGATGAATCTTTTAAGTTACTGTAAGCAACACAAATAGCGCTGCTTTTTTAAACCGTTCTGAGTACGTAAAAGCCAAAAAATGTCAAACTTTGCGATACTGCTGTTGCTGTTAGTTGCCAGATTGCAACACCAGGGTTGCCAAATCCCGAAATATAAAAGGCACCCTCGTATTATTATTATGAACATATGGATGCCTGGTTTGGTAGGAGGGTCTTCGTAAAGGCTCTAGTATCACTGAACTAACGAGGAGGTACGGACTGCTTGTATTGGCATCACCGGAGCATGAGAACTTGTCCCAGTGCTGCCCTTAATGTCGTTTTGCACTTACTTCCTATTGACTTTCACTTTATTTCCATCGCTGCTAAAGTGCAATTAGGTTAAAAAAACTTGGTCTCTGTAGACAATCTCTCAAGGACCATGTTAGTTTTTTCGGTAGTTAACTCCTCATTTCTCTGAACTTCGAACAAATCTTGCTATACGCAAACTAGAGTTTGAGAGTCACGCCAGGGTAATCTTTCTAAGTTGGCAGGATTCGAACGAGGGGAAAATCTGCACCGAAGCTAGCACCTCTGTCTTCAGTGATGGCTCCAAGGTGAAATCAAGAGTCGGAGCAGGGGTTTTTTGTAAATCAGCCAATTTATCTATTTCCTTAAAATTCTCTTTGCGATCCTGCAGACCGGGAAAATGCTTAGGTAACGTGGGAGCGAGGGAGATATCAACATTTTAACCGATAGTCAAGCCGCTAGCACGGCTTTGACGACGCCATGGTACAGATCCAAATCTGTCAGCTTCTGTAAGGAGGAGATCAAATCTCTTGGGTGTGCAGGTAACATTTCTCTGATCTGGGTTCCCGAACATAGGAACATAGAGCGAAATTAAATTGCTGATGAGCTTGCCAGGAAGGGGTGAACTGAGATGGTCTCAAAGACCTCCTATCCAGTCATCGGCACTCCTCTGACTCTTGTTAAAAGGTAATTGCATAACTATTAGTTTTCACAGGAAACGTAGAAGAGATGGAGCTCCTTTTCTTCGTGTGCTATTTCGAAAACCCTTTGGCCCCTGTATAATAGAAGCAGAATGTAGAAAGCTCTGGAGACTCCATTTTAATTTTCTAACTCGTAGCTGTTTTTATCAGTTATTGGACGATCGGCAGACACTCCGGAGACCTACGGTTACCATTTAATCCCGATTGCAGTAGCTGTGGGGATCTTTCAGAGAAGACTGTTGAGCACTTTCTCAGTAAATGTCCGGGTAGGGCTGCTAGACGACTAAGGTCACTGGGTGCTTCTTTCTTTGACAGCCTGAGGCAGTGTCTCAACCTAAATCCCATTAGCTTTCTCCATTACATCAGCAGCTCTGGTTGGCTGTAGATATCTGCCCGTTGGAGGTCGCATAATGGAGGTTTCATAATGGTATCAAAACGGTGATTTATTGCTACTTGGGTAGTGCCAGACTGGTACTTCAATCATGTTACCTACCTTTTTTTCCTTTAACTCCTATTGGAAACATAAATTAAAATACTTTGAAAGCATTAAAACAAACTGAGTGGTCAGTTACTGTAGGAGTCCGAAAAGATTGCATCCTACCACCTCTATTCTTTAACATTTTTTTGGACGTCGTGACGAGCAAAGCTACACGTGAAACTAAATGAATAACTTGGGGACTAAATGGACGGATCGAAGATCTTGATTATACTGACGACATTTGTCTTATGGCACACACTTTTGCAGACATGTCAAAGAAATTAATGCTGGTAGCACAAACTGCCAGTAGTACAAACAAAGGTGAAGGCTTAACTGCACGCAAAAATTCCAAAAAAGTAACGCTCAGCTCGAAGACGTGGACTCGATATTTGGAGAGTATTATATCTGCTAACGGTGGCTCAATAGAAGACATCGCAAACCGCACAAAAACAAGCGAAGCAAGCTTTCGGTACTCTAAATGCTAAGTGGAACTCCACTATTATCACACGGCCTACAGAAATAAAAATATTTACCTCCAACGTGAAGTCCACTCTTATGTACGGTTGCGAAACCTGGAACCTTGCACTCCTCTGACCTTCAACCGCTGCAGGCTTTCATCAATTGTAGTCTCAGCAAAATATTGATCATTTTCTATCCCGACACGATCTCAAACACTGACCTAAGGAATCGTTGTAACCAGACACCAAAGAGCCTAAAAATCCCAAAAAGGAAATAGGGCTGGCTCGGGCACGTGTTTAGCAGAGACCAAACCGAACACACCCGCATCGCAATCGACTGGAATCCTCAAGGCAGCCGCCGTAGAAGCAGACCAGCACTCACCTGGATGAGGAATCTGGAAGCTAACGTGTTCAGAACCTACAAAACCTGGAGCGAAATCAAGAGGTTGGCGGTTGACAGAAGGAAATGGAGGAACCTTGTCGCGGCTCTATGCTACCGCGCAGAGTCATATGGCCATATAGGTATGTATATCGTATATTTTTTTGTGTTTCACTGTATGTATCAATAACTCACATACTCTACCTATACCATATGGCCGTTCGAATAGTTTATGTATATCCGCGCTCGGCATTATGACTTTTTGTCAGATCACTTTCATCAACGCTGCCATAAATCACCAGTTAAGTACACATCTCTTACAGCCTTGCAGTTAACTATTAAAAAAATGATGCAAGAATTGCGAAAAACAACCAATATTTTATGGCATCAAAAATGCTTGCGCCATAAACAAGTAGAGTATAAATGAAAAACAACAGAGGAAGAAGAAGAAGAATAATGAAAAAGAATATACATTTTTATTTTGCTATTAATTAAATTGTGAATTATGTACGCAATTCGCACGCCATCATAAATGGTTAGCCGAATGCCGAAACGCCAAAAACTGATGGCAATGCGGAGTGAGAACTGAGCGGCATGATGAACTGGGCACTGGACACGGGCTCCGCATACCAACAGGTAATGAGAGGGGGCCATAGAGGAGTGTTGCGCCGGTGTAACTAGTAAAGTGCGGAGTATGTGGCATATTGCTTTGCAACACATAAATACGAGCAAATGTATGCAGGCATGCCTCTACATACCTATGTAAGTATGTACGAGTATGTCCATCTACTGGTGTCGTGTCGTTGTCCACTTGATGAAGCTGCACGTAAATAATGCGCACGTATGGAGGCGCATAAAGTTTTATTATCACCAAACGAAGACGCTTGTAACTCAGGCAAGCAACCACATACACACATATATACATACAAGCACACTTATGTGTAAATACATACTCATACATATATCTAGCAACAGTCACAAATCAACATACAAGCGAATTTAATGCCAACAAAAATAAATAGAGCTCACAAGTAAATTAAAACTTTATGAGAACGAAAAAAGACGAATGTGAAGAGTTGGAAGAGCGCCGCCGCAATGCCAATGGCATCACCATGGCCGAGTAATGCGTACATATGTACATACATATAGCAATGAGACATCTTCTACATCGAATGTGATATTAAATTATAAATGAATGAAATTTTATGACACACACAAACGAGGGGTGCGCGCTTGTCCAAAAGGATGTGGATGTACCGCACTGCGTGAGCGTTGGTAACACAGCGTCAAATCAGATGAGCTCCTCTTCTGCACATCTTCAACTCCAACTCAAACTTTATCGAACTCCTTCGGTTGATATTGCAACACCATTTCCACAGCTCTCCACAAACTGTGACCACCGCAAACTGCTGCACTCAAAATTTTTATGACTCGTCCGTTTGCGGTTTGTCTGTCTGAGCGCTGCTGTACGTCTCTACCTTTGTACGAGCATGTCTAAATGTCTCTTTGCTTGTGTCTCGAATAGCTCAACTAGCTTTTTTAGGAATACTACGAGTATTTTCAATAATTTTTTCTTTGTTTTTGCCATGACTTTAACTTCTACAAGCACAAATCCAAGTTGCCACCGATATGAAGATAGAGATATCACGAAAACGGGCAATGATAGTCAAAGCAACGGCTAGAATTGCATTGAAATAACAAGCACACATACAAACATCTTAATTGGTATTGATTTTTGAAGTGGGGACAACAAGGCGGCCGCTGAAGTGGACTCCGTGGACTCAATTGCAAAGTGTGTTGTTTTTGCTATTGATGACTGCAACTTTTGCGCTCATAAAAATTTGTCAATGCAATAATTGTGTTGTGAAATATGACACGCATAGATGAGTTTTTAATTTGTTAAAAGCTATCCCAGGATATCGGGTACTATTTCCTCCTTTCCACTAATAGGTGATGATTGCGCGGAACTGTAGCATCGTTTCAAATTCACAAGGTGGTGCAGAAGATAGCGACCTGTTTGAAGGTTCTAAACTTTTCCATTTGAGCGTTAATATATTAGGCAAAGTAGCAATTCTTACTTTCGGTTAGACTAAAAGTCCTAACTGGAGCTATTAATTGTTCTTAAATTCTAAGTGGGTTACCTTTCAATATCTCTACTTGTCTTTTTTCCATTTTCTCAATTTTTTTATAAAAATATTAGTGTGGGAAGTACAAAATCCATTATTTTCTCGGTAGATGGCTGTAGTGATCGATATCTCCTAAAGTGCCGATCAAACCAGTTAAAATTTATGCTCGTTGGCAAGGTGTTATTTCACACTAAAAAAAATCATTTACTATTTTTTTGTTTGTTCCATTCAGTTGTGAGTTACAGGGTGTTAACAATAGAAGTCAACAAAGAGAAAATTCGGTACATTTTAAAGTTTTTCTTTGATAAAGACGAAAATGCAAGCCAGGCTGGTGAAAGTGTGAATGGTGTTTATGGTGCCGATACTACCAGCTGAATACGTGCAATTTTGGTGTCGTCGCCTGAACGGAATTGGCATTTTTGATGTTAAAGAAAATGTCGATTAAATCACAGAAATAATTGAAGTTGATCGTTGCTGAATTCAAAAAGAAGCTCGTTGTTTGAGCGCCACACCAATTAACACCAAAAACATGATGGATCGAATTTTCATCTGCAAAGCCTTGGCCAAACGGATTGAAATCGATCCATTTCTTAAATGGATGGGGACTGGGATAAGAAATGGGTCACATACGGCAATACTGTGCAAAAACGATCCTGGTCAAATCGTGATGAAGCAGCTCAAAAGGTCGCTAAACCAGAACTAACGGGCAGGAAGGTTCTATTGTGTATTTAGTGGGATTTGAAAGGAATCATTTATTACGAATTGCTTCCGTATGACCAAATCCTCAATTCAGAGCTTTGCTGTCAACAACTGGACCGTTTGAAGCTAGCGATTTACCAGAAAAGGCCAGAATTGACCAACAGAAGAGGTGTTGTGTTCCATCAGGACAACACAAGGCCACAAACGTCTGTAGTGACTCGCTAAAAACTTCGGGAGCTTGCTTGGGAAGTTATAATGCATCCGCCTTATAGTCCGGACCTGGCATTATGCGGGGTACCACCTTTTTCTCTCATTGCAAAACTTTCTGAATGATAAGAAATTAGTACTAAGAGAAGATTATAGAAAATCGATTACTAGAGTTTTTTACCTATAAGGATCAAGACTTCTATGAGCGAGGCATTATGAAGCACCTTTAAAATGGAAGCAAAATGGAGCACATTTGACCCAAATGGGACCATCAGAAAAATCTTAAATATAGTTTTGAATTTTACGCAAAAATAATGTACCTCTTATTCTCCAAACTAATATATTTCATGCTACAACACATATCATATAGATACAATTTTTTAAAAACTATTTCATCTGAAGTAAAAAAAAAAACAGTTTGTTACCCAATTTTATAGCCCATTCAATTTTAATATAAAAAACGAAAGTTTGAAGTGATTCAAAATTCTCCTGGATTTTTTACTTTTTCCCTTTGACAGTGTTGCGCATTTTCTGCATATAAGGAATGGCTGACAATCTTTTTATATGAAAATAGTTCGTCAGTTGGTTGGACTCAAAGTGAATTTCGGAACAAATGCCCGGTCGTCTATTGCTGAAGGAATCGGTCAAGACGTCGGGCTTGGGTTACACTTGGTGGTGTTTTTTTTTGAGCCGCGATTGAAAATCAACTCGTTGGCCTCGAACAAACTCATCACTTGAAAGCATCCAAACTGGGAGCCATATTGCCAAAGAGGGTCCACAAATGCCAAAGTAAAAATAAAAGACGTTGTCTGTAAAGTCGGTTTACTGACGATAGTTTAACCTGACAACGTCATAAGAAAATAATGATGGAATGGTTGCATTTTTCAAAAGAAAATTTTAATTTTATTTGTTCGATAGATATTTTGTATGGATATAGAGGAGGAGGTAAATGGATTGCAATGGAATAGGTCAAGTTACATTTACACAAACGTGAAAAATGACGAAACATTTATCAAATTCATGAAAGATATGTTCAATTTCGATTGTGCATCAGACGTTAATAAGTCAACAACACTAAGAGGCACCATCATCGATTTGACTTTATCAAGATACATTATACTCGAAACACTCCCTTTTATTTCCTACTTTTCCTATCATCGTCCTATTCTCAACAGAGAAATTGTTCATTACCATGCACATAGGAAGAAGGCATATGCAAATACAAATATGTGAATTTGTATACATATGCGCATATACATCCATATATATGCTCACTCAACTAGGAGAGAGCCAGATGTCGAACGTTGCCGAACGCTGGGACCGATTGTGCCTCTTTGTCGTTCGTTCTGCGCTCTCGCTTGCAGTTCAAGCAAGGTAACGCCGCATAAGCAAGATAACGCCGCATGAGCAAGGCAACGCTGTATGAGCAAATGTCACGCCGCATTTTTTGGTGCGCGCAGCCGGCTACATCGAGTTATAAGACGTTATCACGTCAAAAACGGTACAGTAGGAAAGATATTTTGCCATTTCTTGCAGAGAAGTTTTTAAATTTTTAATTTTTATAAATTTCAAACTGAGGGAGTTATAGAACCTTGACTTAAAGAAATTAGGTAGGGTAACTTGTGACTACTAGTGACGCTTTAGGTTCATTTGACCTTTTTCCCCTAACTGAGTTTTGTGTTCATGCAAATTTTAAAATCGTAATACTTCGGCAATTTGGTGTCAAAATTTCAAGCAAATTAGAGGACAACTGGAGGAGTTAATGAACTGTGGCTGAAAGAATTTAGCCAGGGCGAATTGTAACTATAGGATGGGCCATATATCGTTTGCTTTCTGAACCACCTATTTTTTTGAGAATGGTAACAGAAATGACATGTCAAATGTGTGCATAATTTACTTAAAGGTTTGACATTTACGAAATGGGACGCTATAGGCTTGAACAAAATTTGGAAATATTGAAAACCTATTTCCAAAGTGGTGAATCTTCTTCATCTTTTCTGATTTTCACATCGGTGGCTACGTCAATAAGCAAAATTGTCGGATTTGGGGCTCAGAAAATCCACACGTTACTGTAGAGAAGCAAATGCATCCACACGAAAATGAGCGAGGAGCCACGGTTACAGTAAATGGCGAGCGTTACCGTGACATGCTCAACGAGTTGTTTCCAAAAATTGAAGAGGATAACATGGACGGCATTTGGTTTCAACAGGACGGTGCAACTTGTCACACTGCCAAAGTTACACTCGAACTTTTGGCTACCGTTGTTGAAAACCGAATAATCAGCCGAAATTCCGATATCAATTGGCCACCTCGGAGCTGTGATTTAAGCCCGTTGGACTATTTTTTGTGGGGAGCCGTTAAGGACAAATGCTATGTGAACCATTCAGAGACGATTGATGCCTTAAAACACGAAATCGAAGTTGCCATTCATGAAATTCGAGCCCAAACAATCGAAAATGTGCTTAAAAATTGGGTTGATTGAAAGGCTTACTGTAAAGCCAGTCGTAGCAGTCATTTGAACAATATTATTTTTCATTCATAAATGACAATGTTTAATCTTCAAAATGAAAACAAAAATTTGAAAAAATATTGATTAGTTTTTTATTTATAGCCGATTCAAAAAGCAAATTTTACATGGCCCACCCTATAGTAACCCTATCATTTAACCGATTCAAAAAATAAAAATAAAAAAAAGGTTTACCCCAAACAATTAAATAGTTTTTAGTTTTGCACGAACTTTTCAAATGACCCTCGTACTATAACATTTTGGGATATTATATTGGATTCTCGCGTGGATAAGGGAGCATTGATGGCAAACTTGAACATTTGCCGGGGATAAGTGAGTGGTAGACTGCGCTTCGTAGCATTGAAACTAATCCCTTCGAAGAAATATGGGCAGTTCATTATTCCTTGATTAACATTGTAGGCAAAAGTTACTGATACGGCTTCTGAAAGTTTTTAGATTTATTAACATAAGACGAGATGTGTACGAAGGCATAGAGAGATTTAGAAGTCAGGAAACGAAGAGAAAATTTCAGAAAGAATCTTCTATTCCTGCTATAGGAAGTTAAACCTCCAAACGAGGCCAGTCCAAGTCCTACTAGATGAGAACGCACGAAACTCGTAAAAAACAATTTAATGTGTACGGATCAGAGTAAGAACAGAGTAAGACTCTGCAATAACGAAGTAACTAATAGAAAATTCTCAATGATTGATTGCACACCATTTTCGCGCGCATTCGCTGCTGTATTGCATTCACACTCAAATCAATATAACCCTTTCTGCACACGTGTCCTTAAGCAATTTTTTTGAATGAGTAAAAATGTATTGAAAATATTTTTCTATCAACTTTTTTCCTTCTGCAAAAATTCGTAACCTTCGCTTTATGAAAAACTTGAAGGCAACAAGCAACACAGCGGGACAACAGCCTAATGCAATGCCAGTGAATCATTAGCACAGTGTGGGAAAGTGAGACTTGGCTTCAGTATCCTTCGACGCGCTTTATGAAATAACACTTCCATATGTGGCAGTAATGATAGCCTCGCGGGACAGCGCATTGATTCAAAATGTGTTTCATTTTGATACTCAATCATGGCTCCAATAAGCCACAGGGACTACCCATATTATTGCCACATTTAAGTAGCAAATGTTTATGCAACTGTGGCCACATTTTGAGGAAACTTAATCGGAGGGTCGTCAAACATTCCCAACACACACACATGTGTTCCTATGTAAGTGTGTTAGTAAAGCTGCCGACAATTGTTCAACGATCAATCACAATTTTTTAGTTGCTTTCATACCAAAAACAAAAACCAAGTACCTTTCTCTTACTTTCCCTTCATATACTATATGTTGTTGAATAGATTTTTGAGTAATGTTGCACGACGCGTGCCGGTGGCTTGTAAAAAACCAAAACGAAAACAAAAACCAAAAAAAAAAAAAAAAAAACAATACATTCAAGTACATTTGTGCGCGTGTGTGCGTGTATGTGTGAATTTTCTTTAAAAAGCAAAAACGAATTAGAGCTCATCTCACTTTTCAGTTCTTTCACCTTAGTGACTTCAATTTCTTGCCGCAGCATTCAATACGAGCACCAGCCTCCCAATGCAATGATTTTCCCCACAGCACTCAACGGCCAAGACTGCTACTTTCTCTACTTTTTAGCAAGAGCGTCGGTGGAGTATTCGTGCGCTTTGTTGTTTTCTCAAGGATATGCTGTTACACATCAATTGAGCAACTGCAAAAGCAGCACGACAAACAACAGGCTGGCAAAGCAGTCATTCCAGCAGCCTGACAGTTAGGCAGTCGTCAGGCAGACAGGATATTCCCCAACAGCAGCGTCGCAGCGCATCGTCCCTGTGCGCGTTTATGTCATTTTCTTGCATTTCCCATACAACTCCTTCCATGGCGTGTTGATTTTTTACTATTTCTCTTTGATTTTTTTTACATAGTTTTTATTTTTGTTTACATATAATTTTTGAATATTTTTCTACGACACTTTTTCTAGACTTTCCTTTTTCTTTTGTCCGCCCGCTTGCCTTTGTTGTTGCCATTATTGTGGTATATCGCATGTCATTTGATTATTTGTGCTGAGATTTCTTTTTGTTGTTGCTTATTTCCCTTTTTCTCGTCCGGTTTTTCTATTGTTTGTATATTGCATGTAGTTTAGTGAAAGTAGCTGGTTTTTTTAGGAAGAAAAAAAGTAAGCTATTTCGATACTTTTCTCTATAATTTATGCAACCCTGGGGAGTCATACTATTCTATTCGGTGAAGTTGAACTCCGTTTTTATTTGCTTTACTTATATTTCAATTTCTATTTTGGTTCTTTTTTTAAGTAGTTTTTTACACCAGCGCCCACTGTAGGGTATTATAACTTTGTTCACATAATGGTATACTCTAGACATACATATGTACATAAATATATGTTTGGGTAAACCAAAGTTATCGAAATGGGGAGATTAATATATTTAGTCGGGTCTGTCTGCCGTTCATCATCTGTTCATCAGTCCGTCAGTCCGTCAGTGCGTACGATAACACGAGGACAAATGTGATATCCTTGCGTAACTGAAGACAAGTGCGAATTTTGATCTCATTCTTAATGCAGAGGCGGTACTATATCGGTGATAGTTCTGAGACAATCTCTGATTAAAGTTTTTTCTAAATTACAATTTGTTCTGATTAATTCGGTGAAAAAAATCTAAATCCGATTAATCCGGTTCAGCTCCTCCTTCGATGCCGTCTTTATATCGTCAATCGTAGCGTAGCGTCGTCCTTTCATGGGCCTCTTCAGTTTCGGGAACAAGAAAAAGTCACGCGGGGCCAGATCTGGGGAATTCGGTGACTGTGGCATCATTTGCGCGTTGTTTTTGGCCAAAAAGTTACGCACAAGCAACGAGCTGTGAGCAGGGGCGTTATCGTGATGCAAGAACCAATTTTTGTTCCTCCACAAATCCGGGCGTTTGTAGGTACTTGCCTTCTACTACTATTCCTTATTGACTACGGCAAGAACTCATGATGCACAACGCCCCTGCAATCGAAGAAAACGGTAAGCAAAACTTCTACATTTGACCGAACTTGGCGCGCTTTTTTCAGTCTTGATTCGTGCGGCAGCTTCCATTGAGGTGATCGAGCTTTGGTTTCTACGTCATAACCATAAACCCACGATTCGTCATCAGTTATGACCCTCTGGAGCAAATTTGGGTCGTGGCGGATAGAATCCAACATCTCATTAGCAATGTTCTTGCGATGCTGCTTTTGGTTGAAATTGAGCAGTTGTGGTACGAATTTGCCCATACCCAAATCATTGAAAAAAATCGATTGACACGAGCCAATCTAAGTGCTCAGCAACTTCTATAACGGTGATTCGTCGATTGGCATTGACATTTTCTTCACTTCATCAATTTTTTCGTCTGTTGTTGAAGTGCTCGGGCGTCCGGCACGCTTTTCATCGTTCACATTTTCTCGGCATTCTGAAAACATTTTGTACCACCGATAAACGTTGCTTTGGTCCAAAGTAGCTTCTCCGTATGATCAACATTCGGAAAGCATTCGCGCACTTAATTTCGTTTTCCACACAAAATGTGATACAGGTTCTTTGATCCATCTTTTTGAATCGGTAAACATCGAAGACGAGCCGAAACACGTGCATCCAAAGCAGCTGTCAACAATTCACTGAACCTAGAAAAATTACATTTTTCTGCAGGCACTGCAATCGCAATTTACAACAAAGCAATTTTTGGGACAATTGCAGTTATAATCCTTATATTTGCAAAATTTATTATGTGCAAAGTCTACATATTTATACTCAGTAGCAGGGATGTAGCAACGAAAGCTCCTATTCTCATAGAAAAATTTGAAAATTTCTGATTGCATACTTTCACCGACGGAAAAGCAAAATAGGATTGATGAGCAGAGCAAAACAGAATTTGAGTTAAAATCAAAAGCAGCAAAAGTAAATATTTGTGAGTAGATGCACATAACTTGGGTAAGAGTAGTTGCCGCTACTCTCATAGAGGCATACTAGAGTGGCAGTAAAGGTAGTATAAGGTTTGTGGCATTAACAGAAGTGAATATGAATAGAGGGTGAACCTTTAGCGGTGTATAGCGCTTGGACAGCTGCCTATTGCGTAGTAGGAGGCAAAAGTTTGCATTTTTGTTGCGAAGATTACAGGAAGTCTACCACCACCCACACTGACTGTCTTTTGGAGTTTGAAAGTACGAGTACAGCGAAGAGTAGACGAGACTCATCAGCGATAAAACGCTGAGGCTGAGGGCTGATAGGTTATCATCGTCACCTTCATTGGTCGCTGGGTGAGTTAAAGTGCAGCATCTCTAATGCATGTTGCAACTCCATAATAACACTCACACCGTCAATGCCTGACACTTCCGCCTCCATCTCCACTGCCACCTCCACCTTTGTCATCAATGTAAATTGCAATTTCAGTCTCGCTTCTTGTTGTTGTTGCCGTTGCTGATGCTTGCATTGGATTCGACTTTGGTCATTTGCTGCATTTTAGTTCGTCGAAGCGTAAATTAGGATTTCAAAATGACATTTGGAATATTTACGACTTTGGCTGTTGCTACGCAAAGTGCCAGCCCTCACACAAACTAGGAACTATATGTAGTAGGCGCATGTACATAT
>JAYXIM010045914.1:0-14197 GCA_037575425.1 Anastrepha fraterculus
AGCAGGGCAGCTAAGGAGAAGGTACTGAGATGATTCCACCTCATCCTCCATACATCCAGGGCAAAAAGGACTCAAGGTGATTCCAAGTCTCACAGCATGCATTCCTCGCGCATTGTGTTCTGTGAGAGAACCCACTTGATTAGAGAGCTGATATTTTGTCAGCTTCAGAAGCTCGCCCGAGCGCCTCCGGTCCACACGTGGTCAGAAGGATTTCGCGACCTTACACGTTTGTGTACTTGCCCAGCGCTCGCTGAGTTGGCGCGATGCCCATCTCTCCAGGAGCAGACCGCAGGTAATCAGGGGGATCCCAATTCTCTCCCTTCGCCTCACATGTTCCTTGTCTGGCCAGCTCATCCGCCTCACAGTTTCCCGCAATGTCGCTGTGACCAGGAACCCAGATGAGGCTGATGTCAAAGAATTCGGACGCAGTCGAAAGTGAAGTCAAGCATTTCTTGACCAATTCCGAATGCACCGTCATAGACCCGAGGACCCTTACTGCCGCTTGGCTGTCGGAGTAAATATTTACTTTCTTGACTGTTAGTACGCATTTGAACAGCCAATCAGCTGCCTCCTTGATTGCGCTACCTCTGCCTGGAACACACTGCAGTGGTCTGGTAACCTGAATTTGAGACTGATGGGGAGCTCCTCTCAAAAGACTCCTCCGCCAACCTTTCCTTCCAACTTCGATCCATCCGTGAACAAGTTCACCAGGCCCTGCCCCCAAGTGTAGCCCTCCGTCCACTCTTCCCTTGACGGAATAAGAGTGGAGAATATTCCGGTTCGACTAAACGAGGGTATTCACTGATCTGTTGACAGAATGATGAACTCGAAGTTTCTAAGGATGCTTGAGTGCCCATAAGTGAGATTGAGCTTATAGCTCCAGCCCCTCAGTCTGATTGCGGTTCGTGTAGCGGCAATTCTGCCTGCGATGTCTACGGGTACCACATTTAACATTGCGTGGAGCGCCAGAGTAGGAGTCGTTCGAAGCGCCCCACTGATTCCAATGAGCGCCGACCTCTGAACTCTCTCCAGCTTCTTCATCAACGTCGTCTTCTCTAGTGAGTTCCACCGCAGAACGACGTGGTGCCAAAAAGAAAACGGCTAGCACTACTGATAATGTAATTGTGACTCTTGCCAAGAGTGATAATTTTAAGTCATCAAAGCCATTGCAGCTATAATCAACAACGTAGTATCAGCGCGAACTGTACGGCGTCGAGTGTACAACATGAACCTACCAGGCAGAGTAACTCGCAAAGTGCGAAACTGCTGCTGGGCGAAATGGCAGACAAGTGTTCTCCCCGCGTCTCACAACAAAAAAAAAAAACAATCACAGTTAATCGCGGCAGCATCCATATAAAAAATTGGCGATGCTTCTATTGGTATGAAGTGGCACCTATTCACCTCATAACCCTAGTGTACAAATTTATTTACAAGAACATACTTAAAGAAATTTCCCAAAGAGAATATGCCACTTAGGTGGGTTTTTTATGCAAAATAATAACCCAAAACGCTCCTGAATATTAGTATGTGAATGGTTTTTACAAAATAATGCTTAAGTTATGAATTGCCCCAACTTAAACCCCACTGAAAACCTTCCGGAAGATTGAAGGAAGCGAATCGGGAAGCAAATACTCAAAGATAAAATAAAAAGGATTTATGGCAAAAAATCAAACAACTCTGGTATTCCATTCCATAGGGTTCAAAATTCTATGCCAAATTGAATAGAAAAAGTCATTAATTGCGGTAATACAAATCGCATTTTTAATAAAAGAAGTTCTTTTTTTATTTCGTAACTTTCGTACCTATTTTAATGGCTATATGAATATTTCCCTTTCATTCCTATTGTCACTGGTTTAAGTTTTAAAGGATCCTTGAACTATTATTTGTGTTTCTTATATTAGTCTAGTTTTAGTAGAGTAGAACTAGTTAGTTTAAAAAAACTTTCATTTCCCGTTTGAAACTGGGGGGTATCTATTTTCGAGTACGTGCTTTTGAAAAAAGCTTCGTAACATTGAGGTCATTAATTATTTATTTTTTATTTTAGTTATAGTTTTCAGTGGCTTATTGAATCTCTCTCTTAATTAAAAATACTATATGTATATATTAAAATTTCAAACAGGAAAACAATCATGAATTCTTGTCTTACTATAATTACAATTTTCAAATTTCATATAATTTCGTACAAAAAATTTCATTGGAATTTAGTGCCACGTTAGATTTCTTTGGCAAAGTATACCCCGATATATTTTTAAATTTTTATTTCCATTACACACACACATTAATATTTAGAAAAAAATTAAAATTTCGGGTGCTCCTCCTCCTCCGCATCTTTTTCAATAAATGTAGGGACCTACAGTTTTATGCCGCCTCCGAATGGCAGATGGCTTTTTGTGGCAGAACTCTCCTCGTAGGTTTGTCAATGCCTACCGTGGGAGGATCGCTATGAGAATAAACATTTGTTATCATTTGGTTTTTTATGTCAGCAGAGTGATTTCAGCCCGGGCTCATTGAATATGAATCTACTTGGTAGAAATAGTCAACACCAAATCTCATTACTTACTTAAAGGGTGGTTAAGTTTTAAGGGCAGGTAGGTATTGATTTTGAATAAAATACGATTTTTTAGGAAATTATTGTCATTTCTCTTTATTATGATAATATTGGTATGGATCAATTACGCATGTAACAAAATATCGGCCAAATGGCCGCCGTGGCCTCGGTTGTTGCTGGCTTATCGACGTACACCTGTTCTTTCAAATAACCCCAAAGGAAGAAGTCCAACGGTGTCGTTGTCGTTTAGGTGTGATTCACATTCAACATCGACCCTTGAAATTTAACCACCCTTTAAATTATTTTCGGTGTAACATCATCGTCATCGGCTTGCTTCGTTTAACTTGTTATGTTAAGTTTTTTAATAACTTTTTCACAAAATAAAAAAAGGCAGAAATGCCTTCGGAGTTTTGCCATGGTCTGCTGAGGAGCAACCGCTGTAAAAAAAGTGTTTTCCATAATTTGGTGTTTCGTGGCCGGGGTTTCGAAACAGCGCACTTCCGAATGGTAGTCATGCGCTAACCAACTCAGCTATGGCAGCCGATGGTAGATACGCAAAAATTCTGGGTTGCAACCCGCAAATTCTGACCCACATTTCCCCCTATGAATAACACAAAATATGGAATATCGATTTCTTTCTCCACTTGTTTGCTTGTGTAAAATTTGCAAGTTATTATAAAACAATAAAGAATTGAAGGTTGACAGTTGACATGAAAATACGCTTTTCGCTAAGCTGAAAACATCAAAATCGACTTTTTGCAAACAACTAAAATAAAAAAAAAAACAAATTATATAAAAAATTATAATAAATGGAAGGGATGAGCGATGATGAGGAAAACCCTTTCAATAAAATATGTAATACTTTTATTCTGAACAGTAAAAAGCTTTACAAAATAACATACAAAAATACGTTTGCTTACACCGAAATCAGTGTTTGTGTGTGTGTATTATATTTCTGTGGATTCTTGTTGTTGTAAATCTGCGTACATTAGCATGATATATGACTTAGAAATTCGTTTTTTTCTAGATTGCGCATACAGAGGTATATTTCTCGCCTGTATACACACACGCATTAACAAATATTTCTACCACAAAATAATAGCAAACCTGCTCTGGGCTATACTCGTATCTGATGTGTGAGTTTGTGTGTTTGTACGCTACATAGTTGGATCACACATCAATAACTCAAATGACAGCGGAAATACGACAACCGGAAGACGGGTGGGATATGTGCTCGCACACACAAACGCACACGTTCATATGTAAGTACTTGTACATGTTTTCGTACCTCGACAGGCGTAACATTAAAGGCCGCTAAGTGAGGTTGCGCAATATTATTATTATGGTGGTGTTGGTGATGGTGATGGTGATGACGACGATTCTTATAATGCTGCACATATTCGGTATGCCGATCTTCTCTGCATCAATCTGTGCGGCATTCAATACGATTTTCCTTTTTATATTTGTTTGATTGAATGAGTCATTCGTTATGCTTTTATTGCGCTTGTTTGCCGCGGGCCAATGTTCGCAAAATAATAAAGTAAAAATAAATGAAAATATGCGCCACTAAAAAATTGAACCCTTTTACACTGAAGATTTCGTGTTCCAGTCTTTTTTTATTTTTTGTTTCTCTTTCTTCTTTGCTCCCTCAACCTACATTAACCGATGTAACAATACTTGCACGCACGCACAATTTTTGCAACCCTTTATTATTTAATTTTTTTCACTTTTCTTGTTTTTGTGTATGGCATAACGAATGCCTCCACTTTGCACTTCAGCATGGGCGAGTAAGTAATGAATTTCGCGTAAAAAATTGCAAAAAGGATATCCGCAATTGATGGTCAAAAAGTAGATAAGTATAGGCAGTTGGCGGGGTTGATGATATCAGTGTTGTTGCTGGTCAAAGTATAAAGATACTAAAAAAAGGGTGATGTGCAAGTCAAACAATAAAATAAATATGTATTTAAGTACTTCTGTACTTAACTGGTAGAATTAGTGAAATTAATTGGGTTTGCGTAAAATTTCTGCGCAAATGCAATGTAATTTTTTGCAATTTTATCTACATTTTTGACAATGGTCCTGCCAGTCGGTCCTGCCAGTGCGAAGTGCAGCTTTAACATCAAAAATGCTTGAACGGAGTCGACGAAATCAAAATTGCACGTAATTAGCTGTTACAGTATCGGCACCATAAACCCTATTCATAATTTCAATGGCCTGGTTTGCATTTTAGCATTTTCGCCTTTAACAAAGAAAAACTGTAAACTGATGACTTCGATTGTTAACACCCTGTAACTCACAACTGAATGGCACAAACAAAAAACAGCAAACGAATTTTTTTAGTGTGAAATGCCATCTTGACAACGAGCATAAACTTTAAATTATTTGATCGATACTTTACGAGCTATCGATCACTACAACCATCTACCGAGTAAATAATGGATTTATTTTTCCCCAAACTAACTAATATTAAATATGAGATCATATAACTCCTAGTTGGAACGTAGCCCATCAACAACTCCTCTTCGCCATGGAATACGGTTTTGGGCAAGGGCTCTGAGTTCATTTGAGATCGTATGCATTGACCTCATTTCAGCTCCCGTGGAACGGCGCTAGTTGGCTCGTGGTCTGTCTACATTTCGTCCTGTGAGCTGAAAGGAGTTCCATCCGCAGCGTCTGTTGAGCGATTGTTGTCGTCACTCTTTCTCAGGATGTGACCGAACCTTTGCCATTTCCTTCTGCGGATTTCAGACGCCACATCGGATTGGTTTGCCTTCCTTAGTAACTTGGTGTTAGATATAGTTCGAGGCCAGAAAATTCGCATTATGTGGGGCACACAGCGCTTACTGAACGTTTTGCGATACCTTGTGATCATTGCGGTGACCTTTTATGTTTTAAGGGGTTACATGGGTTTCGTCGGGTAAAAAAAGGCCTATTTTCAATATTTTTTTTCTATGTAAAAAATTATTTATTTAATTCAAACTTTTCTCTGTCTTATAGATACATACATATTTAGAGAATAATTTCTGAAATTTTCAAAGAAAAAAAATTAAAACTCCTCCATTGTGACGACATTTCCGGTGGAAATGAAAAAACAAAAATAAGTGTTTTAGTTAAGACCATAAACTCGTGCTTGAACGAAGGAAAGAAAAAAAAAGTAAAAATTGGAATTTTGGCAGACATTTTTCCAAAAAAATGAAAATTTCGGTCAAATTTGCTTGACATTTTGTTTTTTTTTTAAATAGTTGTAATTGAAAAAAAAAAAAAAAAAATCCTTCGTTCAAGCACGAGTAAATTGTATTTCGAACACCTGTGTAAAATTTCATCAAGATCGGTTGAGTAGTTTTCGAGAACATTTGACAACCGACTTTGAAAACACGGTTCCGAGAAAAACGCGTTTAAAGTTTTGAGTAACAATAAAAGTGGCTTGGAGCGCACACATTCCAAAGGCTGTATCTCCGAATTTATTATTCGGATCGACTTGAAAATTTAGGATAATATTCCTGAGATGTTGTAGAGTTTAATAAGCAAAAAAAAAACCCATGTACCCTCTTAAAGCAACAACGGACTCGACGCATGCATCGAAAATTCAAAGTTTGGTGTGTGTATTTATGTTTTTATTTTGCCAGACTAGTGCAAGAGTACCGAATAATGAAGTAAAGTGACTTTTTGTTTTTCTCACTTTCTCAATCTTCGAACCACCTCTGACCAAAAAGCGTTTTCATATGGCCTGAGCTCTTTCAACGATGCGGACTCGATCTCTACAATTGTGGCAAATCTCCTTCTATTCATAGGTATTTTCTGTTTTGAGAAGAAGAAAAAGTCACAAAGGGTCCAATCCGTTCAGTATGGTTGGTGAAGCAAAATTAGGAAGGTATTTTCGGCCAGAAAACTTCAGATTTTTTCCCTCATTCTTCTCGATAGCAGGAAATCACCGAGCACACCAAAACACGGCTAACCTTCTTGTGTGTAAAAAAAGATTTATTACAGATATAGATTTAAATGTCTTTGTCTTACAGCCTTCGCCTCATTGACGATAAAAAAAATTGCTCGTGGAACAGCGTATTAAAATTAAGAGCTGAAACCTCCTCTCCTATACACTACCAACCAATGCTGTAGAATGTCTGGGATCATTGTTCTATTGCTGCATAAGTGAGCGAGTTCTACCCAGTAAATAAAGCCTTGGCTTCCCTGAACACGTCCTATTAATATATACAAATGATCTAGACGTGATAGTACGAGTGGACTAACAAAAGCTCGGTAAATTGAATTGAAAAAAGGATACGTATTTTTATTGTTATTATTATTTTTTTGTTTTTCAATTATCAAACTTTATTATTCTTTATCTTCTCCACATAATTACCATTAATTTCAATGCATTTTTCAATCTGTAAATCAACTATTAAAAAAAGTCCACAAAATCGCGTTTTTGCGGCTACTTAAGGTCAGCATTAACCGCATTTATTGTCTCTTCATAGCTACCAAAGACATTTCCTCTCAAATTTTTCTATAAAATTTCAAAGTAGCGGCACAGTTATTCGATTTTTCCTATTTTGAAGTGAGTTTTTAAACACTTTTCGTTAACAGTTTTCAGTACACCCTTTGACAGTTACTGTCTGAGAAGAATCTAACGGAATAGCAGCATTTATGTTCTGGTGAAGTGAACCCAGATCATAACTTGTGTTGCTGACTCTTGCTGCATGGCCTTCACAGTTGGATTTGCTGTTTTCGGGCTCCATACCGGGGACTGCTGTTTGGTTTCCGGATTATACTTAAAAAACCAAGCTTCCTCACCTATTACGATCACATTACAGTTGATCATATTAAACTAAGGACTTTCCGTTTTCGAATTTTCTTAAAAAATATTGAACAAAATTTACTCCAGCTTCTTTTTGGCTCTCATTCAAAATTCTTGGAGTCCATTGGACTGATTTTTCTGCGTATTGCAAATAATTATTCAATATTCGCGATACTACCATAGCATTCAAGTCCAATTCACTGCATATTATTTTCTGCGTCATTCGTAGCTCTCCGTCAATTGTTCGCTTCACCAGGGGCAAATTTATCTCGTCGGTGGACGATTTTTGCAGTCTATCTCGAGGCTCGTCCTCCATAAAAAAATATTCATTCTGGAATCTTTAATACCACTTACAAATAGTCTTAAGGGATGTGGAGTCCGTTTGTATGCTCAATACTCATTGAATATATCCACATTCTTCAGTTGACTTCGAAAGCCGCAAAGTAATGAGTAACGAATTTTCGGTTGCGGCGCTGTTGGAGTTTTTACGGACATCAATGATTTTACGTTTTCATGCCTCCATTTCAACCGATTTGTTTGATAATTCTAAATGAAACATCGCAAGACTATAGCAAAACTAATGGCATTTTAAAATATTTTGAAAAAAATAAAAAATACCATTAACTTACTGAACTTTTGTTAGTCCACGTATTCTGCTGGTGGTGACAGAAGAAGTTGTTATTGTACTTTTGTGGAAGGTTTGACTACACTTTGCGCTTTTAATTGGCGTCAACTAGCATGTGAAGGAATATACGAACTCGTCTGCATCAACAAAGAGGCACAATCCCCTTCTTGCATAAAACGAACTAAATATCAGGTAGATACCTATGAAATGATACTTTCAGCTATTGGTCCAGGCGCCTTCCGATTATCATTTGTTTGCATCGATGGACCACGCAGCGCTTCAATTCTCACGAAAAAGCCAAAAAATGGCTGTGAGATAGGAAAAATGTGTCGCTAGCGATAGCTATTATTTTGAAGATTAAGTTTGTAACCATTTTTTGTTAATAAACGTTTGAAATTGAAAAAAAGTCTCATTTCATAGGTATGTACCTGGTAAATAATCGACGCGTACACTTCTGTTACCTGTTTGGCCGAGCTCCTCCTGCGGATGTTGTTCGTCAAATGGAAGGACCTACAGTTTAAAGCCGACTCCGAACGACAAATGGGTTTTATGAGGAGCTTTTCCATGTCAGAAATACACTCGGAGGCTTGCCATTGCCTGCAAAAGGGCGACCGCAATTAGGAAATAACTTTTTTTATTTTCCTGCTGTTTCATGCATAGAGATTCGAAACAACGAACTCCGACTTCCGAATAGTAGTCATGCACCAACCTATTCGGTTACGGCGGTCAACGTGAAATTTTCAGGGTAAACAGTTAACAGATAATTCAAATTCTTCAAATACTCTTCAAATATTTTCTTAGTTTTATCCGACTTGAAGCACATTGTCGATAACGGACGGGTGGATATAAAAAGTTCTCAGCTATAATTGCCCATCATCAAAACAAAAAGATTCCCTTGAACAATTAATTTCAAAGAACATTTTTTTTAATTATCTAGAATACTAATCAATAAAGCAAGTGTTTCTCGGCTAGCGATTCAATATAAATTTCTTGTTGAAATTTAAAAATAAGTAGTAAAATAATTTATAAGGAAAGCAGTAAATTCGCTTAAGCATCAAAATGCGATGATATTACCTTCTCTATTATATTCATCTCCTTTTTTTATTCTATCCATTCACACAGGTGTTCCCTCTATGTAAATACTTATAACATTATAACTACTAAATTACTAATTTATTTGCTTATCAAAACATTAAACAGCGATACTTATCGACTACTCCAAGACATTCTTCATTATAAACACAAAACGCTCGGAATAAGAGTTAACTAAAATGCAATAAAACAATGGAGAACGCCAAGAGAAAACAATAAAAACAAAGTAGTCAACAGCCAACTGACAAGAAAAAATTAACAAAATATTGAATTTCATAGTAAATAAATTTACTAAAATTGGTAAGAAAGCAAATAGTGCGCAACAGAGAAATTTCACTAGAAATCATAAAAGTTTTGATAGCTTGCGTTAAAAAGGGCCCCAATGGATTAATGATTGAGATGAACAAGAAAAAAACCAAAACCCACAAAAACAACAAAAACAGGAAAGAACAAAGACGATAAGGAAATGTTGTTGTAAGCAACCAAACAAAAAGCGAGTTGAAGAAGTGTACAAAGAAAATGAAAAAAAAAACAATGAATAAAGCGATGCTGCTATGGAGGCGGCTTATGATGATGGGAAACGCAGCTTGAAAACTAATCAACACCAGCGACTGTTCATAAGAATTACTGTATTCGAACGATAACTCATCTAGCAACGACGGACCGATGAAATTGATGCGCCATTAAGGGAGCGACCGCGGTGCGCGGAAGCATCTTCAACGGATGCTCGTCAACTTTTGTATTTTTGGTTGCTCACTTGGACACCGGTAAGCTTGTGTTTTATTAGATTTTATTTTATTTTGCTTTTTATTTTAATGATGAATTAATTGTTGCATAAAAGTTATAAGAGCATAATGATTATCATGAAATGAAATAAAAATTGTAAAATGCTAAGGGGGTTAAGCTTGTGAAATGAATACATTTGCTTAAGAGCAGTTATACAGGGTCATTCAATAAGACCGCAGGCTTTTTTAAATAAAACAACAAATTTTGACGTAGTGATTTTTTATTAAAGTGGCGCTTAAACTGTGATATTTGAGAATTTTGTTCGCTGCATGGCATTGTGGCAGCTGAACTAACACTCTACAAGGCTTTCATCATGCCCATTCTAACGTATGGCGCAGAAGTGTGAGCTTGGACAACATCCGATGAAGCAACGCTTGGAGTGTTTGATAGAAAGATTCTGCGGAACCTTGGACCTTTGCACGTTGGAAACGGCGAATATATGGAACGATGAGATGTACGAACTTTACGTAGACATAGACATAGCGCAGCGAATAAAGATACAGCAGCTGCGCTGACTTGGTCATGTCGTCCGAACGGATACAAGTGCTCCGACTCTGAAGTATTCGATGTGGTACCAGTTGGTAGTAGCAGAGGAAGAGGAAGGTCTTCTCGGCGTTGGAAAAATCAGGTGGAGAAGGGCTTGACGAGAAAGAAACGACTGGCGCGTTTTGTTAAACTCGGTCAAAATCGCGTAAGCGGTTATCGCGCCAATTAAGAAGAAGAAGTTTGGCATTGTGCGCTATGTGGCATCGGAACCATATATTATCCAACTCCATATCATCTAATTTAAGCCAAACAATTTGGTGATCAGTCCAAAAACCACACCAAACATTAACTTGTTGTGTGGGCATATTTTTCTCTTGAATGATATGTGGATTTTTAGTACCTCCATGACTAATTTTTTCAAAGCCCTTAAACCAATTTCCAGAAAAAATTTAAAAAATTTGCATATCACAAATAATTGCTGTCAAAGAATTGCATCACTATCGAGTCACCCTATACTACTAAGAGACTGTGCTGTTGGAGTTACTGAAAGTGAGATATTAAAAGAGTAGAAGAGGTGGCAGACACTCCTTTCTGCCCAGACCGCCCCAACGCGGAGGAGAGTGCGGAACATGTAATTTTGTATTGTGGCCCCTTTAAAGAAGAAAGAGATGCACTAGAAAGAGTTTTGGAGCATCCAATAGCATTAAACACCCTCACGAGAGATATGTGTTCGAGATTTCGCAGCAAAAATAGTAGTGCGTCTCCACCATATCAATTGGGAGCGCAAGGCACGGCGTAAAGTCACAAGAAGGCGAGCCTTTAGCATGAAGCTGCAAATATGGTGGACCCAAAGGTGGGTGAATACAATTAATACATTTTTATGCATGCCGTTCTGGGCCTTCACGGAGTAATGCAGAAAGTAAACCAGGAAAGTGTGTCCCCAGAAGAAGAGGTGGGGATGGCTTTAGCGTTTAGTAAAAAAAAAAAAGCCAACCTACTTAGGATCTTATTAATTTTTATTCCTGATAAGGGAAGTAGTTTATATGCGATTCGTCCGAAGGTGTCTGTTGTCACCGAAGACCCGAAGGCGCACAGACGAATCGTCACGACATGTTTTCCGGGACTCTTCTAGATAAATTATTAAGAAATTTGGATATTTCTTTAAGGTCGATTTTGATAGAATGAGAACTCATTTCGATTACATTTTTTAGCAGATGATGATGACAGCCTTGGCTTTTACGAGTTCTGCGAGTAGGACTGGAATATCTTTTCATTGAAAGAACATGCATTCCTGGAGTATACTCACAAGCCATAGGCTTTTAAACATTACTCTAGATCGCTTTTAACCTTTAACTGGTGACGTAGGGCCTGAGAGGCCGCGTGAAGGAAGCATAACGCTTTTTCACCCCTTTCCCCGCGCACTCCGGATTTGTGCGTCTCAGTAGCTTAGAGTTTAGTTGCGCCCGCGCTGTAGATGGAGAAATTTGTGCCACCCGCAGCCAAATAGGTAAGTACGATTAATGCAAACTTTTCTTGCGGCCTCTCAGGCCCGATGTCACTGCTTACGTAACAAATATTGGATTTCATAGTTTTTGTTTTTTTCATTATATTACAGTTATTATCAATACATATCAACTATGGATGACGATGGATTTAGTAGAAAGAAGCGGAGATGTGTCGAAGGTTCTGGTGGGGTCCTAAGTCGTAGCAGACAAGTGGTTGATGAACAAATAGAGGAATGGTTGATGTACGAAGACTCGAGTGGGTCAGAAGCAGAAAATATACCCGACAATTATATTGCTGAGCAGAGTGACCACGATTCGGCAACTGAAGCGATTGCATCTGAAGAGGAAGAAGAAGTTGTGCATTTACCAGTCCGAGTGAATGAGGAATCAAGCAGTGACAGCGATGAACCTTTATCTCGAAGATCTAGCTATTATTATGGAAAAAATCGCTACAAATGGGCAAAAAAACCACCCAACAGGGTTGTAAGGACATCTCAGCATAACATTATACCACCTACACAGAAGCCTCGATTAAGTGAGAGCGAGAAAAAAGACCCTTACGATTTGTGGGGTAAAATAATGAGCTCTGAGATTTTAGAAGAAGTTTTGAAGTGGACAAATGTGAAGATTGGCCAAACCAGAATGAGATACCAAAGACAAGACCGCCCAGAACTACATGATCTGGACATGATTGAATTACACGCTTTCCTGGGCCTCCTAATGTACACAGCCGTTTTCAAATCCAACCACGAAAACTGTGAATACATTTTTGCTACAGATGGAACAGGAAGAGATATATTTCGATGTGTTATGTCTCAGAAACGATTCCAAAATATTTTGATGTGTTTACGTTTTGATAATAGTCTAGACAGAGAAGAACGCAAGCAAAATGACAAACTTGCTGCAATAAGTAAAATATTTAATATATTTGTAAACAATTGCCAAATGCTTTATACTATAGGAGAGTGTGCTACAATTGACGAAATGCTAATTGCATTTAGAGGGCGTTCATATTTTGTTTTATACATGCCAAAGAAACCATCTAAGTACGGCTTAAAGATGATGTGTTTGTGCGATTCCAAAACTAGCTACTTTTACAATGGTTACATCTACTCAGGAAAGGGATCTGATGGTCAAACTTTGTCTATCGACGAAAATAAATTATTAGTTCCATCACAGGCAGTTATTCGTTTGTCTGAGCCTATACACAACACCAACCGCAATATCACATTTGATAATTGGTTCACGTCGATCGAATTGGTAGATCAATTAAAGAAACGCGGACTTACTTGCGTAGGAACACTAAAAAAAAATAAACGGGAAATTCCCAAAGAATTCCAGCCGTCCAAAACGAGAGATGTAGGAACCACTCTTTATGGATTTACTAACCAAATTACAATGTTGTCTCATGTACCAAAAAAACGTAAAGCAGTTCTCTTAGTTTCCTCCATGCATCACTCTATTGAAACTGATGAAACTACAGGCAAACCTGAAATTATAGCCTATTATAATTCAACAAAAGGAGGGGTTGATGATATTGATAAAAAGTGTTCTATTTACACAAGCAGCCGCCGAACACGCAGATGGCCCATGGTAATTTTTTACAGAATGTTGGACATAAGTCTAGTCAATAGCCACATTTTGTATCAAATTCATGAACCTAGAAACAAAGACCGAGGACGTTTTACTAAAACTCTAGCAAGGCGCTTGGTTTTATTACATGCACAGCGTCGAGTTTACAACCTGCGAATTCCTCGAGAAATAAGAACCAGCTTGGAGCGAATCTTGGGTTCCGATATGCCACCTAACCAGCAGGCAACAGAAATCACACAGAAGACGAGAAAAGTATGTGCTTCCTGTCCACCAAAACTGAATCGAAAGTCAAATCATCAGTGTTATTCATGCAAAAAACATGTGTGTCTACAGTGCGCCAAACAAGTTTGTCCTGATTGTGAATAGTAAAATAACTAAAGTTCAGTCGGTGTCATTTTTTATATTTTTTTATTATTTGTAATGTTTAGGTGATTTTTGTGTTTTAAGAAGTCTATTTGAGTTATGGAAAATGATAATTTATGTATGAAATTAAAATTTTGTTTTGTTTTGCGCAACTATAAATAAGAAGTCTATTTTATTATATTTCTTAAATTACATTACATGGTTAAAAGTTCCCAATACAGAAATAAATAATTAGTAACATTTATTTTGTTTTTCTTATAGATAAATATGTATCCTTACCATATAATAACATTAAAGTCACTTTCCGTAATTTTTTTCTAACGAATAAGGACATTTTATATAGGGGCATCTGAGGCCCCACGTCACAAACAACGTTATAAAACAACCACGTCACCAGTCAAAGG
>JAYXIM010045939.1:0-30099 GCA_037575425.1 Anastrepha fraterculus
TGTGTTGGACTAAAAATGGAAACAATTTTTATGGCATATTCTAAAAGTGCATCATCTTGAAAATATAAATTCAAAAAATCATACAGATCGGAGCACTAGAACGAAAGTTACAGTCCGTGGAAGCGTGCGACCTTATCCATAAATGAAGTGCACGCAAAACTTTAGACGCGATTATCTCGAAGTCGTGTTTTTTGAAAATTACCGTCGCGGTGATCATTATTTATCAAAAACTATTTGACCGATTTGCATAAACTTTTTTTTTAATTATTTGAAGTTATAACCTCGTGAATCTGAAGGGTTCGCTTTTTATAAATATTTGCATAGTTCGCTGGAGTTAATTTTGTTTTTAATTTTCAACCCCTCAAAAACCGTTTTTTTGGTGCAAAGCGGTTTTCATATCGAGAAAATTTTTTTTGGGTAAATAAACCGTTCAGATGCAAGGCCGGAGCGATAGCGCGATTTTCTCAAAATGGTGTTTTCAAAGTCGGTGACCAATATTACTCGAACACGGCTAAGCCGATTAGTCTCAAATTTTAACAATAGCTTGTTAAATATATTTTTTAGTAATTAGTAGAAGATTTTTTCTCACCGATAAATATTTTTTATAAACAATTTAATGCCGAAATTTTGGTCAAAAATCGATTTTTTTTTTGGAGAAACTGCCATTTTGTCAAAAAAATTTATTTTGCTAATTTCTTCGATTAATTACTAGATTTAACATTGCTTTAACGAAACCTGTTTGGTTTTTCAATTTCTGAGTATCCAGTTCAGAGATGTAGTGGACCCCGCAAAAGGTCTTTTTTGAGAGGGTCTCCGGAGATCAGCCGTAGCTCCTTTCAAAACAAATATTTTTACTAATACTAAGTCTTAAAATACAGTTAAAAGATAATATAATGCGTGTGTAAATTTTTAGATCAATAAATTTAAAAGTTTTCTCAGAAAGAAATCCGGAAAATCGTTTTTTCGGCCTTCTAACTGTTTATAACCCCTTAAAGGTGGTGGCACTATACCAAAACAGTGTATTGTACGTTTGATTCTCAAAGCAATGTCTTTGCAAAGTAGAAAAAAAAATGAATTCGTTTTGTTTCATTCTGAATTGACAGCCACAGGGACACGGCGATAGAAAAAAAAACAATCAGCTGATTTGCAGATACCACCTTTAATAGATTCGCCTGGCTGTAGTTTGTAAGAAACCATGTATTTGTAGATTTACCAGATAAAACAGAAAAAAAGAATATAAACATCAGCATCAGATATTTTCAGTTATACGAGAGGTGCCTTTTATATGTCGGGATTAGAGAACAAAAACAAATTTTAATAATCGAAAATCACTTTATTCTTTTTCAAAATATTCTCCATGAAGATCGATACACTTTTGCATGCGTTTGAACCAAATGTCGAGCACTTTTGCCACTCTGAATGAGGTACCTCCAAAACATGCATTCTGAATGCCGCAACCGCTTCTTCAGGTGTCGAAAAACGTTGACCTCTCAGTTTGTTTTTTACGTACGGGAATAAAAAGAAGTCATTCGGTGCCAAGTCAGGACTATACGGCGGATGACCCATTAATTCGATGTTTTGGGTGCTCAAAAATGCAGTTGTTTGAGGCGATGTGTGAGAGCTCGCATTGTCTTGGTGAAGAGTGATCCGTTTTTGGCGATTGGTTTTCCTAATTTCCTGGAAGACAACTGGCAAACAAATGGTTGTGTACCACTCAGAATTTACCGTTCTGCGTTGTTCTAGTGGTACGGTTGCGACATGTCCAGTTTTTTCCGAAAAAACAGGCGACCATTTGCTTGGAAGTGCTTCGTGCGCGAACAACTTCCGTTGGATTTGGCTCATCTTGAAACACCCATACAGTCGACTGCTGTTTACTTTCGGGCTCATACGCGTAAATCTATGATTCATCACCTGTCACGATGTCATAGACGTGTTTCGATGCCCCGCGATCGTATTTTTTGAGCATTTCCTTCGACCAATCGACACGAGCCTTTTTTTGAGCGATTGACAAATTGTGTGGGATCCAACGCGAACAAATTTGTTTGACTGTCAAATGTTTATGCAATATTGAGTGTATGCTGGTCCCACTAATGCCTAAGATTGTCTCAATCTCACGATAGGTCACATGACGATCTTGCAATATCAGTTCGCGCACAGCATCAATGGTTTTCGGAACAACAACTGATTTTGGACGACCTTCACGAAATTCGTCTTGGAGTGAACTACGACCACGATTGAATTCACCATACCATCGATAAACACTGGTCCTTGATGGGGCTTCATCGCCAAAAATGAATTAAGTTCATCCGTGCAATGTTGCTGCGTTAATCCACGTCGAAAATTGTAAAAAATAATCGCACGAAAATGTTCAGGATTTAATTCCATTTTTGGACCGAGATGAATCTTTTAAGTTACTGTAAACAACACAAATAGCGCTGGTATTTCAAAACGTTCTGAGTACGTAAAAGCCAAAAAATGTTAAACTTTGCGATACAGCTGTCAGTTGCCAGATTGCAACACCAGGGTTGCCAAATCCCGACATATAAAAGGCATCCTTCGTATTACAATTTCTACGCCCCTCATTTTCTATTTAGGCCGCCTTCTTCACTGAATTTTCACACCGATTTCATCACTTGGGCTTTCAATGTCAGTAGCAAGTTATTAGAGCTGATTTCCGGCTCTTGTTTTATTTTGTCTCGGTTCCACCTTCCCAACTCAGACGTGGTGAACCATAATTTTTTAGCAAATTTGGTCAACACAACGCCCTTCTTCCCCCTTGTAACATGGCTAGTCTGTGATAATCTATTATAATAAAAGCTCTGGGTGCAGAAATGTCACTTACAGTCATATGCAATATTATATAAATCTGTTTAAAACTCACATTTTTGGCTACCATTCAAAAGCACACCATAAAAGTCGTATAGCCGCTTCAGCGAAAATACACTCAACATAGATAGGGTAAACAAAACTATTGTGGCAGACGAAAATTGCCATTTGACATTGTTGTTCTTCAATTGCGTTTGACAATTGATTTTGATGACACAAAGGACACGAAAAACGAACAGGCACACACAACTTTGCGCTTTTTAGTTAGTACTCGTATGTGTGTTGCCTCGCCTGTTTACACTGACAGCCACTCTACTTGTACGTACATTTGGCAGAACAACTACGACTACTTGAATTTGTATTGATAAGTAAACTTCCTTGTATATTCAGGGATGTGTGCTTTTGTGCTTAAAGAGTGCATACACTCGTCGCCTTCATCGTACCGATAACGTTAGTTTTATAGACACTCTCAAATGTATTTGTGTGTGTGTGTGTGTGTTTATCCCCTGCCATCATCCACTTATTTGCTCTGAGCTGCTCGTTATCTTCGCTTGTCTGCCAAAACTTGCGCTGCCTTGAAGATGATTGTTATTGCAATAGTTTTTGCTTGTGGAATTTTTTATGCTGTCTGTCATTTTGGAGCCCCTTGGGTATTTCATATAATACGTACCTATACCCCCCCCCATTCACTTATTTCTGAGACACTTTTAGCTACTTACTATGTCGTAACTGTTTTTTTTTTGGTATTTTTGTTCTTTTGTCACTGCTGTTTGTTTGCCTATGTAATAATAGATTCGGAATTACTTTTATCCGTCATCATTCTACCTATTGCCTTACGTTTTTATCTCTTCAAGAGCAAACTATGACACTTGTAAGACAGTCATTTGGATTATTGTTGTTTTCTTCATTTTTCTCTCAATTCCCTTCAATCCGTTATGATTCTTATCGATTTATATATAGGTCTAGGTATACATATGTGCATACCTATGTATGTATGTGCGTCGCTCATTGCTGTCGCTTCACTGTATTTGCGACTTTTCGCTCATTTGCACGTCTACTAACTTAGGCAGTATAAAAAACTTAGCACATGCAAACGTACATTTGGAAATATATATGGACATATATGTATAGCCCTGTGTGCACAATAATAACAGCGCTACTTATTGCAAAGTTTAGACAACTTTGTTTTCGTTAAAAAAAAATAATTTTTGAAATAATATTTTTTTTTTTTACTTTTTTTTAATTGTATTATTATATTTTTTTCTTTTTTGATAATTTTTCAATTTTTTATTTATTTAATTTTTTTGTTTTTGACGATACATTTTTGTATTTTTAAATTTTAATTATTACTTAGTTTTTTTTTTTGGATAATTTTGTAATTTTTTTTATATTTTTGTTTTGAGAAGTTTTTAATTTTTTATTACTTAAATTTTTTTAGACAACCACGGTTTTTTTTCCAATAAATTTGTTTCGAAACTTTTCTTCGAATTTTTTTTTTAATTTTGGGCAAATTTTTTTTTCGTATTTAAACAAATTTTTGTTTTTTGATTTTTTTTTAATTTTTTGAAAAAATAAATTTTATTTTTCTCCTTTTTCTCTTTTCATTTTTATTTTTTTAACAATAAATTAATTTTTTTAAATTTTTTTTTTAATTTTTATAAAAAATATAGGTCATACTAAAACAAAAGGGCTGAGCGTCAAAGTAAGCACAAAATTATTGTAAAAAAAAAATTAAAATTTCCAACTTTCCAGTTTTTTATTCAGAATTTTTAGAAGAATTCTGGACATGCAGCTTTATAGCACACAAAAAGTGAAAATTTGAAGTAGTTAAAAAATCGCGTTGGTGTTTCATACTTTTTTTCGCAATTAATTTTTTCCTTATAACGAGTACTCGAATTTTTTTTTTATACGGAAACAATGCACAATACCATCAATAAAAAAATGCATACCGTGGAGCAACTTTTTTTCATTGTACTTTGAGTCACGTGATTTTTTATAAACTAATTTTTCCGGAATTTGCACCAAAAGTTGTATGGGAAAAATTGTCCGCCGGGAAGCGGAAAAAAACAAAAAAAATGTTTCTATAAATTGCTGCACTTCACTCCATGGGTAGTCTAAAACTTCATCGGTTTTAGTTGTCTGCTTATTCGGTTACGGTTGGCGCCAGACGAAAACTTGCTACAAAGCTGTTCACATGAAAGTTTTCTAAAAAATCTGACTAAAAAGTTTCAAAACAGAAACTTTGCTGAAATTTAAATTAAGGTTTGTACAATTATTTTGTAATAAATTTTGTACAAAGTTCCCAGCTCTGAGTTATATTGTTTTTGTTGTAATAAGAGCCATACTTTTATAGCCCAATAAAAAAATTTTAAAAAAATATTAATAATCAAAGGTTCGCAATATGTCGCGCAGCTAATATTGTGAGCACAACTGTACATATCTTCTATTCTACAAATATATAGATCCTTACTACTTAGCTGCTATTGTTGCTGTTTTCCTCATTTTATTGTCGAGTCCTTTTCCTGTTCACCATAGCTACTTTAGTCAATCAATTGCTGGCGCTGCTATTTCTCATCGCTGTTCTTGTTGTTTTTGCAATAAATGTACGAGTACGTACTTAGTTCGGTTGCTTGTCACCGTCACTCAACTTCAGAACCAGCCATCAAGGAGTCAACGCGTCGCGCTCTTCCGTTATATGAGACAGCATGCAGACAACTAAAATACGTATATATGTATGTATGTGTGTAGTGAAGAAAGCTTACAAGTGCCCTGCTCATTGTTTAGTTTCGCTGCTTCAATTGTTTTTAGTCGCTTCTTAAGGCGACACCCAAACAGATATGTTTGTAGCTCAACCGCTTCTCTCCTCGCTTTTCCTTTTAAGAGTCACCCTCTTTAAGTTATTTCCTCAGCGATTTCGTCACTTGCATTGTTGCTATCAGTATGAAGCTAGTAAAACTGATTTCCGATTCTTGCTTTATATACTTTCAGGTTTTTGTTTTTCGTAACTCCTTTCCCGCCTCACCACTTTATGTGTATGTTCCGCATTGTTTTCCCATTGTTGCTAAGTGTTTTTTCTGTTGTTGCTAAGTGTTTTGCCAATAAGCACTTAGTTCGCCCAAAGTCCCTTGAGAATGTTGTGAGTATTCTCGACTCACAACTCACAAATCTATATGCAGTACATACCGCCGCGTTCGTTTGCTTGTAAATGTGTGTGTAGCTGTGCGGCACAGCTCCTTTTTACAAATCAGGTTTTGTTTCTATGAATATTTCTATGCAGGTATTCCTCCATTATTGTCAGCAAAATGAGTTCTTCTACTAAAGTAATGTTAATAAAAAAAGTTAAGAAGTGTACAAAAAACCAATGTTTTTAAGTTTTGCAGAATAGTGTCAAAAATATGCAGCAAATGTAATATCAGTTTAATGGATATATGGATGTATACTCCTAGTCCTATTCGTTGGGACATTTATAGGTTTCTGTTTTCGCTGGCATACATTCTGATTTATTGGCAGAAGAAGTTCTTCAATGCTGCTCGCAAAGATTTTTATCTACGTGAGATATTAAGGGGTTAGTCTACTTTGTCACTTTAAAATTTTTCAATTTTTTTTTTTGCATAATTTGAAAGTATATATATCCAGAAATATTGTGTAAAAATTTTAAGAAAATCCGAGCACTCTAACTATTTTTTTTTTACCTGAACATCAGTACCTTATTTCGTCTACCTGCGCTTTTAAAAACTTTAAACGCGTTTTTCTCAAAACAACGTTTTCAAAATCTAGCTCCACTGTATCTCAAAAACTAATCAACCGATTTTCATAAAATTTGGATCACCTATTCTAGACATAATTTGCACCAAATTGACGCTCGGGGGTTTTGAAATTTTAAATTTTTACTACATATTTTTTTTAAATATGCGAAAAAAAAATCCGTTCTATCAAAAATTTTCCATTTTTATCAGCCATTTTTTTTGTCTTCATTAAAACCTAATATCCGAGGGTCATTTTGTAGCCAGTATCTTACTGAATCTGAAACATTTTGATTTTTTTGTTTCAGACAAGCCGTTCTTGAGTTCTGATGGAGCTGCCTCACCAACCCATGTTTGAGACGTTACGCTTCACTGCTATTTTTTTACTAAAAATACTATAAAATTGAATAAAAAAAAATTTATTTCTGAATTTTAAGACTTTATTTAATAAATCAAACAAATTTTATATTACTATCATTTATAGTTTTCTCAAAAAAAAAATCACGAATATAGCCTTTTTTTCGAGTCTCCAAAGTAGACTGACCCCTTAAGAAATTGAAAAATTTTAATTTGAAAAGGTCGAGCCAAGGAGTACCAGGAGATTTGGTGGCACCTACAACACTCAGGCTAAAAAGCCCATTGTACTGAAAGCTCTGGAAAGGGTGTAGATAGTCAAGGAGGGAAGCAGAAAAGTATCAAAGAAAGAGATAGAAAAGAATAGAGACAAAGATAGAGATAGTTAGTGCTGTGAGAATTTTCCAGATTCTTGGGCAAATCCTCCAGTTTTAGAGAACGAATATTACTCATTCTCATGACATCGAAACCCAAAACTCGTAGCCGTGCTTTAGCAAAGGCAGGACACTCACAGAGAAAGTGCTTAGTGATATCCGCCTCCACCAAGCACGACAGGCACATTGGGTCCTCAATGATTCCAATGGTGATCATATGCTGACTCCATGGGTTGTGTCCTGTAATGATACCGACCATCAACCGAACGACTTTCCTTCCAAGTTTTAGTAGAAAGTTTGACAGTTTTCTGTTCGGACTTGTCACAAAACACTTTGCAGTTCTGCAGCGTTCTAAACCGGACCATCGCTCTTTATGTAGATTGCCTACATAATCGCTGATCCAGTTCATGGTTCCTGCGGAACTGATTGCGATTATGGGCTCTGTCCCTTGTGGGGGAACCGCTGATCCACGGTTGGCCAATTCATCGGCAATTTCGTTTCCTTGAACACCGGAGTGGCCCGGAACCCATATAAGTATAAGCGTGTTCTGTCTTGCGACAGAATTAAGATTCTTTTTACATTCTTGAACAATCTTTGAGGTTGCTTCGCGATCTCCAGGGCCTTCAGTACAGCCTGACTGTCACTGAAAACTCCAATCTGTTTCCCGCTCCATCTCCTCTCGATTATCTATTCGGCTACTTTCAGGATGGCAAAAACTTCTGTTTGGAAAACAGTTACCATTTTCCCCATAGCATTATTACTATCGCTTAAGTACCATCCGGTTCCAGACCCTATCTCATTCTCGGACCCATCGGTAAAGAAAATATCCGTCAAACCTCCCTGCATGCATTCTGGATTGCTCCAAAACTGACATCAAATTTCCTTCCAAATGAAACTGCGGGTATCAGGTCGTCTTTAGGTGCCAAAAAGAGTGGATACTGCTCAGATAGCAACTTAAAGGTTTTTCTGTGTCCCGAAGTTCCGTCTTCGTGCCAGAAACCATATTTATGGAGTCTACACATTGCCTTTATTGCTTCCTGTTGTATCTTAAGATGCAGGGGGAGAAAATCAAGCATAGCATTTAGGACATCACCAGAGCTTGTACTCATGGCACCCGTGATGCATAAACATACACTTGTTTGCAGCCTGTATAGTTCCCGGATTGTGAACTTAACCATGCTCCGTCGCCACCAGACCACAGAAGCGTAAGTTTAAGATTCATATGGAACTCATTACAGCAATTAGATCTAGCCAATTCTATTCTAGAAATTAGAATAAGAATTAGAAAAAAAACAATTAAAAAAAGGAACTAAATTCTTGTTCAAAAACTATTTATTAATTCGACAATATCTACTTCGTTGCGTTTTTTGTAATGCTCTTGTACTCTATTTACAATTGTGCCAATAAGTACGGTGGCTGAGACCAAAATATACAAGCATGTTCTGCAAATCGTTTTCGGGCAATATTTTCGCATTTTCCGTTTTCAAATCGTTTGACATGTTCTGTAAACCGTTCCGTTTTCGTTTTTTTTCGAACATCAGCAAATCGTTTTGTCACTCTGTTCTGGAAATCGAAATCGTTAAAATTTTCCAATTAAATTTTCGGCAACTTAAACGTTAGCGATTTGGGGCATTCTTATAAACTGTTTATTGAAATAAATTGATCAAAATGTGAGTATTTACTCAAAATAACTGCATATATTATATTTATGTAAATAAAAGTGTTTATTTAAAATATTTAAAACTTATTCAAAGACTTTTAGGGGAAAACATAAGAACTCCAAGCAAGAGCTAATTTTAGTCGAGTTTATGGAATCTCATCCAGATTTGGCGAAGAATTTTTCGAAGGTCGACAGAGTTGCTGTTGGGGAAAAGTGAAAAGAGCTAACGACGCTGCTAAATGCAGAAGGGCCGCCCCAAAAAGATATTAATGGATGGAAAAAAGTAAGTATTTAGTCAAATATTAAAATACATAAATATATTTTTGAGTTGTCTTTTTTCAAGATATGGTCTGACTGGAAGGGGTGCATTCGGAAAAAGGTTGCCCATAACAATCTAGAATCGAGGGCAACAGAAGGTGAACCCTTTAATAAGCATGTACTGACGAGCAACGAAGAATGTATTGCAAGAACTTGTGGAATTTTTGCAGCCGTTGAGGGCATAAACCATTCTAGAAGCTTTGGGACAGAAGAAAATAATAGCGCTATCGAATCTGAGGAAGAACGTCCCCAAACAAGTAGGGAAGCGGTGGCTACCCCGAGAGGTGCAAAAAGGCCACGAGTGTCAACGCAGGACAGCCTTCAGACGTGTATGGCAACGCAATCTGCTTGTATGGAGAAAATATCCACCACTTTAGATAACATTTGCGAAAACCAACACAAGATTGCAAAATCGCAGGAAGATGAAAGGGAAGAGATTCGATGACTTTGTCGTGCTGTTGAGAAACAAAATGAATTGCTGGCAGAGCAAAATCGCTTGAAAGTATAGAGCAAAAGCAAAGACATTACCTCAAAATGGAGCAGTTGCAACATGAAACAGTTAAAATTAAAATTAAAATGCTTGAGATAGAGACTAAAAAATAATTTTAAAAGAATCTTATTGAACTGTTATGTATATATTTACTTTTAATATGAATAAATTTAATGTTTCATAATATTAAATTTCTAGCAATAGAATCTCTTATATTTCTGCCAACACTATATAAACTACTATTTTCCTCATTTTCAGTAATTTCCTCATCAATTGGATTGTTTTCTAATACGCTTTCTGTTTCAATGTCATCTACAGTAGGTTCTGTTTTTATGCGGTAGATACGTTCCGCAAGAAACAGCATAAAAAAAACAGCATAAAAAAAGCTACTAGTTCTATAGTAAAACTATAGATACGTTTCAAATGCTAAAATCGCATAAATCTGAAATAATCGCATAAAAAAGGGCACTAGTCTCATATTATTACTATAGATACGTTCCATAGACCGCATGAATCTGAAATAATTAAATAAAATCGCATAAACAAAATATTGTATCTTTGAAAATTATATCTTTATATATCTTCCATACTTGTAGGGTTAGCATTTCTGATGTAATCTGTGATGAGTTTTTGCTTAGCTGGTTTAGAATCTTGTTGATATGTACAATTCCCGATAGGTCGACATGCATTTTGTAATTTAAAAAAAAAACCGCACTATTTCAAAACCGCATAAAAAAAAGCCGCATAAAAACAGAACCTACTGTATTTGATTACTCCTACATACCTATGTTATGTAGTGCGCAACAAACATTTATTATCTTCACTACCTTTCGCTGTTTCGGCTGTTTCGAACTTAAATTCGAATTTAAATGAAATCGGACGAATTACAGAACACCTAAAACCAAATCGTGCGAATTGCCATTTCGGATCCGAATTGAAATCGCGCGATTTTCAGAACATGCCTGATAATGTAGTTTCCCTTATGATAAGAAACTGAAAAAAATTGGTCAGGATTGGATCTAGTTCGGATTGGGGTTTCGTGATACCTGCGGTATTCTTAACGACTGAATAAATCTTCAGATCGTCGGCATATAATAGAAATTTGGCGAACGAAAAGGTAGAATCAATGACATTTATAAACAGAATAAACGGCAATTGACCCTGAATACTACCTGGTGGTAGCCAGATGTAGCGAAAAATGCTTCACATTGAACAACATCAATGTGTGACAACGCACCGCCTTCGACTCAAATAGGATTTAAGCCATTGCAGAAAAATAGCGTGAAAGCCCAGGCAAGCGAACTTGTCGATCAACACCGTAGGTGAAACTTTGTCGAAAGCTTTAGAAAATTCGGTGCAAATGCAATCAACTTGGCATCCAGAAGGAAATGCTCAGATGCAATACTCACTAAAGAAAGTCAGATTTGTAAAAGTAGAACGACCCAAAACAAATCCGTGTTGATTCGAGTAAACTGAGCAAATAATAAAATAAAATATTAAGCCTCTTTTGCAAGTTGTACAGCATTTTGCCTGTGGTTTTCATACAAAATGCTTGTGATTTTCATTAAAAATGCTTGCATACTTTTCATACTGAAAAAGTGAAATTTCTATGTAATTAAATTCCCTTTAACAAAATCCAACTCTTTAAACATGCAAAACTGCCTACGAATAGCCTGAATAGAGCTACTTACACTTAACTTAAAAAAATCTATTTTCACTGCACAGAAGGACTAAACAGCCTCTACAACAATTTAGATTTAATTATTTATTGCAATTTCCTATTCATTGAATAATTGGCTAGAACAAAAGTCCTTAAATGTTGCACAGTAGACTTGGTGCAGCATTAAAAGTTGCAGTAACACTTAACTCGTTGTAATAACAACTGCAAAATAGCTGCTAACCAACTAATACCTAAATAAGTAAGTTTGTGCTTTTAAAGTAGTTGACCAACGTTGTTAAACAGTTAGCAGGAAGCTTGACAAGCGCTTGTGTGCTGTGAGAGTGAAACCTGTGGAGGACACCAAATTAAATTACCGACTGGCGCAAGGCGTTGAGTTAAAAGCTTTAGCAAGTGGTTTACTTCAAAAATTTATATAAAGTTATTTGCATCGGCTTGTGGATTGGGTGTGGACGAGCAGATATTTGAATATGTGGATATGTGCAGAAAGTCTGCAATTTCCCAACAACTCTCTGCCACTTGGGCTCTTTGTCGAGATTAAAAAGTTTTTGAGTTTATAGAATGCAACGTAACTAAAGTGAGAAACCGACAAGAAAAAAGAAAGCAGCGGTAAAGCCAAGTCTATTAAAATTCGCTTATATGTGTATGTTGCTAATTTGCCGTAACAATTTGAATACATATATTTATAACTTTTATATATGGGCTCTTGTTCACATAATGCGACAATACTTGCTTTTCACTGAAACACACAGCAGATTATCAGATTTGGAACGAAAACTCGGTGCGTCGAAGAAAGGAATAAATTATTGAATATCTACAAGTCAATGGAATTGGTTGAGTTAAGTTACAGTGATTGCCATTCTGCATAGGTATGTAGAGGGACCCATTTAGCTCTGGAGATTCCCTGTGATACTAATAATTTGGGCTAAAGTCTCGCGCTCTAATTCCTAATGGATAGATACCATTTCAAGGCTCTAATAAACGAGAAATATTGTGAATAGCCTCGTATTTTAAGCCAAAGTATTAAGCCAAAGGAAGTAAACAATTGAAGTAGAAGAGAAAGTCTTCAACACTCTCCACTTTCTCTTCATTCCGGCAACTGTGATAGAAGTCATTAAATTCACAACATTTGCAGAGAATACAAATAACAAAATGTACAAAAAACGGAGAAGGGTCGACCGGTGTAGGTAAACGCCGGACACAAACCGTGGCAACAACGAGCACTACTCCGAGCGTTTATCACCCGCACAAACGCAGCGATTCCAGGACCGTAGCAACGACACAAATTACCGCAAGGTAGTACCAATAGATCCGACGCCGGAATGAATAGCACTTTATAGTACGCGCAAGCACTAGCCAGGGAACGGAAATAAGCGCCAAAAAGTAGGCACCCAAAAAAACGCCAAAAAAAAATTGAGGCCAAAAAACGCCCCAAACAGTAGTCACCAAGGAAATATAACGATATAAAGTAGGCACCAGAAATACATTTCCTACAAGTTTGCACCAACAAACAAGCGCCAGAAAGTAGGCAGTGTTATTTCTCACTAGAAATTAGCACCCACAAGGAAAAACTTAGGAAAAATAGCCTAAAGTGTAGCTAAGATAAGGTATAGCTCTCTCTCTCCGTTTCTTCTACGTTATATCTTTTTTCTCTCTCGCGGAACGAAAATTCACAAAACGTTGCATAGCCTTGAAATTTTACTCTCCATTCTCGCTCGCCGATCGACGCCTAAGAAGTTTCACTTCAAAAATCTTAAAAATCTTATACGAACTAATGTTTATTTACTACCTCATTTAATATACAGCCCTGCTCTATGCCTTCACCGAAGCATGGAATTTATCTACATACAACATTTAGTGGAGTGTCTGGAGCGTTAAAAACGTTAAAACCTAGGATGTCTCAGGGACTAGATGAAATTAAATTATCTTTGCGAAAATGTGTTGTGAATAACATAAATAATAATCTCTACCTATTTAAAAGTTGTGCATTTGATTTTTAAATAGCAAAAATTTATGATTGCAATAACTTATGTGCTATAATGCAAATAACGTTGTAGAATTTATTGTTTTTGTAACAGAAGTGGAAGCAAATGAAAAAATAAATAGATCATGGATAATTAAATGTAAAAAAAAAAAAAATATTATGTAAACTATTCGTTTATTTAAATAATTAGCATACAAACAAAAAAATTAAAAATTGTTTTCTGTTATTATAGCATAAAAGTAAAATCGAATTAATTATTAAAAACAAAAAAAGTATGACTATTTAAAAGAAAAAAATGAATTAACAAAAAAATTTGTCTATTGAAAAATTGACATTTTTTCAAATATCATCTTCAATTGCACTGATGTTAATCATGGACGCTACATTTAGACAGCTGTCGTCGTTGCACTGTAGGCATGCTACACTGCAGTATAATCCACTTTTTCGGCATCCGCATGCAGCTCCACATCCTTTTTTGCAATTGCAAAATAACATTTTTAATAAATTTTCCGGAGCAGGTAATTGATTCGTAAATATTGGATGATAGGTATTATTGGAATAGTTCCATCCCCAATTTTCGATGATTAAATCATTCCCTAACCACATCTGGATTTGTAGGTAAACCCGCTTAAAGTGTTCAAATGCTGCATCAGATGTGGGAGGTAACGAAGATAAAAGAACACTTAAGTCTTTGGCAGTTGCTTTGATGAAAGAATTGAAACTGAATGTATTCAAATCTGTAATTTTTGCCGAAGCACCATACAGTCCCAAAATACATGTAATACCAGCTTGAAATATATTATTTGCATCTTGATGTACATTTTTAAATACTGCTGCTGAGTCATGTAGATCATTCCGCTTCTCAAAATTTTTTATAAACTTAATTTTTCCTTTATTGTAAAACGCAGAAGTAGTATCACAGCCCGTTTAAGCATGTAAAAATAGAACATGTTCTTTAGATTCATGTAGATCATTCCGCTTCTCAAAATTTTTTATAAACTTAATTTTTCCTTTATTGTAAAACGCAGAAGTAGTATCACAGCCCGTTTAAGCATGTAAAAATAGAACATGTTCTTTAGATTCTGGTAGAGATTTTTCTAAATTTTTCAATGATCTCTGATCCATTTATAAACTACACTTTCAGTGGCACCTCGTTCAAAAGGACCCCCTTCGACGCTTATTCCTTTCATTAAAGTCTGATCACTTGCAATACCAGAAAAAAAATATCTGATCGCCTAGATGTGAAATATCCTGTTGTATATTTTTCGAACTCTGCTGGATCCATTTTACACTGTAATTCCTGCATATCTTGCAGATAAATTTGTGCAGCCTTCGCATAGGGAAAATGTCCTGATGCGTCGAATAGTGGAATCATCAGCTCAGTACTATGTAGATGTAAATTCCAATCCCCCATAAGGTCGGCAGCAATGAAGTCTTTCAATATTGTTACCATTCGAAAATACGTAATCCATAGTTTTGATGTTTTATCTTTATTTTCAAGCTCAACTAACTTATCTTCAAAAATTCTACTCAGCATTTGAAATCCTTGATTTTCTGTAATTTCATTGTAATTGAACATTTCAAAAATCATCGATATTTATTCGTCATTCAATACATTTAAAAAATCCGCATTATTTTCCTTAAGATCTTCAAAACTTAATTGTGATAAAGCCTGCTGCAATAAGGTATGAGCACGTACTGCTCTAGCATAGGCACGTCCTGACGTTATGAGATCAATCGTATTTTCTGCATAAATGGTAGAAAGAACTTCTTTTATCCCACTTCCAGCCATAATATAACCAATAATATATAACGTTGGGAAGATGTTTTTCTTTATCTATTTAAGTAAAATTTAACGTAGAACTAAAAAAAATTATTTCCAACTAAATAATATATTATGCTCCAATATATTAATTTTTCATATTTTTTTGTTTAAACAATGAAAAAATTAATTGCACAATATAATATTGGTAGAAGTTTCAATTTAGAGCATACAAAAGAAAATCCTGATGGTTACATGGCAATTCATTCAGTCCCTCAGAGATCCGAGGTCAAAACCCCCGGGCACTCCACTAATTCTGCGTCTTCTTCTACTTCATTCTTCATGCGTGCTGCTCTCTTTTTCATAGCTTCAGTGCACTGAAATTTTGTTCCTTTTATCGTAGTGCAGCTTTCACCTAAGGAAGCAGATGTAAAAAGTCAAACGGCAGAAGATCAGGGAGAAAAAGGCGGATGTCCTTAAGCTGTTATACTTTACTTTGACTGGAAGCTTCTTGGCAGACAATGAGGGTTGATTTGGCGGATAACTTATGATTTGTTCTTCCACAATTTGCTTTTTTTTTTTAACTATATTTCCACAAATCTCAGTAGCTCGTGCAAATAGTTTTATTGACTAATACAGGAGAGGTGTACTCTATTGGAGAGGTGTACAATTCCACGAATATCGATATGACGCTATACTGTCATTCGTTTTCGACCTCGAAAGGCTACTTTGGCATGAGTCAGCTTCAACCTTTACTCGACCATCTTAAAAATGTTTTAACCGCTCCAATTCACGTGCATGCAATAAACATCAATAGCCCCACAATTATTTCGAAAACTTATCAGTTTCAGTAGCGAGTCTTGCGCGATTCATGTGAAATTTCACAACAATTCGTTGCTTTATTATTACAGTTGACTTTTTTCCGTTGGAAATAAAAAATCATAGCGCACGAAAACTATCACCACTTTCATTTATTTCAGCAGCGAGAGGTACCTCATTCGAAAGGAAAGACTATGCGCTGAACAAGTGGTGGTCGCTGGCGTGTGCCACATGCGTACTTTTTTTATAACATCAACTTTAGTCAATTACAAATTTATTCACATAAAAACTTTCATGAATTTTCATAGGCTATGAGCAAAAGCTTTAAATATTACATAAGACTTTCTTTTATTTCGGATTGTATCAAAAGTTGAAGCCCTTAGCAGGTGTTCTTTTAGGCAGTTAACCAGTGAAATAGTTGTTTATAACTATTACGCTTTTCAACAAACAAATAAATACTAAATTTTTCACATTCCTTAAATCGCGATCTTAATGTCCCACCGCCATGTAGGCGGCGCCCACATGCTGCTTCGCATTGTCCTGCCCTCTGGGCAGCATGTGGGCACGCTTAGAGGTTACGGGCTAGCGTGACCGTTGCGGCACGTGTTCATACCTTGAATTATAGAAGATAGAAGCAAACAGTTGATGGAATAACTCAAGTGAAGTCAACTTACTCCTTCGGCGTGGTACTCATATGACGTCTTTGGTGTTACCGGCTCTGCCCCTCATTAGCTAGACTCTCTAATTCCTTCGTGTGTCCGCTTCTTAGCCAGTCGCTTAGACTGAAGTTGGTTATTAATTAATGTAATACCCGCACGAACGACAAAGTTGAAAATTTTATTTCTTCATATATCATTTCTTAAAGCATTTTTGTAGATTTCCGGCTATTTTGATGTCAAACTGTACCCAAATCACAATCTCCGATAATAAATTAAATTTCACCCAAGTAACATACATATATGTACAGGGTGACGCGTAACTAATCACTCTATCGGAGGATTTATAAGCTTTGCAGATGGGATGGTATGCCAATCATCTTTGTCACTTGGGACCTAGACAGCTGCCGTATACAACCAGACAAGCAAGGGAGCACACAAAGTTCCAAATAAATACTTCAATCACTTAAAATAATTTTACTTAATTTAGTATAAAAGTTATTCAAACACAAAATTGAATGATTAATTCTTGTATGTGCATTAAGATGGCAAAAAAAAATAATTTTCATTCATTTTACACTCTAATTTATTGTATTCCTAAAATATGGCAAACTTTTGTTTTATTTCAATTTATTACTTCCCACTACTCCCAACGTTTTGATGTACAATTTTATATAAAATGTTTAAAGTTTGATATTTTTGAATCTCATCTTTTCATTTCCATTCACAATTGTGTAAAAAATTATACCTTAAGCTTTATTAAAGAAATATTTCAAGAATTATAATAGGGACCCGAAAAAGTTACAACTTGCTAGGAAAGATAAAAACGTTATTAAATACGAGCTACAATTACGGTTTCACGGCAGATTTATTTTTCGGACCACAGGCTGATCATTTTCGAAATCGATTTCGTTCAGGAAACCTTGCCACCCCGTAGGAACCCTAAAAGAACCGATTGATTCCTTTTTCATAGAGTTTTCAGCAAGAAGTTGAACAAGAGTAAGTTTTTGACTAACACCAGGGAACAACCGGGCATGCAAGTTAGACACTTAGAGAGGTCCTATCAGACTGCCTTTAAAGAGGCCTGTCCAGTATCCCTTAGCAAAAAAGACTTTGCTCCCTGGTGGAGTAAGACGCTGACCGACTTGGAAGAGAAGGTTAGGAGAGTATTCAATAAACGTTATAAAATAAGAAAATTTCAATATTACCGAGTAATTTTGAAACTGTATAAGAAAGTCATTTGAGATGCGAAGCGCAACTCTTGGAAAGAGTACTGCGAGTCCATTGAATCCGTAAAAGACTCGGCCAGATTCAGCAGGGTATTCTCCAAGGACCATTAATGTAAAACTCTTGTCAAAAGAGAGAATGGGGAGTGGGCTGAATCTGCAGGCCAATCTTTAAAAATCCTTGTTGGTGCCCATTTCCCGGAAAATTGAATTGCTCCAGTCTGTAGCGAAGGTGTAAATCGGCAGAAAGGGTTACCTGCCATGACCCTGACATCTGTCCTGCCCATCAACAGAATAAACTGGGCAATCGATAGCTTTTACGCTTTCAAATCTCCAGGTATTGACGGTATCAAGCCAGCGATGCCTCAGAAGACTAAAATCTTGGGGGTTCGCGTCCTTCAAAAGATCTTTATGGCGTGTATCTCGTTAAACCACGTTTATGCAAGCTGGAAGAAAACCAAGATGGTCTTCATTGCTAAGACAAGAAGGAGGGGCCACGTCGTGGTCAAGGACTTCAGACCCACGAGTCTTACCTCCTTTATTCTCAAGGTGGTCGAAAAGTGATCGACTATCACATTCGAGAGCACTTTGAAACCAGACTATCTCCAGCTCAACACGCCTACCTGTAAGGGAAATCTATCGAGACAGCCTTACATGAGGTAGTAGGGAATGTAGAAAAATCTCTGGAGGGAAAACAATTCACTTTGACGGCCTTTATAGATATAGAGAGCGCCTTTAATAAGCGCGGAGTCAACTGTCACTGCTCTAAATAGGCTGGGGGTGGAAAGACCTATCTACCTCTGGATCTCGTCCCTGCTTGGTGGTAGGGAAATAAATGCGGTGGCAGGAGAGGCTAGAATCATTAGGTTCGTTCACAGAGGTACACCACAGGGCGGCGTCCTCTCGCCTCTCCATTGGCTAGTAGCTATGGATGAAGCTTTAACTGTCTTAAACATAGGAGGAATAAAGGTGGTAGTATATGCCGATGACTTGGTGGTCCTAATGGTCTCAGGATCCTTCCCATCTATAATGGCTGAAATTTTGGAAGATGCACTGGCTACACTCAGTAGTTGGGCTGCCAGCTGCGGTCTCAGAGTCAACTCTAACAAAACGGAGTTGATGCTATTCATCAGGAAATACAAGCCTCCACCTTTTAACCTTCCAAGACTAAACAACCAATGTCTTACACTCTTATCGGAAGTCAAGTAGCTCGGGGTAATACTTGATCCCACGCTCCACTGGAAGCTGCACGTAGAAAATCGAGTTAAGAAGGCCAGTATAGCTTTCTACGCCTGTAAATCTATGTTCGGAAAAAATGGGGTCTCAAGCCACGTGTCGTATGGATGTAAGACTTAGTGGTTCTGCCAATTTTGACATATGGTTGCCTAGTTTGGTGGATAGCTCTTCAGAAGGGCTGCAACACCACTAAACTAGAGAGAGTGCAGAAAGCTGCATTTGGGGGCATCACTGGTGCTTGTAGAGCATGTGGATCTGCAAGTTCACTCCATTGCTGCTCCGAGCGCTGTAAGTTTGAAGGAGATTCGCCTCTGGAGGCAACTTCCTGTAGGATATAGTAGCATCTTGAAGCAGATCTCCCCTTCCTTCTCTGTACATCGCACTGATCTCTTCATCCGCAAACTAGGTGCTGAGGGTTGTGCTGGGACTATCTCTCCGAGCAGGCAAGATTGGAAAGCGGGGAGAGTCGCCACGGATATAGTACCTCTGTTTTCACTGACGGATCTAAGATGAAATCTGGAGCGAGAGCGGGGGTTTTCTCTAAATCAGACAATATTTCGGTCTCCTTTAAACTCCCGGAAACGAACAGCGTTTCTCAAGCAGAGGTCTTCGCGATCTTGCAAACATGCAAAATGCTTAGGGTTCCTGGGCACAGGAATATAGAGGGAAATGAAATTGCCCATGAGCTTGCCACGAAGGGGTCGTCAGAACCGGTTTCAGAACCTTCAGAACCTTTGTCAGACATTGGTGTCCCCTTGACCGTTGTTAAAGGGAAACTATACAATTTCTTTCTTAAAAAAGCGCAAGACAGATGGAGGTACTTATGCGGAGTAGCTTGGAATTCCGTACAACCCCTATTGCGGAAGCTGTGGATATCCTGCAGAGAAAGAGACTGTTGAACACTTTTCTGCAAATGTCCGGTTCTGGCGGTTAGGCGCTTGAGATTCCTTAGTGTGCCCATTGTGGATGGCTTAAAGAAATTCTTCAGCCTTTTCTCTCCTCCACTACATCAACTAGCTGTAGACGGTTTTCTCTTCCCCACATTTTTTCGCAGGTAGTGGTCCACATTATGGTATCAAAATGGCACGTAAGTGCTAATTGCTAATAGGAGCTCTGCCACACATCTAACAGAAGTGTACGCGCCAATTATTATTTATTTATTTTTTTCCTCCCTGGGAGCCATTTCACATTTTCCGTTTTTTTTTTTTTGTTTTTATTATAAATGCTTTTTTTCCGCAAATCAACTTTTTGGCTTACGATAAAACTTGAAAAGTCAAAAACGTTGCTCCAGAGATACCACTTTCCTTTAAGAAGTTTAAGGGGCCCCGTTGGTCTAGAGCTCGAAAATTTAGGTTTTTCTCAGGAATTTTTTTTACAGAAAAAAAAATGAAAACCGATATTTAAATTTTTTAGGCCTCTTACTTAACTTCTTTTACATACAAAAATTAAAAAAAAAAATTTATTTTAACAATTTTAAAAATAGCGCCGAAAAAAGTCGTCTCGAGATAAATGAGTTTAAAATTTGAGGTACAGGAGCGCGCGGGCCGCTGCACATACAGGTATTTGAAAGATCTACGGGGACAAAAGTCCATTTAACAAAACAATAAATACATATACAAAAATTACTTCCTGAGGTACCTGACCCTTCCGAGAACAAAAGCCAGCCCCTCCCGCGCACTCTACAAGCATTTGACATACGATAACGGCAGTCGGAATTCGATCGTCTCACCTCGTGCACGTTATCTGTTCTCGGCACTCTTGCAAAACCCAAACTTTAAAAGTGAAATTTTATGTTTTTGTGTTCAACAGTGGAGTAAAGAGTTATGGATTCTGAAGCATCAGGTTAGTAATGAATGAAATCAATTAGAATCTTTATAATTTTCAAGTATTAAAGTTAACTTTTAAACCCTATAAGTACACACCTTCTTAAACTACTTTTTTTTTCTTAAAATAATATTTGTTAGTCAATAAGTAATACTATCGAGCTAGATCCGGTTAAGATTCGATTATAATTGTTTAGTATGTACCTTGTTTTGACAATTCATCAAAGAATTTGATCCGGATAAGTCCGGATAAACGGTATTTTAGTACTTTGAATGTTGTTGGTAAAATTTTATGAAAAAGGTGTTTTCCATTACAAGGGATTAAGCGAAGTATTTATTTGTTGTAGGTTCAATGGGAACATCGGGAATGAGGATTGTGACTAGAAAATACTTGTTTAACCTCATGAACAATGAAAATTTACCCAACATAGAGGCAAGGCTAAATTTCTTGAAAGATCAGTTTATGTCTATTAAAGGACAATCAAATTGAGACGTTGAAAAGCAGTTTTGCACATTTCAAATCAGAATTTAAAAATCGATGGACTAAAGCTCATTATAAAGAAGCGGTATTCCTAAAAAGTAATGAATCTTGGCTGAACGGAACCTTCGCCATTCCCGTTGTTGCTGACAGTCCTTCAAATCGAACAGGACGACCGAGTAAATCTTTTGGAGATCTGAGCGAAAGAAGTAAAAGAAGAAAAACTGAGGAAATGCGCTCTAATCTTGATCAAAACCTTATCGTGCATGCTGCGCAAGTAGAATTAAGAAAGTCAGGAAAACGAGATGCTTCGAATGTGCTAAAAGAAATCATTACTTCGCCAACTCGCGCAACCAAATATAAAAAGGCCTATTATCGAACAAAGTCATCAAAAGATAAAATTTTCCCCTTATCTGTCCAGGAAGCAATGCAAATGTTCATCGATGCAGATCTAACACGAGACCAATACGAGACAATAAGAAGAACAAATAAGAAATTCTTTCCTTGTTATAGTCTTTTACAAAAAGAAAAAAAGAAGTGTTATCCGCCACCAGAATCTTGCACTGTAAATAGTACAGGTGCGGAAGCCGAATTGCAACCTTTGGTCGACCTTACCGTTAGACGATTATCGGACTACCTGGAAGAGGTACTAACAACATTGAAGGTCCAAGAATGTGAGACCCTTAAATTAATTTTTAAATGGGGTTGCGACGGGTCCCAACAGAGCCAGTTCAAACAAAAGATTGAAAATGATACGGATTCAGATACGAACATTTTTCAAAGCTGCTTTGTTACTGTAAAATTAGTATGCGGCCAAAACATGGAAAAGACTATATGGGAAAATCCAACACCATCTTCTCCTCGATTTTGTCGGCCTATAAGATTTAAATTTATCAAAGAGACTACTGATGTAACGGAGCAAGAAATTAATCACGTCAATAATCAGATAAACAGTCTGGTTGCAACAGAATTTGACTTGAGTGGCAAACATTATTCAGTGAAACACGAATTCATAATGACAATGGTTGACGGAAAGGTCTGTAATGCTGCCACAGGAACCACATCAACCAGTCGTTGCTACATTTGCGGCACAACCTCAAAGGATTTCAACAATTTGGATAAAACAATAGATGTTAATTTCGAGGCTATTCAATTCGGCCTTTCGGTACTACATGCCAGGATTAGAATATTTGAGAGCATTCTCCATTTGGCTTATAAGTTGCCAGTAAAAAAATGTAGAGCAAGAAAAACAGAAACTGAAAAGAGCCTCGAGAAAGAGAGAAAACAAGAGATCCAGGACAGGTTTCGCCAAGAAACGGGATTGTTAATAGATATGCCAAAGGCGAATTTCGGTAATACCAATGACGGTAACACAAGCCGAAGATTTTTCGACAATCCTCAATTAGCATCCGATATAACAGGCATCAGCTACGAATTAATATATAGACTGAAAGTTATTCTAGAAACAATTTCTAGTGGTCATAAAATTAATCCTGAAAAATATGATATTTATGCAACAGAAACTGCTCGATTATATGTGGATCTTTATCCGTGGCATCCCATGACACCCACAATGCACAAAATACTTATTCATGGAGCTGTTATAATAAAGAGTGCTTTGTTACCAATTGGCCAGCTCTCTGAAGAGGCTGCAGAAGCCCGCAATAAGCATTTCCGCTCTTACCGGCTAGATTTTGCCCGAAAATTTACTAGAGAAAATTGCAACAGGGATATTTTTAACCGCCTCCTTTTAAGTTCGGACCCCTTAATGAGCTCTAGGAGGCAAATAAAAAGAAGAAAGTCCCAATCATTTTTGCCAGAAACATTGGAAATGCTCATGCCTGCCGATCCAAACCTAGAATTTTCTTCACGTAGCGATGAAGAAAATCTAGATAATACCATTTGATTGGATGCTTTTTTTAATTGTTTATATTTTTTTATGTTTGATCTTGTAAATCTTTCTTCATTCTCATATTATATTTCATTCAATAAATGTTTTAAGTTCATTATTTTAGTTGGTTTTATTCAGAAACATCCATTAGCACACGTTAAACCCAAAAAATACTTTTGTCCCCTTAGATTGTTCAAATACCCCTATGTGCGCTGTCTGTCTATTTAATGGGCTGTAGAAGCTATAATATTGGGAATTTCATCATGAAAATTTTACAGCACATTCTTAAAAGTCTATGCTTTTGAAATGTCAAGAAACAAAACATCGATTTTTTTTTAATTTCTGGACCACCGAGCCCCCTTAAGTTATAGTGAGGAAGTTTTTTCGACACCACTCGTTCAATTTTCAATATTTTGAAAATTTAGGGAAATATTTCTTCATTTATTCTTTCATTCTTATGTCAAAACTGACTAAACAATCTTATCTATCATAAAATATAAATATTTTGGCAAGTACTGATAACTTCTTTGCTTTGTATTTAATGTTGGTTATTATTTTGTGTAAAAAATTCCTCATTCTCCTGAAAAACCCATGTAAATTTTATTTTTAAACTTTGTATAAATTTAAAATAAGCTCAAACAACTATCATCAAAATTTTTAGAAAGATTTCGCGTGAATTTTGATGCAATAAAGTTTGAATTTTAGTTGGCTCAGAAATGGCGTTGTTTCTTGACAATTTTTTTGTTGTATTTTTTTGGTGGTCTTGCGCATTTTCTACATGCAACGCAACGAATGCTCGAAATATTTTCATAGGGAAGAGCGCACCTAATAGCGCCAGAGCAAAAAAATTCTAAAAAGGGCAAGGAATTTTTAAGCTTCTTCAAACTTCCAATTTTTTATAAAAGAGTTCAATGGTTATAAAATTGCATACCCAAGATAGTGCTTATGGCCGGATTAAAAGGCAAAAAATTTCGATGGAAATTATTTGAGTTTGTATAAAATTTGTACAAAGTTTCAAACTTCATTCCGTGTGGCTTTTGCAGAAGTATGAACTATGTATATTTCAAAATAGTATTTTTAAAAATCACTCTACTTTAATTTACATTTTGTACAGAAACTCTGAATTCTATTAAATAAACAAAGTGTAAAGAAAAAATAGAACTGACAGGCGAAATTCCAAACTATTTGTACAAGCGAATAGCAGTCCAAAATCGGCAAATGCGTTTTCATAAACACATCCATATGTACGTAGTTACGCAAGTCTTGACTGTTCGGAAATCCTTGTATTTGGTGTTTTTTTTTGACAGGCGAGGCGGTCATGCAACTGGAATACTTAACCTATTTTCGAACTGGTACGAGAGCGCAAACAAACCAACGGCACAACAACCTGCGCACTTGCAACAAAGATAAGTCAAATACCAGAAAAAGCAATAAAAAATAGAAGGAAAAGAATAAAAAATAAGCACAACAACAGCCATTGCACGCAGTTTGTGGAAGGAAAGTGAGAATAAGAACGTTAACTTCAACTACAGGACATTTAGCAAAGAGTAAAAAATAATAATGAAAAAATCTCGTTTTCGAAACTCAACAACAGCTGCTGCCTCTCAATTTGGCGCTTTGACTTAGACGTAAGTCATCTGACAGCACTCGAATTGCTTTGCTTTGACTATTTCAGTGACTTTGCGACCTAATTTGCAGAACTTTGTGCGCGCATTTTACTTTCTACACGGCACTGGTGCACTTTAAGGGGTTTCAAGTCTTTTTTTTTTTTTTTTGTTAATTCTCATGGCAAACCAAAAATTTCAAGGCAAATACAAACGTTGGTCCAGCGAAACGTGTCGTGGTATTTTTGGAGGCTGTCTGAGTAGCAGCTGTGCACTAGAAACTCAATTGTAGGCAATATTTGATAAAATGCAGTGATTATTTTTTTTTAAATTGCGTAGTCTGCATGTTTCCCCCCCCCCGCCCCCCTTTTTGACCTCATCAAACAATAAGCAACTTGTAGTCTCATACTCATATGGAAAACTTTAAAGTCCAAAAGGCGGTAGCGATAATTTACTGCTAGAAATGGTGTGAAAAACTTTACGGCTTTCGAAATATTCGATTTGAAATATGGTTTTAAATAATTGCTTGGACGCCCATTTTTTTTAAATATTAGTTGGAGAGTCCAATTTTTTTCTGCTCTTAGTTAAAGGGTATATAAATTAATAAACAGCACGAATTAAATGCTAACCATGCCGTGACAGTTGGAAATGGCTGTTTGATACAATTTTAAATTTATAATTTTCCACTAAGAGTTTCCTAATTTCAGATTATTACAAAATAAAATTTTGTATGGAAAATATTCTACAAAATATTTTAAAAGCTATTGAGGTTGCCATATTGCTTTTGCTTTCATTGATGACTTCTGTTTAAATTTTAAAACAAAACTGTAGAGCTATAATCTTATATATAAAAATGGAGACGTTTTTTTGTGTTCGTTAGTCGCCGATTCACGCCTAAACGCATTCACCGATTTCAATCAAACTTTCACAGATCATTGGTATTGGTCCATAGATGGTTTATGTGAAGTTTTAAAGAAATCGGTAAAAGTATGCGTGCGTTGTGTAAGTGTGAAAAATACAATATTTGCGTGTTTCCCTTATACGGACATTACGTATACGGAATGAGAATACACGCAAATGAATAGAATATACACAGATATGAATAACATTGTTTTGATGTCGAGTGACGTATGCGACTGTATTATTCGTAACGCAATAGTTGTCCTCTCTTTTCTTTCCTTTTTATGCATGCGTAACACGGCATCAAAGCACATTGCTGTTTTTTAAACTGGAAAAATATTTTGAGGTTCATTTGAACGTTTTATGATTTAGATAAAATAAAAATTTGTTAAATATATTTGATTCCATTAATAACCATAAGCCTGTATATTTCGAAGTTCAAAGTTTTTGGACAAATATTGAAACGTTTACTTAAATTAAATGTTAAATACATATATATAAATGCGCAAATGTAATAGTTTAGATGGATTTAAAATATACGAAATTATTCAGCGGTTGAATCCATACATTTTTTGAAATCCATCAATATGGATCGACAGTCGCCATAAATGTTCTTTTAAAAAATAAAACGTGTTAATTTGATGGTAGCTCGAGTATTAAGATCAGGTTTCTATTAGTATAACTTTGTTCATGGGTTTGCGTAATTTTTTTGTGGTGAAAGTCTAAAACCAAGAAAAGAAAACGCGAAAGCTGACGAGCAAAATGTATAAAATAAATCCTCCTGTATGTATATATACTCGAAAAAGTTATGCTAACACTTTTTTCATGCATTTGGGTAGACAAGTTCATATGGCCAAACGTACGTTTACGAGATAAATGCCTAAAAGCAGGTATAACTAAAATAGCGCTCTCAGGGATTTCTGTTACAATACTTCTGTAAATTTCATGCTCCAAGTGTTCGAGCATTGGTATAGCGCTGAAGACAAATGTTCAGGATATAATACAAAAATGCACATTTACTTGATTTCACATCGTAATATTATCATTGTTAAAAGAGAACAAGTTTGTATTAGGTAATAATTAAATAATGCAACCTTATGTGCTGCTTTGACGAGTGGAAAAACCAAAATAAATAATTATATTTGGATGTGTGTTTAAATGAGTTGGATTATTTTGTGAGTGTAAGCAGTTTCAAAGCCAAAGAATAGTTGAAAGATTAAAAAATACCTGAAACACATTTTCATTTAACAACTAAAATAGCAAATATGAGCAAAATATGTACTTCCTTCAATTTTCTTCTGTTGCCAACTTTCTGAAAAACGTGAATTCACCGCGATGCGGTACAGAAACAAAAAGACAGCGACAGCGCGCAGAGGGTTTTGAGCAATAATATAAATTTGTATCAAACAACGCATTAAATAGTCATTTTAGTATACTTTTGGTGTTTACTTATTCAAGTAAATGCATGTATTAGTTTTTCTTTAAGAAATTTCTCTAAAATTTGCAACTTTTTTTTATGATTTCTTAAGATTACTTTATTTTTGCCAAAGAGCAACCGTGCGTACAGAAAATTGTGTTGTACTTAAAACTTCACCACTATAAACTTGGTCCTTATAAAGGACTTTCACCACAGTTTGTTTACTGGATATACTGAGGTCAACATAATCAGCTGTATAAAAACCATTTGGTGAGTGGTCAACAATTTTAAAGTGCGTTTTTCATTGTTATTTTTTTTTTTTTGGGAAAAAATTTATAAAAATAAAATATATTGCGAGTAAAATTTTAATAATCAGTGAAAATAAAAAAACGGTGGTTTCGTTGTTGTTGTTAGCAATTTTAATGCACATTGTGAGTTTTTCATGTTTTTTTGATTAAATTCATTACGTTTTAATTATTTTCTTTTAACTTATTTGAAATCAACTTATGCGGCCAAAAGAATTAGAAATTTAATTTCAACAATAGAAAAAAGAAAATTATATTACTTATATTTGCATCGCTTTATTTTAGAAATGCCACGCCCGCGAAGAAATGATATTGATCGTCGGTCGCGTAGAACCCAAAATAGATCAAATGAAAGGCAAAATCAATCACAAGAAGAGCGAGAAATTCAAAACCAAAATCAAAGGGAACGTATGTCCAGATCACGTTCAGGCCATTCACCTGAAGAACGTATACAACGTAATGAGCAAGATAGATTAAAACAAACACATAAACAAAACACAAGGACAATCGCTGGAATTATGCGGAATTGACTTAGAATATCCATGCTTCTCCCACGGACAATTATACGAGTATGTATCATGTTCACGTGTAGGAAAGCCATCAGTTCTGTTTATTTATACCACAACTCAGGGAAAAACAAAAAATGTAGTTTACGAAAAGACTTTGCGTTAGTTTAAGTTTAAAATTAACATTCATTTTATATTGTAAAAAAAGAATAAATACTCATAGAGTGAATTTAAATCGATTGTTCATTATTCATTTCTAATTTTGATATGCCTAGCGAAGCAGGCAGAGGGTCCGCTAGTTTTATAATGTTTTTAATATAACGCCTTCATGTTCGCTATGTTCGCTACAAATTTTCCGCCGATTTGAAAGATACTTCTCGATTGTGGCAGAGATATCTAGAACATTTTAGTACCAAATAAGAATTTCTGCGTTAGTGGGCAGGGATATTGGGATTTCACTTATTTACTAAACAATGTTTTCGATTCCAGTTCAGGCAGTGGAACCCTATCAGTATAGAACACCTAAACGACTCTGGCAACGCCGATGTTATCACTCTCTTATCACGGCATGGCTGACAAATGCAGAGCAAACTTAAAGGGACCCGGCGGTCTAGAAATTTCAAAAAATAGATTTTTTGTTTTTTCGACGATCGACCAGGATTTCACAGTCATAGGTTAGGTGAGGGTAAATGGCTGCCCTAGCTTAGGGCACACTTGGACAAATATTGAAAATTCGTCCGTTGTGATGCCATACATAGGAGAGGAGAAAGGAGAAGGGAAGGAAGAAGGAGCCTTGGGATTAGATTCGATGATTGGCATGCATTTTACGACGACGCCGACGGTGGCTGATTTGCGTTCGTAATTAGCCGCAACAAGCTACTGCTGAACTTCACCAAATTTATGATATTAGACCCGCTATATCTGCAGGCGTAGCGAAAAAATGAGAGCCTAGATGTCGAAATCTTTGCGAGACGAGAGCAGGGCAGGTGAGAAGAAGGTGCTGAGATGATTCCACCTCGTCCTCAAGACAGCTTCTGCAGAACGGCCTTGAGGCAATCCCAAGTCTGACCCCATGAATACCTAACGGACAATGATCTGGAATGTGGGGCATACACATGCTTGTGTATGAATGCAAATCAACGCTTTGAAAGTTGTTTAGTTTAAGCTACTGCTTCAATTTGTGGTCCAATGGAGGGAATTTCACATATTAATAGCTTTCGAGCGGCAAATAGTTTTTGCAAAAATCTGTTTCAATACAGAAACCCTCTCAGCTGTTTGCGATTGCCTTAGCGCAGCGGGAACGCGGCTAGAAACTCCCTTTCGATGCTCCATGCCTGCGGACTTACTGGCCCAAAATGGGCTAAAAATACGACGCTTTATGTGTTCATGCAAGTCAAAGTTTGGACATATTTCAACGTAGTTGCACTGTTTTTTAGGCTGTGAAATCAAAGCATATGCAAAAGGACAGAAATGAATGCATTTCTATATATAAGAAAAAAATTGAAAATTAGTATTTAGCAAGTCTGCTCGAATACCTGAACTCACTGTTCCTCCATTACAAGGAATTGTCTCAGCGGGATTATTTTTTCCTGAATTATTTTACTACTAGTGTTTGTACAGAGTGGCTCATATAGCAAAAGGAATGTGAACTATCGATTTTAAAATTTAAAAATTATGTATACGAGGTTTGTTGAAAAAATAAGGAGAATTATCAAGTTTCGCCTTTCAATGAATATCTTTTTATGTTCACTCGTCTGGAAGATATGTTCACGGTTTAAGCAATACAGCATATTTAGTTTGCTTGTGAGTGACATAAATAAGACAAGTGTTTTGGGTGTTCGGCGATTTTCTGCTCTTCTCAACACTTGGCTATCCTGGACTCTTCCATTGGAATGATTGGGCTTTGGTTTCGATATCGTAAATATGATTGCTCACCAGCTATGACTCTTTTAAGCAAATCTGTTGTTTTTGCTTTTAAGCGAAGTTGTTTTTGGTCAAAATTCAGCAATTCGGAACAAACTTCGCTGACACACACTTCAATTTTCTTTC
>JAYXIM010045940.1:0-14289 GCA_037575425.1 Anastrepha fraterculus
TCGTACCAAAAAAATTAACAGTCCATAAAGAAGTTTCTTACGCGATCTGAACCCGGTCCAAGTAAAAGGAAAACACTTAACTCTCTTTCCAAAAATGCAAAAGGCGCCGCTCAATTGGTTTGCGGAACAAACGGCCAAAAACTTACCAATTACTAGTCATATGCTAAAAGAGAAAGCCAAGTTATTGCATGCCAAAATTCAGAAAAACTCTGGAAGCTTACACGCTAGCAATGGTTGTGTTGCAAACCTAAAACAGAGGCATGGAATACGATGGCTAAAAATTTGCAGGGAAAAATGATCAAATAAGATTGACTCCATCAACCAATTTTTTGACAAATTTAACAACAAAATTATGGATTTCAGTTTGATGAAAGAGCAGATGTGCAATGCCGCTGAATCTGGCCTGTTTTGGAAGCTCTTACCCGATAAAACTCTTGTGTGCTCAAAAGAAACTTCGGTTCCGGGAGACAAGATCAGTAAGGCGAGTATAGCGTTCGTTGATTGTACAAATGCTGCTGCAAAACATAAAGTAAAAATAATGGTTATTAGGAAATCAGTGAATTCGAGTTCATTAAACTTTTTTTATATGCCTGTCGTCTACAAAGAAAATAAAATCAGCTTTATTTGAAAAATGGTTTCACAGAACATTTGCTTTTTGTCAAAGCAATGATTTCTCTTTTAACCAAAAATTACTTAAATGAACATGTAAAAGACTTCCTTCGTGCGCAAAATCTTCCGCAAAAAGCACTTCTTCTTACTGATAGTGCGCCATGTCATCCCAAAGAAGGCGAATTAAAGAGCTCGACGGCTAAATATCCGTAATTCTCTTTCCTCCAAGTGGTACGGCTCTAATACAGCCCATAGACCAAAATGTTATAAGGCTTACTAAATTGAACTACAAAAAATTCCTCTGAAGTCACATTGTTGCTCAGGAAAAAACTATCGATGAGTCACTGCGAAATTACGACCTGAAAAATCGAATATGCTTTCAAGCTAAGGCATGGGATACTCTTACTACTGCTTGAATTCAGTCATCGTTTCAAAAACTGTTTGAAAAAGCGTCTGACTGGGATTGTGAAGATATCATTCCTCTTTACGATTACGAGTTACGATCACAGATAGGTGATGAGGCATCCAATATTCAATTCATTGCAACTTTGCTTTGAAAAGTACAGTAGAACCGCTGCAGCAAGTCTCCCAATCTGAAATCGCAGCATTCAATATATGCTTTGATTGGGGAGACCAAAACAATTCTTGCTGAAACGCTGTTATGACGCTGCAGAGGCTCAGAAACAGTCTGGTACTGAACAAGCGAGTGCGTACAAAACAAACCTAAACCGAAAATTTCTTTAATTTCACATGAAATTTATTACTTTAAAGTGTATTAAATTAATATGATAATAACAAATAAACTAGGATTACTATCAGTAAAAAATTTTAATTCGTGTGGAAAAAACTCAGTACTTGCGACAACCTCGAAACTTGCACCGAGTCTGGTTTCCGTTACGTGCAAGAATCGAGTTTCTACTGTACATATGTATATGTGCTTTTCTGTTATACACTTGTTTGTAAACTAAACTACCTTTGTTTGTTACTAAAAAATTATAAAATCCCTAACGGCATTCCGCAAAACTTATCTCTAGTATTCAAATCAAAGCTTCTAAACTGGAAACCTGATTCTCGGTAAATAACTTAGTTATTTCCCAACTTTGTTCAAGCGAATAGCGATCCGTTTTGCAAATTCTAAATGCTCATGCTAAATCTTCCTCCTTTGGTAAGCACTCGAAGTTACAGTGAGTGTTATTCTAGTCGCTGGCCGTCATCGTCTGAGTCATCCAATGGTAGGCCCAGGATGCACGGCACCAGCTGTCTGTTAGTTGGCTAAATGACAGCCCAGAGTATTGTTTACAAGCGCGCAAAAGCATTTTGCCGAGAATAAATGCGAAAAAAGAAAATCAGTAATGGATTTCAAACTTAATAGTGGGATTGCATTACATTTGCCTAGAAAATCCCAACCAGCGATTGCTCGTGAGCTCGAGCACTTCAAAGGAAATAAAGATTTTGTTTATCGCACCTTTACTCGTTGCAATGATACTGGTAGCATCGCGAACCGACCCGGAGGTGGTCATGAAAAGACGGCAACGTCACGTGAAATGGTTCAAGAAATGAAGAAGCGACTTTAGCGCAATCCCCAACGAAGTACCAATCAAATAGAGAAAGAACTGAAGATATCTGACCGTTGCATCCGTTGCATACTGAAAAATTATCTCAAAGTCAAGCCTTATAAGATCCGAAAGGCGCATGATCTCACACCAAAGCAGCAACAAGTCAGACTTGAGAGAGCGAGTGAATTGCTTCGCTTGGCCGAAAGCGATCAATTTCCGAACATTGTGTTTCCGGACGAGAAAATATTTCAAATTGAGTGATTTGTAAACTCCCAGTACAATAGGACCGACCGTTCATACGAGAATTTGAGTCATCGATTGGCCACCAGGAGGCTACACCCGCCACAGGTAATGGTTTGGGCCTCTGTAACCGCAGATCTGCGCTCTCCAATCCTTTTCATCGAGCCTGTCGTTAAGGTGAATGCGAAATATTGCCTAGAAAGTATTCTGTAGGTTGCTTTAAAACCGCGGGCAGAAAAACATTTCGGTGGCAGACCATGGACATTTCCACGAATGAACCAAGAATGACTAAAAAACAACGTTTCGAACTTCATAACGTCCATAGAATGGCTCTCAAATTCACCAGATGCGAGTTCGATGGATTATCTTATGGGCCATTTTGGAAAGCGAGGTTCGAGCTAAATGTAGTCACGAAGCGCTGAAAAAAGCCATTGTCCGCGAGTGGGCCAAACTATCTTCAAGTCACATTCGGGCAGCTTGCGATTCGTTTCTGGGCCGTCTCAAGGACATAGTCAAGGTAAAAGGTGGTCATATCGAGCAAAAGTAAATTGATTCTTAATTTTGTACTATTATTTTCACAAATTTTTCAATTTCAATTGAATAAAAGTAATTTTCCAAACTAAATTTAAGGCCTTTTTAATTGGTTACACTTCAATTGCCTACAAGTTCCGGTATCGTGCGGAGTACCTTAAGGTAGGAGTTCAATATACTATAATATCCAGAAGGCACGCAACTGTGCCAAAGTAACGCGGGTTTCACGTGATAGCTGTAGCTCTTCGTTCGCGTTGGGTGAAGTATGGACTCTGGTGGCGGCCTTCGGGGGTTGGAGTTTAGGAAGGTGTAAACTATCTCTTATGAAAAATCGTCTAAATAAAAAGCGTAGAAAATATTTTAGTAGATGGGAGTGAAGAAATTACTCAACAGCTCAGCCATATACAAAAACGGGGCGATAAAAGCAGTTCCAGCATTTTCGGTTAAAGTTTACGATTCAGCTTTAATCTCGTAATTAAAGCAACTCCAGTGCTCTATCTATTTTTGTATCTTACGTGATTTTATCCCAGATTATCACTAAAAGCCACATCTACCTTAAATATTTCAAACTAAGCTGGCTACCAAGATGCAAGATTTTTAAATAGATTTTTTCTGCAGAAATTTCCCTTCCAAAATCTAAAGTTCGTTTCTCGAAGTACGGAGCATCACCAGGAATTGCTGAATAGGTTATATCTCTTCCTCATCTCAATAACTTCTGGAAAATCCATTATGTGGATTTTCAAATCTAGAGGCCATATGACCAATAGTTCCTTGCCCGATTGGTATGCCCCTGAGAAGTCACGTATTAAAAGAGCATCGAAAAGCCCAGTCTTCTGCATTCATAGAGCGATCACCAAGTTGAAGGCATTGCTTTTCAGGTGTCCATATGAATGCACTTGGCCTTAGTAGTTTCTTTTACCTCATTCTCAAAGGAGGTAATTTTATGCTTTCACTCGATTCTACCAGGTTTGTCTCACACACTTTCCTCGCGCACCCAACGAATTATAATACTTAGTAAATATTAATTGAGGATTGTATGGCTCTTTGATAGAATTTCACTCAAATCGAGTTAGTCATTGACAATTGAAAGACCGTAATAGCGGTTTCACTGCCTAAAACGAAGGAAATTTTCAGGTTGTGCGGCACATTATATGTACTTATTAGCTCTACTGCTACGTCCTTTGCATAGACCTTAGCTTGAAAAATATAAAAGCCCTGTGTAGGTTTGTAAAATTCGCTCTTTGTGGTTTGGTTAGAAAAATACGTCAAATCCTGTTCTTATATCCATGTTGGAACTGTTTGTGATGGTTGATATTGTTTTAAAATGATATCAGATCAGCAACTACTTCTACCGGAGAAGAGAAGGTTGCAGTTGTCACTAAAGTCGATTTCAGTGATGTGGCAATCACATATTTTCACCCCGAATCTGCCTAAATCAGAGGCAAAGTCTTCGTTATCTTCTTCGTCTTCCGCTACTCATAGTCTATAAAGGCATTCTTAGCCTCTGAGTGTTAAGTAAATGTGTTTAAGTGCCAGCCACTCTACTGTGGAAGTTGGCTCTCGTGCACCTAGCGATGCATCTACTGATGCACCTGTAGCACTTTGATAGGCCTTAAGTTATGCATACCGTCAAATTTTCAGTTAAAACATCGCCTATACTATGAGATGCTAATCCCGTGGACACCCCTGACGAGAGTCTAAAATAGACGAGATATCTCGAATGGGCTGCCATAGCACCTGCATTTACTAATTTTTGTTCGGCCCTGGAAAAATTCTCCGTCAAGCATCCGATGGAAGACCTACAACTCCACAGAGACATCATCTCTAAAATATATTTTTCCAGCTAAACGTCAATCAAAAGTAACCCCTCATTGCATAGACATCTGCTCTCTTAAGAACCTAACGTAATTTTCATTAACTTTTTCGAAATATATTACGATTAACTGCTTATGCGACTATCCAAAAAGCTGTTTATACAACATTTTCTAGTAAACAATTCTTTTCCAATTACACTGTGCGACAATTTTGGGGTCATCAAAATCAAACCGCACCGGACCTTTTTTTTCTGAAAATATACCTATTCAAGAGCAAAACCCTCGCTGTGTTTTTAAAAGTTAGCTCGATTTTTTTTTTTTATAGCGTTTTGAAGTTTTCTATTTTCATGAGATTTTGGAGTTTTACCTGTACGCTAAATTTGACTTATAAATCGACCTTTGTTTGATTTAATCGATTTAGTTTGTCATAGCTTGATGCAGAAATTTCGTACATGTACAAATAAACTTATTTTGAGAAGAACCTATATCTCAATACGCAATTTTGAATACCAAAATTTCGAAAAATTGTATGTTTTTACCATTTTTTACTGTAATTATGAAAATAATTAAAATTTCTCACTATTTCTTCTAGCAAAAATGTTGCAAAATGTACTAAAAAAGTCATTTATAAGATAAAAACATAAAACTGAACTTTAAGTTTGTTATTTTCTAAAAAAATAAATTTTTAAGAAGATTTTTCTTCATAAAAATAATTTTTTTATACTCTGCTTTAAATTTTTTTTTAAATATCTAAAAACTCTGTCGGTAAAAATAATAAATAGATTAAGTAAAAAGAATATAGACTTGAATTCTTATAATTTTTTTTTTATTAAAATAAAGAATTTTTACGTACTAAAGACGAGCTCTTTTCGACAATGATTGAATTTCAACATCATCATTATCAGAGTAATCAGATTCATCAGTAAAGAATTCCATGCCTGTCTCTTCTTCTTCTACCTCATAAATGTGTTTTAGGAGTTGTTATGCACGAACCTGATCTCGCAAGACTGCTGCGATCTTAGAACAGGTAAAATCGTTGGGAACAAATTTTAGAATTTCTAAAACAAACATTTCCTGATAAGACAGACTACAACCTTCTTTATACTTTTTATTTTGGAATGTGTGCTAGCCACTTTTCTATGTACTTAACAGGCTAAAAGTCTTGTGAGACCAATCTTGCTTTTCACTACTCACGATCACATTTTGTTACATCCAATATTCATTGGAAAACCGTATCTGGAAAAAATACTAGCAAAAATAGAAAAATCTGAAAATGTGTATAACGGGTGGTTACGTATAAAATTATTTTCATAATTACAGTAAAAAATGGTAAAAACATAAAATTTTTCGAAATTTTGGTATTCAAAATTGCGTATTGAGATATAGGTTCTTCTCAAAATAAGTTTATTTGTACATGTACGAAATTTCTGCATCAAGCTATGACAAAATAAATCGATTAAATCAAACAAAGGTCGATTTATAAGTCAAATTTAGCGTACAGGTAAAACTCCAAAATCTCATGAAAATAGAAAATTTCAAAACGCAATAAAAAAAAAAATCGAGCTAACTTTTAAAAACCCAGCGAGGGTTTTGCTATTGAATAGGTATATTTTCAGAAAAAAAAGGTCCGGTGCAGTTTGATTTTTGATGTCGCACTGTGTTAGCAAACTAAATTGAGTGAATCAGAAATATCTGAAATAAACAATCATTTATTCTGTTTCCAGATGCTGATAACAATAATGGACAAAACCAAAAACAAAAAGCTTAAACCCCTTTTCGAACTCTCATGAATTGTCCCATTGACTAATGGCATGCATGTTGTTGTACTTGTTGTCCCACTAAAATATTGTCAGCTGTATTGAATTTCTGACTTCCATAAGAATCAGTTCAGTGAGTTCAAGCATTCTGCAAGAGAATTCCTGTGCAAAACGGCACAGCTGCTTGCAATAATCCAATGAATGAACTCAACCTGCGATCTGTGTGAAGTGAGGCTGCTGAAAGCAAATCCATGAAACGAGTATTTCCATATACTTACAAAAGTGCGTATGTGTGTTGAGGTATGCAATTATGTGCATTTTGGCTTAAAGCTGGTGTTAACAAACAGCTGCCCAAGGGGGTGTTTACGGTTTTTAATGAAGAGTGTCTGTGTCTGGCAAATGATTTCTTAGAAAATAAAAACTTCTCGTCTATTATTTTTGTTGTTTATACTTGAAGCATGACTTGTCCAACATAATAAATAAATGACACGTGCATTCGCAGTCGCACATACGTATATACAGTGACACGGAATACTGTTCGTGGAAATTGTTTTTTGTTTTGTTTTTGTTTTTTAGGTTCTGTTGATTTAGCGAAAACCTAGTTTGAGGCAACTTTTATAACAATTATTTGTTGCTATGTATATTATAGTGGGCCGAAAAAAAATGTTTTTTTAGGATCGAATTCAAATAGTGCAGAAAAGTTGCACTGTTAGACTAATAAATTGTGCACCAAATTTCAGCCGAATCGAACGATATCTTCTGTCGCCAGCAGAGGCCTCAAGTTTTGAAATTTCTGTTTAAATTCTGAACAATTTTTACTTTTTTAAAAATACTATTTGGTATATGTTAAATACAAATTTTATATGAGAAGGCAAACCAAAACAATTTAATTCACTACACTGGAGCTCCCAATACCTCGTCCTTGTACAGCGAGTTGAATTGAAGTTACAGCAATTGCTTTGTCTATTTTTTCTTCCGCTTTATTCGAAAGATATTGTATCTTTATTAAAAGTTTATATGACGACAATGGCATTAACCAAATTTTCCCTAAGACAAACGTTCAATTGCCCATTGTTTGGAAGTCCTAAAGATTTGCCAGATAATCAACTTCCAAGTTATGAAGATGTAATGAGATTTTGTATTTTTCAAAGACGGGAACTGGGAGTAAAGTCAGAAGGAAACAGAGAGCCGGCCTTTTCGATCATAGCCGGACAAGTTGCCAAGAAAATCATTTGTATTTATACCAAGGCTTCTATTCTCACAGTTTCACATTCACGCGTAATATACGTGATACATGAGTATCATAAAAAGTACAGAGAAATTGAAAAGGTTTTGTATTCTGCACATAGAAGTCCTGCTTTGAAAAAACGGGCTGATGACTTTAAGGCGAATGCTTCCCGACTTTTTGATATTTCAGCTTGTAAGTGTCAAGATTTTACAACTTGCTCATGTCCAAGAGAAAAACACGTTCCTAAAAAAAAACAAGCTTTTCTATCAGACCAAAAAGGTGCTCGTGTAGGCCGTATCGGAATAGTGGGTTCAGGTATGCACAAAGAAACTTATAGAAAGACAACGACACCGCGATGAGATGACCATGCAAATTACTAATAAAAACTTCTGTGGTTTGGCTACAATATATCGGAAGTGAATGATGGTTCAGAAACTGACACCTCTAATTCTTGTATATATATTACAACAGTACGACCTTCAGCTCAGCTCAAAGATCTTGTAAAGTATTTACTGACCGTCTATGTCCCAATGTAGTTTAAAATACGAAATAATAGCTCTCTTGAAAACGGGAAACTATCAGACGGACTCGGTACCTCGCACCTAAATATTTAGATGTTGTTAATGGTTTTATTTCAAGGAACGCTTATTTTGCTCTTACGGAAAACATCATTTTAACAATGATGACTGATGAGAGACGAGAATTTCGCTTCGATGCTCTCGCATAAATTTTGCAAGCGCGAAATAGTTTACTACATGCATGTCGCACTCTCGATTTTGATGCTGATGATTACAGCAAAATGATAAACTGGTCTTCGGTAAATATAATCTCTCCCCCCGTTCTAAAGAACGTAACAAATGAAATTCTTACGGAGATTTTATCATCCAACAATGTGTATGAGAATTGCGCGTTCTCTAAATATCTATGCCACACACTTGCGGTTGAGGGAATGGTGAAACTCGTTACTAAAGCATCGCTTCAAGTATGCGGAAGTGACGCTCGGGATGGATTCTTTCGGTGTACTTTAGCATCCGGTCAAACTATGCCTCAGTTTGACAACAAAGCACAATTCTCCCTCTGATTTGATAAATATGAAATGAACTATTGCTTTACGTTTAAAAACCGCAGGTTTATTTAAAATATCTCTTATTTTATTGTTTTTTTACAATATTTCAAAACATGAGAAAAGAGCAAAACCAGTTAAAAAAAAAAATAATTAAAATTAAAAATAATAAAAATTAAAAAATGTATAAAAAATTAAAAAATATAATTAAAAAAAAAAAACAAAAAATAGGAACCCAAAGTGCAGCAACCTCCACGTGATGGAATATTTATGTACTCGTATTTTCGTAATAAAAAGTAGGCAAAAAGCTGCACAATCAATAATATTTTATTATTATTTTATAGTGTACAGGTGCTTAATCATGGATAAATTTAGGTCTAATGAGTTTATAGTCCTTATTTTTGGTATGAAATGTGCTCCGGAATGTATGCATAGAGAAAAAAGGATCCTGAAAAAATAACATTTTTCAGAATATCAACTGAAATTTCAATATTTGAGGCCTCTGCTGGCGACAGAAGATATCGTTCGATTAGGCTGAAATTTGGCACACACTTTATTAGTCTAACAGTGCAACTTTTCAGCACTATTAGGTTTCGATCCTAAACAAATGTTTTTTTTTTGCCCACTCTAATGTATAGGTATGTGTACATCTAAAATGAGTTTCCGCCACTTTTCAGCTAAAAATAAAAATATAAAAAAATTAAATTATAAAAGAATCGTACGCTGATTTTTACTCAAAATATTGTTGATTATTCGCCACTATTTCTTCCTATCTGCCTGGCAAAATTCGTATAAGACTCGGAGCAACTCTTCATTTTTATGAAAATTATTTTGGGTCACTGTGTGTGGCACTGTATGTATGTCGTTCTCTGCAAGTATGTGTACTGCACGCATATCCCACCAATTGAAAATGCCAAATTATGCCAATCTGTTTGCACGCACGACTTATGGCAGCACTCTAAAGCGTACACTTTTTCACAGCTGTCAGCCGGATTAAGAGCGTAAACAACGGAAGAGATTTTTACTCATTTGGAGCAATTAGGGAATTAGTTGGCTGCTCCATGCATGCACAAACACTTACACACACACACGCATATTTTTGAATAAATACTTATGTCTTAGCTTCATTTTGATTTTTTTCTATGTATTTATACGGATTAATGTTTTCTTTTGTCGACCTTCCGTTTTGCGGCTTTTGTGTACTTTTCATTTACATTTCAGTGGTGGCGCCGTTGTCGGCATTGAAGCGGAAGCATGGATTTATTACATTTAAGCTGGTTGGTCGCCCGCCAGTGTGCGAAAGTGGAAAGAGAAGTGAAAGCGTAAAGCGTTAAGCGTAAAGCCTTGCAAAGAAACAAGTAAATTTGCATGTGTCATAATGCCGATGTGAAACTCAAACGTTTTTTTTTTTGCATATGCAAGCATTGTAAATATGTGTATGTATGTAAGTATGTGTGTTACATGCATACGAGTACGGATTTGCAAGTGAATTTTCTCCAACCCCTCGCTGCCCCATGAATATTGTATATGGCCACGTAGGCATTCATATTTGCATACAGATTCTGTTAAGTCTACGCTAAAATTGCGCCGGCTGTTCTCTAGCGAATGTAATACAGTGGACGAAAAAAAACTATAGAGCAACAACTCTCGACCATTTTTGATTACTTTTCACTGTTTTTGTGTTGTTGTTGTAATTTTCAGTAATGTTTTATAACACCAATAAACATATATGTACATAAATTACAGGTTCAAACTTTTTAATCAGAAAAAGAAAAAAATTTTATTTTATTATTCCGCTAAGAAAAAGATGGCAAAAAACTAGATCAACTGACGACAAAATAAAACTAAACTTAGCGACAAAAATTCTAAAGGATACCTTAAACAAAAGAAATAATAAAGAAATCGAAAGCTATTTGAAGAACCTGACTCCCAATAAAAATACAAATTACCCTTTATGAGAATGCACTAAAACATTAAAAACCCAAATAAAACATTAACCATCAGTAAAGATAAATGACAATTCAAGCGAAAAATGCGAAAACTTTGGCAAATTATAATACTTTGAAAAATGTCTATCAAATGACAAGGAAAAGAAAATCGACATCTAAAACAACTTCCATTATGATTTTAGAAAAATAAAAAGGACGAATACACACGAAATAACAGCCTGCATCAAGAAAGGAGTAGAACATAAACAGGAAAAGCTACCAACGAAACGTTTTAATGGAATGCTTCGCTTATAATATTTTCCAAAACGCTGGAAAGTGGCAGAAATTATTGCATTGCCAAAACCGGGTAAAGTTTCAATTAAACTATCATCATATAGACCAATAAGCTTACTTCCCATAATATCTAAAATTGCTGAAAAATTACTGCAGGATCGACTAAGCCAATTTCTGGACAAAAAACGTCTGTGGGCAAAAAGTAAGGTGAATTTGATTGTAAAATGAAAAATCTTTATTTATTCTTGTAAATCAATTTCATCCCCTTCAAAATAACCCCCTCTCGATGAAATACACATATGCCAACGATTTTTCCAATCCCCGAAACATGCCAAATAGTCCATTTCCGGTATAGCCATCAGCACCTTCTTCGATTCAGCTTTTATCTCCTCAATCGACTCGAAACGCGTTCCCCGGAGTGGTCTCTTGAGTTTTGGGAATAGCCAGAAGTCACACGGAGCCAAATCAGGCGGATTACGGTGGTTGCGGAACGATATGCGTGGATTTTTTGGCGAAATGGTCACGAAGAACGAGTGCAGTGTGAGACGGTGCATTATCGTGATGCAAAAACCAAGAGTTGTTGGCCCATAATTCTGGTCTTTTTAGACGAATTGCTTCACGTAAACGACACATAACGCTCAGATAATATAAGGAATATTAACAGTTTTGCCAGGTGGAAGGAATTCATAGTGCACCACACCACGAGAATTGAAAACAACTGTCATCATGACTTTTATTTTTGAACGAATTTGACGTGCTCTTTTCGGTCTGGCCTCGCCTTTAGCACGATATTCGCTTGATTGGTCGGTTGTTTTAGGGTCGTAAGCATAAATCCAGGTCTCATCTCCCGTAATGATGCATTTGAGCTTGTCCTGATAGTCTGAAAGCATTGTTTCACACACATCAACGCGACGACTTTTTTCCAAGAAATTGAGAGTTTTCGGTACCAAACGAGATTTGACTTTTCGTAGGCCCTAATGGTCTTTCAAATTGGTTTTTACAGATCCTTCTGATATTCCGATCATACGAGCTGATGAGTAAGGTCCTTAACAGTCAACCGACGATCTTTGAGCACTAACTCCTTCACTTTATTGACGTGTTGGTCATCTGTTGACGTCGATTGTCGTCCGGAGCGCTCCAAGTCATCAACACGTTCTCGACCCTCTTTGAAGTCTTTGTACCATTTATAAACATTTTTCTGCGACATGGTCGTATCACCAAATGCCTTCTGCCTGCTAAACGTTTCCGCAGCCGAAATTTCATTCCGCTAACAAAATTTGGTGGCACTTCTCTGCTCAATCAAATCAGACATTGTAAAAATCGAAAAATGCACTCTTGGTCGTTTGGTAAACACAAGCGTAAATATATTACTGATAATGACATTCACATGAAAGTTGGCCCAGATGTTATTAACAGTGCTGCCAACTCATGAAAAAAATAACTAGAGCGAAATTTTAATCAAGCGAAGTTTGACAAATAAATTCACCTTACTTTTTGCCCACAGTTTGTATAATACCGGATCATCAATTTGGATTTAGAAAAACACATTCAACTATCCAACAGATCCATAGAATTACAAATCAAATCCAATCAGACCTTGAAAACAATCGTTACCGTGCCAATCTGAGCAAAATACTAGTCAGTGTTCAGATATTCACTAAATAACAACTGGTGTTCTGCAAAGTAGCGTTCTTGGACCACTACTATATGTTTTGCTCACAGCAGACATACCACCTCCTGACGAAACTAATTCATCAATTGCTACGGTTGCAGACGATACAATACTATTGGCATCAGGCGAAAGCTTAACTGTCGCAACTGAAAAACTATAGCGACACACAGACGTAGTTAAAGAATGGTTTGATAATTGGTACACAAAAATAAATGAAGACAAAACAGTACAGGTGATATTTACTACCAAAACAAAATTTACTGCAGTTCCAATTAAAATAAATGGCAAAGCAATTACAATTAAACCAGCTACTAAATATCTAAATATTCACTTAGATTCGAAATTGAATTGGAATTACCATATAAACCAAAAGATCAAACAAATAAAAGAACACCTTCGACAACTTCATCGGCTTGTCTGCACAAAATCCAGAGTAACTATACAGAAAAAGCTGTTAGTGTACAAAACTATGATGAAACCATTCTAAATCTAGTCTTGTTGGAATAACAAAATTTCAAACAAATTCTTTGTTCAACGTGAATTTCCATCGTTAAATTCGAAGAACACACTCGAGCTTGACTTGTTTACAGTAGCACAGAAAACAAGCTATGTGACATATCACGCTGAAATTTGCCATGTAAGCTTATAACAGTCCTACCAAAAAACAAAAAATTTATTTTTGCCATATGGCATCCGCGGACCGTTTTATTGATAACGTCTCGTTCATATTTGATCAGAAGGTACTTAATATCAGTGGACAGATGTATGAAATAAAGGGCGGAAAAAAATTATTCCACTTTATTGAACTAAGGGGTTATATACCGTTAGAATTTTGAAAAAATCGATTTTTTTATTTGTTTTTCTAATGTACATATCTATAAGAATACACTCGGAAAATTTAATATCGTTCCGATGAATATTTTCGAAGTTACACGCAAATTTGAAAAGGCGTTTCAGAGTGCTTGAAAGTACAAAGGCGGAGCGGCAGTGCGATTTTCTCAAAATGGTGTTTTCAAAGTCGGCCACCAACATTACTCGAAAACTACTAAGCCGATAAGTCTCAAATTTTAACACGAGCTTTTTCACTATATTTATTAGTAATTCATCGAAGATTTTTTCTCACCGATAAATATTTTTTTTATAAACAATTTAAGGACCACAACACTTCAAGTTTTCGGCCAACCCTTCTTTGAAGGTCTTTCTTTCTAAACACAAAGAAGTGGCTATGGGAAACTATTTTTTTTTGGTCTTGCTTGTTCACTTCTCTCGCGATCATAGGGCCTCGACAAGACTCTTCCATCGTACACGTTTCTGTGTTGTTGTTTTTGTACCATCCCATGACCGCGACCTCTGCTCCCTTGCGGGTTCCAGCCCAGTGCATTCTCTTGATGCTATCTGGTGGTTTTCTAAGCGTGTGACCTATCCATCGCCATTTTCTTTGTTTCATGTGCCATAGGATGGGTCCTCGCTCGTTAATCTCCACAGTGCGTCGTTACTAATGGTGTTTGGCCAGAATATTCTGCAGATGATGCAGATACATTTGTTGATGAAGGCTTGTAGCCTCTGTGTGATGGTGTTAGAGACCAGCCATATTTCG
>JAYXIM010045947.1:0-36682 GCA_037575425.1 Anastrepha fraterculus
ACCATTTGATACCAAATGCGGTTTCAGGCAGGGTGTCTCGCTGTAGCGTGACTTCTTCAACCTGACACTGGAACTGATAATGCGAACCGCAGAACTTAACCGCTCCGACACAATTTTTTAAGAGCGTACAATTGTTGGCACGTGACGATGATATTGACATCATCGGCCTTAACAACCGCGCTGTTAGTTCTGCCTTCTCCAAACTGGATATAGAAGTAAAGCGAATGGGTATGAAGGTGAACGAGGACAAAGCGAAGCACTCCTGCCATCAAACAAACAGTCAGCGCACTTGGGCATCGGCACCCACGTCAGGTTCGGTTAGGTTAAGTTGACCGGACTGGCTGAAATCCATCACATAGACCTATTGGTCCTAATGGTACCAGATAGAGATTGGTCCTTACGTGTCCTTGAAGTAGGCTTTTTTTAATAAGCCTGCGTTTTTTGCGAATCTAAGTAGTCTCTCAAGCTCTAACCCCGAGGGACATTCTAACCTCTCATATTATAGAGCTCGTAAACATTTAATTCGGATCCTAGCTAATGTATGGCAAGAACGTAGAAGGTGTTCAAGAGTTTCCCACTCTTCTAGTTCATTGCAAAATCTGCAGCTATTATTGCTTGAAATTCCCATCTTGTATGTGTGTGCCGCTAGCAAATTGTGGCCTGTAATCATACCTACGATAGTTCTGCTTTCTTTTCTGGACCGAACTTGTACGAATCGGACGTACTTATCTGCACTCTACGTACTTGGTTTTCGCGGTTTTGCAAGTGGCTAGATTATTTAACCTCCTGCCTATCCCTATTTTCATGTCCGCAGCGATGCCATTATATTATATATCATAGCTAAAGGTTTCAGTATGTCGTTTTCTTGTTCGAATTGTATGTAAACAGCGCTTTTGGCAATCTCATCTACAATTTCGTTTCTTGCAATGCCCTTATGTCCGGGTACCCAATAGATGTGCAACCGTCCAGCTTCTCAGGTCCTAAGAACGTTTTTAGATGAAATTTCATATGAGTTTATTGCCCACTGCATTGTGCCAAGATATGATTTTGAGGTTGTCAGAGAGTTCATAAGGCGACCAAGGAAAAAGTTTTTTTTCTAATTTCTGCCACGAAAAAGCTCCTCTTAAAAAACCATTTGGCGTTCGGAGTCGGTTTAAAACTGTAAGTCCCTCCATTTGTAGAACAATGTCAACCCACACGCCACAAATAGCAGGAGGAGCTCGGCAAAACACACAAAAAAGGGTGTGAGCGCCAATTTCATATATATTGAATAAAAGAGACTTCGTTTATCTAGGGACGAGCTTTACCACCGATCATACTGTCAGCCGGAGAATCTCTCTTGCCAACAAGTGCTACTTTGGACTAAGTAGGCAATTGAGTAGTAAAGTCCTCTCTCGACGAACAAAACTAACACTCTACAAGACTCTCATCATGTCCGTTCTAACGTATGGCGCAGAAGCGTGGACGATGACAACAGCCGATGAAGCGACGCTTGGAGTGTTTAAGAGAAAGATTCTGCGTAAGATTTTTGGATTTTTGCACGTTGGCGATGATGCATATCGTAGGCGATGGAACGATCAGCTGTATCAGCTTTACGACAACATAGACATAGCGCAGCGAATAAAAATCCAGCGGCTACGTTGGCTGAGTCATGACGTCCAAATGAGTAGAAACGCTCCGGCTCTGAAAGTATTCGATGCGGTACCAGCTGGTGGTAGCAGAGGAAGAGGAAAGCCAACTCTGAGTTGGAAAGATCAAGTGGAGAAGGACTTGCCTTCACTTGGTCTGTCCAATTGGTGTCGGTTAGCACGAGTAAGAAACGACTGGCGCGCTTTGTTAAACTCGGCTAAAATCGCGTAAACGGTTATCGCACCAATCAAGAAGAAGAAGAATATTATGGCAGCTTAAGATGACTGAAAACTCGAGTTGATTTTTTATTTCGCATTTTCTTCCATATAACGAATGTTCGAATAGAGAAAATGCAAAACACCGACAGGAAAAAAAATCTCAAAAATCGTCATAATTTTTAAGCCATCTGAAATTTACACTTTATTATATGATACTAAAATTTAATGGGCCATGAAAGTGTGTACGAAAATTTTTTTCCCGAATTTCGATCAACAATTTTAAAATTTTATGAAAATTTGTTGAATTTAAAAACAAATTTTGGAAATTTTTTGTGTGTCAAAGTTACACTTTTTTTTCTTACATGAACTATATTCAAAAAAAAAATAAAAAACTACGAAAAATAATTAAAACTAAAAAGCTAAATAAAAACAAACTACAAAAAAATAAAAGAAAATAAAAAAAAAAAGACAAAAAGCAGAAAAAAAATTAAAAAAAAGCAATTTGATGAAAACTAAAAATAAAAATTAAACTAAATAAATATTCGAATGTTTGCAATATATAACACTGCTATTGTTTTGAACATAGGTGTATGTATTATATATTTATGTATACTTAAGCATGTTGGTGTTAATACTAAAAAGAAACTAAAAACAAGAGAAAAAAATGTATGTTTATCTCGCAAAGCGCTGTAAATCCTTAGCAGAACTGCTAAATTAAGGTCAATCAAGACGGTGCTAAGCTGAAGCCATTATGAATGCCAAGGGATGCCATTTTATAGCTTCTCATACAGTGACTAGATTGCCTATAAGTTAATGTTTTTTCTGATGACCTTAAAAAGAGCCAGTCATATAGACTAAGCAATTATTACTAGTGTTTGGGTGTGAAAACGGAAGTTCATATACATACATACGCAAGGATTTAGCAGAGATGGTGTAGATTCTGTAAAACAGCTCAGAATGATGGGCAAATACTTGCATGGCCTTAGTTGTCAGTATATTCGTCAAGGTGTAATTACAAATTTTTCGTGGAAAAGTTGCGACAACTAATTTTGACACTTTAAATTTGAACTTTTTAAAATATTTGTTTGTTTTTAAATTTTTAAATATCTATAGTCGGAACGAAGTTGGTGAAGTCGTGAGTATTTGTGTGTTCGTTGCTCATGACTAGGTTTCTATACCTGCATGACTTTAAAGCGATTTTCTGAAACTGTTTACTTTTGGGGTTCGTGCACATCATATCAAATTCTACTAAGGCAACGTTTTGAAATTTTGCGCAGCACTTCTTCGCAAAACTCATTCAAATACAGCAAGCGAAATAGCTATACGGTTCACTGAATAAAAAAATTTTTTGTTGTACGGTAGATTCCTATGAAATGAGACTTTCAGATATTGGTCCATAGATGTCGCTCGGTGTATTTTTAAACCTTCCCAAATGTCCTGTTTTTTTCGTCTGTCATCTGTCCACAATATTCAGTTCATTGTTTGTTACGTTTCATACAACAATGCATTTTGTCGCTCTATGATTTGCGGACATCGAAAAACCACCTGTGAAATGCTGCTCTCCCGGTTCAAAACAAAGTCTTTTTCGCATCGAATCGTTACGGGTGATGAAAAATTTGTGTATTTCCCCAATCCCAAGCGTAAACGATCGTATGGTCTGCCCGGCTCAAGCCAAAAACAACGGCCAAACCAAATCGCTTCGGCCGTAAGGCAATGCTGTGTGTTTTCTGCGATCAGCGAGGTATGATTTGTAAAACCAGGTGAAACAGTTGACAGTGCACGCTACCAACGACAATTGGTCGATTTGAACAGCGATATTGGGATATTGCGACGGCAAATGCCAGAAATGCTTCATTAACGCCAATTCAAATTTCTATATGAAATGGTAGCTGGTGACCTCTAAACGTGCGTTTACATATGCAGTAACTACCAATAAATCCACATAAATAAATCTACCCACTCACATAAGGCAGATTAGCTGCAAAATTGGCAATCAGCTGTCAATACTGTTCTGAAAGGTTTTTCTTCATAGAAATTGCTTGTGAAATATTTGAGTGGTTTTGGATTGTTTTATTATTGCTAACGACATGAAGAAAATTTGCGCAATTGGCTACTAGTAATAGGAAGTTGAGTGGCCTCGGTAGACCAGCATAAGAGCACTATGCCACCCCATAGGTGGTGGGTTCGAATCTCACGTAAACACGGTCCTCGCACTTTTCCAAATTTACCTTTTTCCCCTCTTTCTAGAACCAAAAAAACAAATCTCATTCCTCAAAAACATTTTCTTTTCATCCTTACTCCCACACAATAGTCAGCGTTATTTTATTAATATAATATTTGCACTGTGGCTGCTAAAACAAAGAAAGCTACACAGGTACACATTGCATCATTGGCGCCAACAAGAGGAGGCGTGTAATAGTGTAGACATACCAAACTTAGCGAAGCCCTCAACCATCTGTGCGATCTCTCTGGTAGAAAAATGTGAAACACAGATGGCGCTCCAAGCAGTAAGAAGGTGTTGTTCCTAAGCAACGACAGGTGGGCATTCCCACTATTTAGGACTTATAGTGGCAGGCTAACCACCTACCCTGTCAGAAATCAAAATACATAGATTAACGAAACCAACGCCAGACTGTGTCTTGTCGAGGCCCTATGCTCCCGGGAGGAGTGAACAAGAAAACAAAACAAAAATAGACAGTTGGAGGAAATCCGTAAGCGACATCTACTGAGGGTGTAAAAAATTATGGTAACAAAACGCATGTGAAATTCGATATTACATTTCATAATAAAATGCTCAAAGCGTCCATGGACTTCCATTTTATTAAGTTTTTCCTTTTACGTTTCTCCTTATACTTGTAATAACACAGATAATTCAGAAAACACAGAGTTGTACGGTAAAAAGTATTTTTACCTATATTTTAAGATAATTTTATGATCCCATATTTCTGGTGAGAAATTTTATATGGATAAGCTTGCTTTTTAATTATGCATTGGAAATTAAGCTCGAAAAAATACAATAAAATTATATAAACCCATTATAAATGAAGAAAATCATATTTGATGCCCGGATAAACCGTCACATCAACTCCGAAACCGAATACTCATGATGATTATGTTTGGCTTCATGTTGCGGGCCACATGCTGCTGGTCTCATACTGCGGACCTAATGTTGCGATTTTGACCGAGCTCAACAACGCGCCAAGTCGTTTCTTGTACTAAACTTCGTCGGTTGCAAACACGAAGTGAAGTTAAGTCCTTCTTCACCCGATCTTTTCAAAGTAGAGTAGGTCTTCCTCTTCCTCTGTTACCATCAGCTCGCACTGCATCGAATACTTTCAGATCCAAAGCGTTTGTATCCATTCGGACGACATGACCCAGCCAACGTAGCCGCTGGATCTTTATTCACTGCGCAATGTCTATGCCATCTTAAAGCTCATACAGCTCATTGCTCCCTAGCCTGCGATATTCGCCGTCACCAACGTGCAAAGGTCCAAAAATCTTACGCAGAATCTTTCTCAATTATGATAATTACAAGGTTTTTTTCATAGATATTACAGTTATGCCTCTTTTTTATTTACTTTCAATCTTTCCCACATTGGATTGAAAGCAACTAAAATTTAGGATACAACCAGCTTAGAGCATTGCATAGAAGACAGCTCTGAAATAAAATAGTTTAGAAATATTGATTAGTTAGAAAAATAAGAAATAAAAGACTTCGTTATGGAAACTATAGAAATTTCTTCTACTGTTAGACTTCAGAGAAATCAAATGGTACAGCTCTGATGAATTGAGCACCATGGCTAGCTCTCGTTCCTTCTCTTTTCCACATAAGCAGCTGGTGAATTTTATGAGGGCAATGTCCTGGCAAGTGTCAAATGTGCTCGGCTGCACCCGTTTTTCAATTGCTTAAAGTTAATTCTAAATTCGACCGACGAGATCTAATGCGCTTTACGTTTATTTGTTCGATAGTTCTGAACCAGGATTAACTGAAAGACTTATAACCACGAGGAATAAAATTGTAAAGAGAAAACTCTATTTCAGTGCGTGCTAATGCAATATCCGATGGAGCATTGACATACCATTCAGAAGTTAGCTCTGATGCATGGGATAAACCAGAAGCTTTCGGTGTTTTCGGGTGTTTGGTCGAGCTTCTTCTTCTATTTGTGGTGTGTATCCTGATGTTTGATGCGGCCGTCGTAGCCGAATGGGTAGATGCGTGATTACCATTCGGAATTCACAGAGAGGTCGTTGGTTCGAATCTCGGTGAAAGCAAAATTAATAAAAACATTTTTCTAATAGCGGTCGCCCCTCGGCAGGCAATGGCAAACCTCCGAGTGTATTTCTGCCATGAAAAAGCTCCTCATAAAAATATCTGCCGTTCGGAGTCGGCTTGAAACTGTAGGTCCCTCCATTTGTGGAACAACATCAACACGCACACCACAAATAGGAGGAGGAGCTCGGCCAAACACCTAACAGAAGTGTACGCGCCAATTATTTATTTTATTTTTTTTTTTATCCTGATGTTTTCCGCTAATGAAGTGGCCTACAGGCTTACACCGCCTCCGAATAGCAGATGGTTTTTTATGATGAGCTTATTCATGGCAGAAATACACTCGGAGTTTCGACATTGCCTGCCGAGGAGCAACAACAACTTACCTACTACTTCCAAAAGCATAGCTGTCACACGATACCGCAACCATTGTGTTTGAGAAGGGTGGTTGTTAACACACATATATCTTTCTGCTTTGTCCCAGTAACAATCTGAGGAAATGGTCCCACTCGTAGTTCTGAGCAATAAATTTGTACCACTAGTTCAAGTTTAGCCTGCAGGGTTGATTTGTTTGTACGCAGCTAAGTTAATAATTTAAATTGTATACGGCTGCTACTCAGAGCGCTTGTGGCAAGGTCGTGCACATGTTACAATTATGTGACAGCACACAATTTTGTATGTGTCCATAGATATGTGAATGCGCATTGTAGATATGCGAGGTAGAGAGCAATCAAATCTATCATCCTTGACCCTTACGCACAATAAAATTTCAGCCTTCTCTAGACTACGTCGAGTTGACTTCACTTTTTTCCTCATTTCCTCATTCTGTTGCTTTATTTACTTTATTTTTTCATCTTGCCTACAGCGAAGTCTGTAGTCGGCTGCAATATATTACAACTCTGCGTTGACATAATTGGTACATGGAATAGCTTTAATTCATAGGAGAGTCTAAGTGCCCTTAAGCAAAGCACGGATGTATAAATATGGAAAAGAAAATATGTGAAAATGCCACAAGCACACTAATGCCTTTTTAATAAGTGTTGGAAGTGAGGAAGGGCGATGAAAGAGAGAGAGAGGAGCGAGGGAGAGGAGATAATGTAAGACACGCGTGTGTGTTGCTAGTTTTTGTTAGGGGATTATTTATTTAAGTTTGATAACTGGGATTGGTTCGGTGTTGCCTGGCTACTGTTTGGTATGCTGGCTAAAACCATTGGCAATTTCCCAGATTATCGCCACTGCAAGGTTGTAAGATAGACAGTGTGCTGGCATAGTTTGTGAGCTGGCACACGTAAAGGAAGGATAACTACAGAGTTGTGAAAACTTAACGTGTGTATAAAAAATTCAATAATGTAAAAAGTGCGCCTTCTAAGAACACCATTAAACGTTTTTACGAATGGTTTTCGACTGGTGATGCTCTTTCTAATATAATTGCTCTTGCACGGGCCAGTGTTGAGACGTCGCCAAGGATATCCGCAAACTGCCGTTCTCAGCAGTTGGGCATTGCTCGGACCACTTTACAACGAATTATCCGCATTGATTTTCATTTATTCCCGTATAAGATTCAAGTGACGCAAAGATTGTTGCCTGCGGACAAGCCTCGCCGATTGGAATGGGCCCAAAGAGTCATCGAAATCCGTCAGGTCCGTCGAATATGGGCAACCCTATATGATTTAGTTTAAAAGTGTTCAACCTTACAGCTCGAGAACTGTGGTAAGAGTCTTGCCGTTACATATGCGGGAAGATCAAGTTTCGACCCGCATGATTTTAATATCTATGCGTGGATGGAATGGGCGCTTCCAATATGTCAACCAAGGCGAATTCATACAAGGTGGCAGAAGAAGTACACAAACAAATTTTACATGCACTTTGTTTTTGTAATTTGGTGATTTGACTGCCACATTTACAACGAAGGAACAGCAAACAACAAAAAGAAACAAAACCGGATGTATTTGGCATTCAAACCGCCAGGTTAGATTAGGCTACAAAACAGCCATCCTAGCGGACAAAAATTTCATCTCCAAAAGTCTTTCAGACTCCCTTATTACTGTAGTGTATTTCAAGCTGGAAACTATGCAGCGACAAAAGCAACTGAATTGGTTCAGAAATGAACTCCTCTTTATATTCGGGCAAACATTTTCATTGATAGCCAAGCGGCTATTAAAGCAATTATGGCTCCTTAGACTGACTCGGATTGTGCGAAATCAGCAATACAGATCCTAAATGAATGAAGTCTGCAGAAATGCGCAGGTCACCATTTACTAGATACCAGGACACAAAGGAATAGAAGGAAATGGGAGGACCGATGAATTCGCTTGCCGTGATTGACCCCGTCACAAATATACCCATCACTCTACTTTCTGAAAACGGAACTAAATGCAGAACTATTTCTGGAAACGCAGTCGTTATGTGGACCTCTTACAAAACTTCCAAAATTATGCCAAGGACTTGGAATACGAAAACGACAAACTTCAATTTTTTCGCTCTCTAGAAAAGATTGCAAAATATCATTGGGGTACTAAGGGGTCACTGTCTCACCCCACATCACGCAGCCAAAATGGCATTAGTCCAGAGCGATGCGTGTAACACAAGCAGGGGTACTTTGGAAGACCTACCTTGCCACTGCCCTGCTCGACTAATGTGCCTTGGATGAATATATTTTTCAGGCTTAAACGATGTTGCTGACAAACGGCTGAAAGGCTTGTTAAAATACGCGAAGACGTGCACTAAGAATTGCACAAAATAAGTGAGATCTTCTCAAAGATCAACCAGCACTCCCTAACCTAATCGAACCACCAAATCGCAAGAAAAAATAAGTCAGATAATCTGCCGCAATCAATTTGAATGAATGCGCCTTACTACTTCAAAACCCCATTGAAAAGTGCACAACTATCTGTTATCTAAATTAAACAATAATCAAATACCTCAGTTGGCTAGTTGGCTATGAAGAATTGCTTACTTACAGTATACAACAAAACCCAAAATTTTTCCAGAAAACACGATGTTCCGGCAATGGATGCTGATAGAGAAAAGGAACAAATACATACGGGTATCGTTGATTTGAAAAGTTTAAGTCTGAATTTTATTTTAGTAGCGATCAAAGTTCTCGACCTTTTGCATCTTATTATGGTAAAACGGCTTAGGAAGCTATGACATCCTTAAATGTATACTTGTACCTACGATTTGTTCAGCTGTTCTAAAGCAAAAACAAAAAACGGAGAACAATTTTCTGGAACATTTTAATCCTCTATCTCCACATAAGATGCGTTGTTGTTGTGCTAGCAGTTTTCATGTTATGCATGTTTTCGGAATGCTGCTGGAGTAACAGTCCTTGGCCGAATAAACATCCCGGCCACTACGACAAAGAACGAACCGACTGTCGTGAGAGCGATGGTGCCTGTTTTGTCTCTTTCTCATAACAGAGGAATATAGCCGGGCTGCAGTGTGCAATAAATATATTTGCTCTGAAATTCTCAAAGCTCAAAATTCAACTTAAGCGTCAGAAGTAAGTCAAAACAGAATTTGAATATCATGATTTGAGAGTGAATTTAAGATTCTGAGCAGTTAGATAAAATAAAGAGTATCAATGGTCAAAGAACAGGGAGCAATGGCAAAAATCAAAAAAAGGAAAGAAAATCTAGATTAGAAAGACAAGGAAACGAGTTGAAAAGAAAGGAGTTTTTTCTTCCTGTGAACAATAAATGCTAGAGTTACGGCAGCTGAAGTCAGCATTGTTGTACGAAAGTGAACCAGCCATGTTTCTCCAACGTTCACTCCAACATCATCATACAGAGGCTACCATCTTTCGTCAACAAATGCCTTCGTATCATCTGTAGAATATTCTAGCCGAACTTCGTCACCAATGAGCATCACGAGAATGGCACTGGATTGGAACACGCAAGGGAGCAGAGATCACGGTCGGCCAAAGATTACTTGGAGAAGGTCGATTTTGCGTGAGCTAGCAGATGCCGACATCACATGGGACGGCGCAAAAACAACAGCCCAAGCCCGTGTTCGATGGAAGAGTCTTGTCAAAGCTCTATGCTCCCGTTGTTGGGTTGCAAAGGGCTTGCTGGGGCTTCAGGGTTATTACTAAGCTCTCTGCCAACTTCCTGAGTAAACTCTTCCCTTCTTACTTCTGTGATGTAATCATGTCTGCGTATTGCTCCTAATTGATCAGACAAGTTTTGCTCCAACACATTCATTTTCGGACTTTTTTCGATCAACTTTTCACGTAAACGTTTTCAGAAAAGAAACTCACAGTTCTAATTCAGTGATCTGTAGGTATGAGCATAATAAAAATTCATTAATTTCTGACGTCCACTTGTTACGTTGTGCAGGTGCTACAACCGGGCTGGTCGCTGTATGCGATGCTTGCGAATCAGTTACCGGCTGCAAAAGGTCTTTATATTATCCTCAGAGCTATTATCATTTATTTATTTATTTCTTTTCTTTTTATTTTTATTTTTATTTTTAGATATCATTAAGTAGAGTTTAAAAAACTCGAGCGTGTGATGCCTTCAGCGATAAGGTTTATTATTGCACCGCACGCTACTCGCTTCGGCATCTCCATTTCGTATGAGTTGTGTAATACCTATTGTCACTAATTTAATTGAAAGCTCCCTTCTTTCAATCAGAAATTCAAAAAAATTGTTCGTCAGTTGTGGCAAGTTTCCGAAATGAATAAAAAATGTTCTTAAGTTCATTGCGTGCCACAAATAACAGTCCACACGCATGTTGAGGCATGTCATTTATGTCCCATAAAACTTTTCTTACAAACTCTGACATTTTATTGTCATTTTAAATATTTCAATTGAACTCCAGCATCAGCCACATATAATGCCTCTGCCACCATCTACGCCTTCAAAAACACAAAAAAACAAATGGTTAGAGTAATTAGCTCAAAAATGATTCAAACAAAAGATAAAGGAATGTAAAAAGTTTTCACTAATATAAACTGAAAGCAGCACAAAGCACAAAGACAAAGAAAATTTGGCAGACCAAGAAAAGTTATATAAATATGTATGCACAGTGGCGGCGATAAAAATGTTTACAAGTAAACTAGCGACACTGACGTTCGAAAAGTGGAAGTTTGAAGAATATAAGCAGCAGGGTTGAGTAGGCTTACAATAAGCAAATTTTCTAGTTTTTAAATTCTCATCAAGCCACTATAAAACACAAAACGGAGAGCGAAAAAGTCCAAACAATCACTACTCAAGAAGCGCGGCGCTAAAAATTATATGTTGGCACGATCGCTTTCACACTGTGGTATATAAGGCGTTTTTCAATAGGTGCGCTTCAACTTTTTTCCGATAGGGAGGGCGAACGACGCAATATTTTTTATTTTTCGCTTGCCATTTGTAAACTTCATTAGTATACATTTCATCATGGAACGCTACACACTTGAGCAACAATTGCAAATCATTGAATTTTATTATAAAAATGCGTGTTCTATTAAGAAAGTTTAAAGTCGATGCGTGTTCTGTTAAGAAATTTCGGCGACGGAGCTCACTTTTGGCTCAATGGCTTTATCAACAAGCAAAATATGCGTTACTGGGCAGAAAGCAATCCACACGTGATTCATGAGGCACCGTTGCATCCCGAAAAAATCACTGTTTGGTGCGGTTTACATGCCGGCGGCGTAATTGGCCCATGTTTTTTCGTTGACGAGAACGATCGCCACGTTACTGTGAATGGAAATCGATACCGCGACATGACAAACGATTATTTTTGGCCGCAATTGCATGGTATGGACTTAGACGACATGTGGTTTCAACAGGACGGGGCCACAAGCCACACAGCACACGCTACAATTGATTTGTTGAAGAGTAAGTTCGATGAGCGCATTATTTCCAGAAATAGACCGGTCGAATGGCCGCCGCGCTCGTGTGATTTGACGCCTCTAGACTATTTTCTTTGGGGTTATGTGAAGTCATTGGTCTACACTGTAGACTCTACAGTAACAAGCCGGCGACGATTTGTGAGCCAGCGCCAATATTGAACGCGAAATTGCTGAAATTTCGGCCGATTTATGCAAAAGATTGGTCGAAAATTCTTTGATGGAAGATCTACCAAAATGCAAATTCTGTCTCAAAACTTCAAAAAAGTGGGCGTCTTTCTTTTTTTTTACCAAAAAGGCAACTTCTGTCTCAAAACTTCAAAAAGTGGGCTTCTTTGTTGAAAAATCTACCAAAAATGCAACTTTTGTCTCAAAACTTCAAAAAGTAGGCTTCTTTGTTAGAAGATCTACCAATATGCAACTTTTATCTCAATTTATAATTTTCTAAAATTTTAATACAATTGTTTTTTTTTTTTGCTCTTAATATTGCATATTCTTAGAGAAAGTTCGAACCTTGGCACCGTCTTCGGTCATGTTCGGTCACAAAGCCTCAGTTCCATGTCGGTTTGGCCCAAAAAGGGTCATAATATTAATGTAAAAGCCTTCAAAATCGTTTGTTCGAAAATTGCATCAACTATTGCAGAATTCCTTTAAATAGTTGCTATGCGAGTCCACACTTTTTTTTTTAATTGCTTTGAAAAATTATCTGTTCCTCCATCGAGTGTGGCTAGTGAGTAACTGCTTAGTGCTGCAAGACAGCTCATACCGGTAGACGGGTGACAATGACGATGAGGTCATCATGTTTTTACTTTACAGTACAAAATTATTCATCTCTGAGCATGAAATATTTAAATCAGGTACAAAGAAGTATTTATTTTTATTTTTATATACTTAGATATTGGTTGAGGGCATGAATATACGTCTTCTCCTTTATGATGATGATATTGTTCTCCTGGCGATTAACCCTAAAGTCATGCAATTCATGACTAATAACCTGGGGAAATACTGCGTTGAATGCAATATGGAAGTAAACCCAAATAAATCGAAGATGATGGTCTTCAGAAGAGGTGGACGACTTTCCCAGGTGGTGACGAAGGTGAAGAAATAAGATTGGTGGCCGAATATAAATATCTTGGCGTCATTCTCACACCCAAAATGGCATTCGGCAAGCACTGAGAAGCCAGAAATACTTCAGCAAAAGCTAATATTAATTGCACATGGAACGATTTTTTTGTGAAGCCATTCATTTCATTAAAAACAAAATGGAAGTTGTTCCAAGCGGTGTGCAGAGCGAAGTTTGTTACAGTAACATGAGAAACTAATTTAGAAGATAGCCGCATGTATTCTTTAGAACTACACATGAAGTATAGCTGGAAAACTATTTATAAATATAATTTCAACAGACTCCCACACAAACTAACACAAGGCATCTAAAGTAAAAATGTGTTTTGGCTTAAGCATCTGAACGATATGGAAATAGAGTTCGGTCTGAAGTATGAAGAAAGCATCACCGCTCAGACTGGCAAGATCGTTGTGTGGAACTTCTTACCAAATTGAAAGTAAAAGATATCAACATGGCAAGGCAAAAAGCAAAGTCAAGCGCGACGCGCAACATGTGGTTTACTGAAGCTAAATGCAACTACGAATGGAAATGCTCAGAAAGCGAGGAAGAAGGTATGCAGCACTTCTTAGGAAGATGTCCGGTACTGAAGGAGATCAGAACAAAATACCTAAATGCAGCGAAGCTAAATGAAGCATTGGAAAAAGACTAACTTGCTTTATATACTCAGCCTTACGCTATAAAGATTTTCTTATTGCAGAGTTTAATTTTTGATTAATTTTTGAGCTGAGACAGACAACATTGTTATTGCCACAAATTTGAAAGTGGCAAAAGTTGTTTGGAGATAAATGAGTTTAAAGTTTGAGGTACAGAAGCGCGCGGACCGGCCTCAAAATTTTACAGTATATCCTTAAGATGCTTTTTAATTGGCGCGATAACCGCTTACGCAATTTTGGCCGAGTTTAACAAAGCCCGCCAGTTGTTTCTTTCTCGTGCTAACCAGCGCCAATTGGATACACCAAGTGAAGCCAAGTCCTTTTCCACTTCATCTTTCCAACTCAGAGGAGGCCGCCCTCTTCCTCAGCTACCACCAGCTGGTACCGCATCGAATATTTTCAGAGCCGGAGCATTTGTATTCATTTGGACGACATGACTCAGCCAACGTAGCCGCTGGATCTTTATTCGCTGCGATATGTCTATGTCGTGGTAAAGCTCATATAGTTCATCGTTCCATCGTTGCATGTGTTAGTTTGTTCGTCGAGAGAGGACTTTACTACTCAATTGCCTACTTAGTCAAAAGTAGTCTTAAGATACTATACTTTTAAAACCTTTACCTTTAGCTCTTGAAGAGTTACTGGCTTATCGACGTACACCTTTTCTTTCAAATAACCCCAAAGAAAGAAGACCAACGGTGTCAAATCACATGATCTTGGCGGCCAATTGACATCATCGCGACGTGAGATTATTCGGCCATCAAGTTTTTCGCGCAAAAGAGCCATTGTTTCGTTAGCTGTGTTACAAGTGGCACCATCCTGTTGAAACCACATATCGTCCATATCCATATCTTCCAATTCGGGCCATAAAAAGTTCGTTATCATCTCACGATACCGAACACTACTCACAATAACTGCCTGACCGGCCTCAGTTTATAAAAATAAGGCCCAATGATGCCGCCGGCCCATAAACCGCCCCAAAGAGTCTCTCTTTGTGGGTGCATTGGTGTTTTCACATCTCCTACAGACCCGGTTTGCTCAAACTTTTGCACAATTTTTCCGATTGTACGCACATTTGGACATTAAATTTACCGAAAAAATCACGAAGTGCGCGATATGCATTTTGATTTGAACGACCGTTTTCATAATAAGCCTGAATAATTTTAACGCGTTGTTCGATTATGTATCTTTCCATGGTTCAAATTGAGTTAGTCTGAAATTGAAAAATGTCAAATAAAATGCAGAAAAAACTTGACATTTAGGTGTGGTTCAAATTCAACATCGGCCTTTGAAATTTAACCACCCTTTATAAGTCGATATTTTCACTACAGATTGTCCCAAGCGAGAACTTTTTTCATATAGCAAAGATGCAGGTAATGAAGTCGAAACCCATCAAAGTGCCCTTATAAATACATTTTCACTTGCTTCTACATAAAAAATATTCTCATTTAAGAATAAATAATCAGAAAATGTGACTTTTTCAGGTGTTCACATTTTCATGCCTGCCACCGTATATACGCTTGCTGATATGCACTCACACATGAAGACATAAAAAAGTTGCGTAAAAACTTTGACGCTACTGCTCTTCTTGTTAGTCTTCATAATAAACAACATTGCAAATGCTGGCAAAGCACAAAAACCGAAAACTTGTTCGTGTTACAACTCCCGCTGCTGCTGCTACACTGAGCTACATGGCTGCACAATTCTTTGGAGATTAGCCTGCGGTCAGCACAACAGTATGTACGCATCATTAATGTTCGGCAGTAATGAAAATTTAGAAAGCACAATTTTCTTTCTAAACTGTCAAACAAAATTTTTTGCAAACATGCGTAGGTGCAAGTGTCATACAGGGTGGCTGATGTATTTTGCTATATTGAGAAATTCGTAAATTTTATTTGTTTTGAATTTGATAAAATTCACATAATTTTATGTGGGGACCTTTCAGAGAAGGAGACTGTGGAGCACTTTCTCTGAAAATGTCCGGGTTTAGTAGCTAGACGCGTAAGGTTACTGGGTTACTGACGCGTTTTGGGTTCCGATGTCGCGAGAATGAGTAATATTTATTCTCTAAATCTGGAGAATATTTACAGATTTACCAAAGAATCTGGAAAATTCTCACAGGGCTAACTACCTCTGTCTCTGTTTCTGTCTCTGTTTCTGTCTCTGTTTCTGTCTCTGTCTCTGTCTCTGTCTCTGTCTCTGTCTCTGTCTCTGTCTCTGTCTCTGTCTCTGTCTCTGTCTCTGTCTCTGTCTTTGTCTCTGTCTCTGTCTCTGTCTCTGTCTCTGTCTCTGTCTCTGTCTCTGTCTCTGTCTCTGTCTCTGTCTCTGTCTCTGTCTCTGTCTCTGTCTCTGTCTCTGTCTCTGTCTCTGTCTCTGTCTCTGTCTCTGTCTCTGTCTCTGTCTCTGTCTCTGTCTCTGTCTCTGTCTCTGTCTCTGTCTCTGCCTCTGCCTCTGCCTCTGTCTCTGTCTCTGTCTCTGTCTCTGTCTCTGTCTCTGTCTCTGTCTCTGTCTCTGTCTCTGTCACTGTCTCTGTCTCAGTCTTTGTCACTGTCTCTGTCTTTATTCTTTCCTATCTCTTTCTCTCATACTTTTATCCTTTCCCCCTTGACTATCTACCCTCTTTCTAGTGCTCTAAATACAATGGGCTTTTTAGTCGGAGTGTTTTAGGAGCCACCAAATCTCTTGGCGGTCGTTGGCTCGACCAATTTAAATTGCATTGCGCCCTTTAGAGAGGTTGTTTGACAGCTTGTTTAACATTTTAAAATAACGGTACCCAGTGACCATTTTCTTAAAAAAAAATTGCGTACAGATGTGGTTTGACTTGAACAATTCTGACTCACGAAGAATTTCTAGGTTAGAGTATTTGAGGCAATTTTGTTTACTAAAACTGTTACTCAGGTCGAAATGATCTTGGTATGACATAAAAGTGGGGTAGGCATGGTTTTGCCCCCACTTCTTCCATTTGAAGAACTTTCAGAATGAAGCATTTTGCTTTCTTGTAATTTTAGTCTTATAAGGAAAACTACTAAAATATTTGTGCAGAATTGTCTGCAGTGATTATCTGTTGATACGCATTTGAATATAAAAATTCCTTATCGTAACATCTGGAGCAGATTGTATGGCAGCAGTGAATGAATTTGTGTATGAAATTCCTGTGTATGAAACTGGCAGAAAGCCATTCTATGCTCAACAAAAGTCTCTACCAACCTCATTACGGTCCATAAATATGACGAAAATCCCTTTCACGTATGAATTGCACGCCTCCAGTGGTACACAAGGCAAATAAGTGTTTTGGCAACCCAATTGCTTAATTTTTATTAATTCTAAATTGCAAGCTGAAAGAAGACCGAATGAGGCATTTAATCAGTCAAAAAAATTATTATTTTGTTTTTGGTTTCATATATCACCCTGTACCATTTATGTTGAGGCTGAAAAACTTTGCGTTTAATTTTCAAAGCTTTTCTGCTAATATTTCTGACCATCATCTCATGAGACTCGGATTTTGATTACAATCATTCGGCTTGTGGTATGAAGGAAGGAAGAAGGAAGATAATGAAATTTAGTAGAGATTATGAAAAATCAATAAAGGTGAATGGCAGCTGAGCTTCAAATAAAATATGAAGTTTAATCTCACAAAATTTATAAATTATGAAAGATTGGTACTACTTTTAAGATAATGTGTGCGGAGTTTATTTCTTCATTTCAAATTTAGAGTTTATAAAACGTTACTGCGGTATACAAGACTTGTATTAAAAAATAATTCTTGCTAGCGCAAATATTGAATAAAATTTTATAAGAGCGTAGCAGGCAATGGTATACCTTCGACTGTATTTCTGCCTTGAAATAGTTCCTCATAAAAACCATTTGCCGAACATGAAATTTTAGTGATGGAAGGTGAAGTGAGGTAATCTTCATTGCGTTTCTTCTTCTTTCAATTGATTTAAGGAACTGAGCGCCTTCTAGTAAAATACAAATTTTTCTGCGTTCACAATAATAGCAGCGCGACACATTGCAAAATTTTGAGTATTTATTTATATTTTATTATTTTTTTTGTAGAAACTTCTTAGGCGTCGATGGACGAGCGAGAATGGGGAGTAAAATTTCAAGGCCATGCAACGTTTTGGGCATTTTCGTCCCGCGAGAGAGAAAAAGATATAACGTAGAGGGAAAGAAGAGAGAGAGCTACATACATATCTTAGATACACTTTAAGCTACTTTTCCTGAGTTTTTCCTTGTGGTTGCTAATTTCTAGTGAGAAAAACACTGCCTACTTTTTGGCGTTTGTTTGTTTGGTGCAAACTTGTAGGAAATATATTTTTGGTGCCTGCTTTTAGCATTATATTTCCTTGGTGCCTACTATTTGGGGCGTTTTTTGGTCCGAATTTTTTTTGGGTTTCTTTTTTGGGGCCTACTTTTTGGCGTTTATTACCGTTTCCTGGCTAGTGTTTGTTCGTACTCTAAAGTGCTATCCATTCCGGCGTCGGAATTATTGGTATTGCCTTGCGGTAGTTTATGCCGTTGCTGCGGTCCTGGAATCGCTGCGTTTATGCGGGTGATAAACTCTCGGAGTACTGCGCGTTGTTGCCACGGTTTTTGTCCGGCATTTACCTACACCGCTCGACCCTTCTCCGTTTTTTGTAAATTTTGTCTATTTGTATTCTCCGCAAATGTTGTGAATTTATTTAGTTATATATTCTTTCTCTCTCTCTCTAATTTCCTCTCGGGTCTCTCCCTCTTTCTTTATCTGCCTTGAAAATTTCACTTCTGTTATGTGTACTACGCTACACGCATTTGTTTGTACAAATATCGTTTATACTGCAAAAACTAACTCAAAGTTTCAAACTTTGTACATATTTAAAAAAAAAATTCATCAAAATTCAAACTTTTTAATGGAAAGTTTTGGATAAATTTCAAGTAAACAGTTTTATGGCCCATTGAATTTCGGCAAGTGGCTCAAAGATAGCGTAAATTGTTAACAACTTTTGCATTGCCGGTGTATTGTGTATTGTATTGTATTGTGTATTTTCTCCAAATTATTTCTCAGGAAAGCGCAAAAAACATGGAGCTCCATTTCTCCATGTGCTATTTCAAAAACCCTTTGACCCCAATACGATATACGAAAGACTCAGAAAGTCTTTTGGACTCCTCGCCATTCAATTTTCAAACTCGCAGCTGTGTTTACCGGTCACTGGACGATCGCCACACACGCGGAAAAGCTGGGGTGACCATTTAATCACCATTGCAGAAGCTATGAAGACCTTTCAGAGAAGGAGACTGTTGATCACTTTCTCTGTGAATGTCGCAGTTTGACAACTAGACTATTAAGGTCGCTAGGCGCCCCTGTCTTCGACAGCCTGGTGCAGTGCGCCAACCTAAATCGAATCAATCTCTTCTATTATATCAACAGCTCTGGCTGGCTGTAGATACCTGCCTATTGGAGGTCTCGTAATGGTATCAAAGCGGCGCTTCAGTGCTACTTGAGTAGTGCCAGACTGACACTTCAACCATTTCACCTACCTACCTAACAAAGGTTAACAACACAATTTTTGAGAACAGAAGAACCGATGAGACTTTTGAAAACAAAAAAGAATAATTTTCCGAATTTTCAAAAAAATCAAATATAAATGCAGCCAGGAACAATCGGGGAATATCTTTTATAAACTTTATGGCAAAGGTGTTGGAGGGATTTGAGGGATTTACTAGTTTGTTGAAATGGATTCCAGCGCAAGGCTTGTTTAGCTATACTGTCGTCATTTTTTCTTAGTGTTTGGCCAATACATTGCCATTTCTGCTGCAACGTCGACCTGGTTAGCTTGCGCCAACAACTCGGCGTTGGTTACTGTCCGGGACCAGAAAATTCGCAAAGCCGACGAAGGCATCGATTTATGAACGTTTGTAGACGCTTCCTCATCTACGCAGTTACTTTGCAAGTGGTGCACCCAAATAATAGAACGGATTCACATTCGAGTTGAGGTGTGAAGGCTGCGCAGCTTGGTGCCGAAAGATGATTTACCTTTGCTAGTTCTATATTCGACATCCACCTGAGAACCGCCATACCCGGTGACCATGCAGGCAAGGTAGCAGAATTTTTAAACGGTGTGATTGAAATGCTGCGCTTTCGTTTTCCCGACGTTCACTTTGCGGCCGGTTCATCTCAACTTCTCCAGCATGGCTTGTGTCAGCAATCTGAGGTCACACCGCAATTTGAGGTCAAAAAATATGCTTGCTATAAATTTTCAAAAAATCACAAAATAATTTCTTTTTATTTTTGCCCATACACGAATTACTAATAAAGTGGAAAGTGAACGCTAAAGCTTCTGGTTGACAACTGCCAGCTTCTAGTGACCGCAAAAGCGACAGCATTTTACAAAAATGCATCTAAAATATTTACGGCCAAGTATGTCAGCTAGCCGATTTTTGGCAATAAAACAAAAGCATTTTGCCAACTTAGTAAGTGCTTGAGTGACCAACATTATGACATAGTTTCTATTTTAAGAGTTTTCGAATGAAAATGTTTCAAGTTGTACGAAAGCGACTACTCTTCTGAAGATTGAAGGAGATGATATTGAATTTTTTTTTTGTTTTTGGTATTCGTTTTATTTATTTGTCCTTTTTAACGATATATAATCATAAGAAATATTCCTTCAAAAATGTATTCCTTTGCTTTGCAAAAGACGGAATAACATTCGGTTAGGTTAAATGGCTGCCCTAGCTTAGGGCGCACTTGGACAAATATTGAAAATTCGTCCGTTGTTATACCATACATGGGAGAGGAGAAAGGAGAAGGGAAGGAAGAAGGAGCCTTGAGATTAGAGACGACCATGCATTTTATGACGACGCCGACGGTTGCTGATTTGCATTCGTAATTAGCCGCACAAAGCTACTGCTGAACTTCACCAAATTTACGATATTTAGACCCGCTATACCCGCACGCGTAGCGAAAAAATGAGAGCCCAGATGTCTAAATCTTTGCCGCCAGACGAGAGCAGGGCAGCTGAGAAGAAGGTGTTGAGATGATTCCACCTCGTCCTCCAGACAGCTTCTGCCGAACCGACTTGAGGCAATCCCAAGTCTCACAGCATAAACACCTAGCGGACAGTGTTCGGTAAGGATACCCACCAAGTTCAAAAACTGGGGCTTTGTTAGCCTTAGGAGATCCCTCGAGCGTCCCCGATCTACCCGTGGCCAGAAGGATCTCGCGACCGTGCACCTTTGCGCACTAGCCCAGCGCTCGCTGAGTTGTCTCGAGGCCCATCTTTCCAGGAGCAGACCACAGGTTCTTAAGGGAACATCAATTCTCTCATTTCGCGACGAAAGCGTCTCCAAAAATCCCTGTCTAGCCAGCTCATCAGCCCAGCTGTTTCCCTCTATGCCGCTGTGACCGGGAACCTAAATGAGCCTGATGTCAAAGTATTCGGATGCAATCGAGAGAGAAGCAAGAATTCCCCGACCAATCTCGAACGCACAAACAACGAGCCCAAAGCCCTAATTGCCGCTTGGCTATCGGAGTAAATATTTACTTCCTTAAGGGTAATTACCGAGGTAAGCAACCAGTCCACCGCTTCCTTAATTTCGGATACCTCCGCTTGGAAAACACTACAGTGGTCCGCAAGCCTAAGTTTGAGTTTGATGGGAGGCGCCTTATAGAATACTCCCCCACCAACTCTTCCGTCTAACTTCGAGTCATCCGTGAGCATGTTTGCCATGCCTTGCCGCCAAATATTGCACCCCGCCCACTCATCCCTTGAGAGAATATGAGTAGAAAACGGTCCACTCGGACCTAGCGTGGGTGTACAGTGATCCAGCACCATGGGGATGAACTCAAAATGTTTAAGGATGCTAGAGTGTCCGTAACTTAAGTCTAGCCTATGGCCCGAACACCTTTGTCTGATTGCCGCGCGTGCAGCTGTAGTTTTTCCTACAATGCCCACGGGTGCCACATTCAGCATAGTGTTAGGCGCTAGAGTAGGGTTGGTACGGAGCGCCCCACTGATTCCAGTGAGGGCAGACCTTGTACCCTCTGCAGCTTCTTAACTGATACCATCCTTTCTAGCGAGTTCCACCAGACAAGGTCTCCGTATAGCAAGATTGGTTTTATAATCGTGTTATAAAGCCAAAAAGTGACTTTAGGCGAGAGGCACCATCTTTTGCCGATAGCGCTCCTGCAACCATACAAGGCGACTGTTGCCTTCCTAATTAACTCCTGAATGTTTGGCTTCCACGTAAGACCTCTGAGTGATGGATCCCCAGAGTGATGGATTCCGCCTGCTTAGCGACTTCGCTAAAAGATTTCGGCGGACCATCCCCAGTCCTCGGTTTCCTCGGCCGGAGAATTTCCTCCTCTTGAGAGCGTTGCCGCTTCATTGCCGATTCTACTGGCGGTGCTACTGCACCCACCCTTTCCGCCCGGCCATTCTCTGCCCCATTAAGTACCATCCTGGCCCACTCAAGCGTCCTTAAATACTTCTCAGGTACCTGTGAAGCATTTTGGTCGCCGTAGCGTTCCAGGATTTTAGTGGCTAAGCGTTGGTCAACGCATTTCGAAAAGTTATCGAAATGCCGTGACTTTCTGAGATTACCAAGCATAGTATCAGCTATTAATAAGAAAATAGGCGTTTATCTTATTTATTTAGATTCAAATTTTTTTCTAAATAAAATTCGTTTATAAAAAATTCTTTGGGTGAAACTGTTTTGTTTTTCAATATTTGAATAAAATGGATGACTGAGCATAGCGTGTGTTATTAATAAAAATAATTTAAGTGTGTGTGTTTTTCAAAAACAACAAAAAACTCTTTTTTCCAAAAATGTATAATAAAAAAAATATATATTTTTCCAAAAAATTTTAAATTATTGTATAAATTTTCCAGAAGTTTATTTCATTACAAGAATTAAAAAAAAAGTATTTCACTTTAAATAAGTATGTACAAAATTTTTCTTCAATAAATAATTTTCAAAATTATTGAATTTTTTTTTCAAATGTAGGTACAAAAATAGTTACTCAAGCCAACAATAAACGAGTTTTCAGAAAAATGTAAGCCAATTTCTAAAATACATATTTGGATCACTAATATGGAATCGTTGTAAAATTCTCCAAAGGGGCTTAATGACTGCACGAGTCTTAGTAGTTTTCAAAGCTAAGAGAAGGCAAACGCGCTCGCAAGCAAAGGATGTGAGATAGGACTCGAGCAATTGAGTCCCAACATACTCGTACAAGCGCTACCCCCTGGGGCAAGTCGAAATGGAGGCTAAATCAACTTCTAATAACAGCTGAACTAGTCTGAGCAGGATTTTTTTGCTAACACCCAATGAAGGTAGTGAAGGTACTGAGTTACTCAAAGCCCAATGTACGGCTTCTTACGAGTAAACAGTTGAGGTACTGGGCAATTGTTTATATGGCTGCCAGATTCGAAGCCCCGCTCAGCGATTTCTGCAAGAGCTTTCGAGCTACAGAACAGTCTTTTCAGCGTAAATATATTGCGGTGGAAACGCCAAGCACTCTGAAAAGTGGGCCTCAAATGTCGGTCGAATTATTCACAGAAAATTTCGCTGTCTAGTAGTATTGGGTGCTGGTACGCAAGAAAAACTCCAAGATTCTCCGTCAAACCTTATGTGAGTTCATTATATTCCCTTCCGACTGAAGATTAGACAATAAATTCACATTTTATTGGTGTTTGACGTACCTCTACTAATTTTTTCCATTTTTTTTTAGTGTTAGTAAGTTCGTTGTTTGACCAAAATAACTCAATTATTTATGTATAGTCCCGAATACACCAGATTTATTCTTCCCATTTTCATGCCATTTCCCACTAGCCACAAAAAATGTTGACTAAACTTTCAGTGACTAAACTTTCAGTGCTCATTTCTCATTATTACGCATTTTCTTAAATGCAACTAAAAATAAAACAGTCGAAGCCATTGCGGAAGTTCTTTAGTTAGCTGTCGCTATGAAAAGGAGCCAAATAAAAGGAGTACAATTTCCGAGCAATAAACACATTTTAGGCAACTTGCTGCAGCTAAAAAGCGATTTTCATACAAACAAAAGACGCTAACGTCAATTTCGTGCACACAAATGCCGAAGAAGCTCAGTGGAGGCGATGTACTCGTATGTGTGCGAGTGTAGTCACGGACTTCTATAGATTCATAACAATTTTTCTTAAGTGAAAACGACTAAAGATAGAAAAGCTGCGAAAGGGATATGTCAGTGAATAGAAAGCAAACAAAAAAATGCAGTGCGGAGAATAAATTCATTTTACGTTCATAGGAAGTACAACAGCAGGAGACGCTTAGCGAAAGGGTTTGATAGAAAGTAAGTGTAAAGCTTATGCTGCACGCAACAAACGCTGAACTACTAACTAAAACAAACATTATGCGATTTCCTCTCCGCAATACATATACATACACACTCGGTCACTCACATTCCCCTACTTGGCCTGTATTCTACTCTCTGCTTGTATTGTATGGCTGGCAAACATAAAAGAGCCATTTTGGCCACTTCAGCTGTTGGTTGAGAAAGAAGTAAATGAACTGCAGTTACTATGAGGGATGCCATGATATGTTGGTTGGGTCCATTATAATGCTTTCTATTTATAATCAAGCAATGCTTTTCGGGTTAGCTCTTACGAATGCTGGGGCTTGCCAATCATGCCACTCGCACTACAGTACCTGGCCATTGAATTAGGAACGATGATTAAAGCTTCTTGACATTTTTGCATTAAAAATATTTATTTTGAACTAATATTTCGAGGCTCCTCCCCTTGCTGTTAAGACGGCCGCAATTCGTGGACCCTTGGAAGCACACAATCTTCAGAATATCGTTCCCCGGCTCTTCTGCGAACAAAATTAGCTGTTTTTGTGACCGCTTAAAAGTGGCATTCCGCGCTCAAAATGATCTGTAGGAAGGCAAACAAAACCACAAAAAAGTGTGAATATTCACATCTTCTTACTCCTGCTATTTGACAAAGGAAAAAAATGTTTTTTTTTTTTACTTTTGTCCAATATTGCGCGTCGAAGTCTCTGTGAAGTTGTGCCCAAAGTTTCCACCGATTCCGCATACACGGTGTTTTCGCTTTTTTGCTGGTCGTCCGCAAAAAAGTCCATTTTCGTATAAGCATCGTCGTGACGTTATTTCCGAAATATTTACTCCAGATTCTTGAACCTCTCTTAAAATCATTCGACTTGCAGCATTTCTGTTCCAGAGAGCTGTTTGGACGATTTTGCAATCCTGCCTGGTTGAGGTAATGCGTTAACAGCGACAATTTTGGCGATTGTTTGAAGTTACCGCTAAAACGTTGCTGGTATTTTTCCACATTTACCACAGACGCTTTAGATATTCCAACGGTTCTCGCTATATCTGCATAGCTCAGGTTCTTAGCTTTCAAAAGAACTGCAATTTGTTGCTTTTGTCCCGGTTCAGCTCATGATCGTAGCAGGCCATTTAAAACCCCCTTAATACCCTTTTTCATTTGGATACCTGATATTTGAAGTTTTCAGAAAAAATGCCATCGGTCATAATTCAATGGCCAGGTACTGTATTTCCACTTCTTCAGTTAGTTTTCGGTGTGGACGCTGTGGATGAATGTAATAGTGAGGCTACTGCTGCTTGATGTTCTTTCTTCTCTGCCAGTGGTTTAATTCCGCTCAAAAGTATGCTACAAAAGAACTAAGTGCTGGTTAGAAGTGCGGAAACAAAATGTGAAAGATGAATCGCACACCAACAATACAACATTTACACACACACACACACAGCTATGTGCAATTAACTTTGTAATTGTGTGTATACTTTTGTGATGAATTTCTTTGCACTGATTTGAAGTGTAATTTATAATTGTTAAAGTAAGTTTATAGTGAGTGAAATGACATTGAAATGCTGTTGCAGGGATTTAGTGGAATGGCAGAACTATTTTTATTAACTACGAAATAAATATATTTGTGTGCGTATTTGGAAAAAGTGCAAAGTAAATAAATACTGAGCTGGGATTCTAAAGCAGTAAAGAATTCCGAAGAAGAAATTTTTTGTGCCAATTTAAATGGAATAGGAATTTGGAATTGTGGCATTTTAATGGGTCTTTCTCGTACAAACGAAATGAAATGGAATGAAGTGCCATTGAAAGACTGATTGATAATGAAGGTCATATTACGCAATATGAAAATATTTTAAAACTGGATTTGCCCGGCGGTCCCGAGCCGTAACTCTGTGTAATTACATAGAAAAGAGAAAACACAAACTTTTAGTATATTTAATGTTGGCATACAATATTTTCTTGCCACTGTTAATCCAGACATTGGCCACTCTAGAATATATCATATGTACAGGGTTGCACATATTCGAAGGACCCATCTGGCAACCCTGTATCTTTTGACAGATACGTCAGATCGCTTAATGACATACCGTGTTGGAAGCGTCAGTCCAAGCAGATTTTTACCATGGAACAGTACACACCGCGCGAGCGCTCCCAAATTGTTGAAATTTACATTCAACGAAAGAAGTCAATTGTGAAAAGAAGAAGAAGAAGAAAGAGCGTTATCACGATATGATAATCACTTTTGTGATGCCAAATATTCGTCGAAAGCATATGAGGCAGTTCTGGTTGCAACAAGACGGGGCTTCACACAGCTCGCACCACAATCGATTTTTTGAAGAAATTGTTTCCTCGTCGTTTGATGTCGAAAAATGGCGATTTTGACTGGTCTTGTGGGGATATTTAAAATCAAAGGTTTATATTAATAAGCCAAAGACCATAGAAGAGCTCAAGAACAACATCCGTGCGGAAATAGCCGCTATTCCAGTCGAAATGTTAGATAAAACTATGGAAAATGCTGCAACACGGGCACAATACGCCGTACAGGTTCAAGGCGGCCATTTGAGAGATATTATATTCAAAAAGTGATGTCAACAAATCTACTCGAACCAAATAAAATGATTATTATCGTCAACATCAAAAAAATTGTGTTTTTCTATGATTAAAAAAAAACACATGGGCCGTCGAATATGGGCAGCCCAGTATTTAAGATCTTATATAAAAAGTAATGCGTGTCCAGTTTTTTCCCCTTGATCACTCCTCTCGGAAGCATAGGTCCTCGACAAGACTTGTCGTGCGTTGGTTTCGTTAACCTATTTTGATGTTGTAGATGATTAGCCTGCCGCTATCAGTCTTAAGTAGTGGGGATGTCCACCTGTCATTGCTTAAGAACAACGCCTTCTTAACACTTTGAGCGCCATCTGTTTGTCACATTTTTCTGCCGGAAGGATCGCTCAAATGGTTGAGGACTTCGCTAAATTTGGTGTGTCTGCGCTATTACCGCGGCTGCCCGCTTCCTCTTGCTGGCGCCACTTGATGCAATTTTTAACTGTGTACTTTCTTTGTTTTTGCTTGTTTTAGCAGCCACAATGCAAATAAAGCGCTGACTATTGTGCGGAAGTAAGGATGTAAAGGATGGAAAGGATAAATTTTTGGGTTTGAGGAATCAGAATTTTTTTGTTTAGAAACAAAGAAAGTAGGTAAATTTGGAAAAGTGCGAGGACCGTGCTTTATGTGGGACTCGAACCCACATCCTGTGGGATGGTAGGCTAGTGCACTTACGCCAGAGGCCTGTAATATGGCATAAAAAAACTATTTGTTTTTTATGTTAACCCCTTCAATTTCATGTACGGCTAAAAAATTTAACCAATTTTTTCTTAATTTTATTATATTCAATATTTTTTTCTTTAATATTTCTTCTCCTTCTTAATTTGTGCGATAACCGTTTAAGCAATTTTGGCCGAATTCAACAAGCCTTGCTCGTGCTCTCGTACTAACGGGCGCCAGTTAGACACACCAAGTGAAGCCTGATGCAGCCTTATCTAGCTGATCTGTCCAGCGCAGAGGAGGCCTTCGTCTTGCTCTACTACCACCAGCTGGTACCGCATCGAATACTTTCAGAGGCGGAGCGTTTTTATATATTCAGACGTTATGACCCATTTTTAATTTTTACCTGTGCCTTTTATATTTCTCTCCTCAATACCGGGCGCTCCGTTGGAGCTGGGGTTAATTACCCGAGGCTCATCCTTGACAGAGAGTTAGCGTGGAGGCCCAGCATTAAGAAGATAATTAGGAAGACAACAGCCGCCTTGTATGGATATAGGGGCGCTATCGGCAAAAAATGGGGCCTCTCGCCCAAAGTTACATTTTGGTTACAAAACTCTACTATGAAGCCAATTTTGTTATATGTAGTAAGGACGACATCAGCTAAGAAGCTGGAGAGAGTCCATAGGTCTGCCCTCTTTGAAATCAGTGGGGCCTTTCGGGCCGGTTTTACTTTATCACACCACGTTATACCGAATGTGGTACGTATGAACTGCCGCTGCACGCTCCGCTTGACTTAAGCTATAAGTTGAGTTTATCCCTATGGATGTACAATCCTCGCTGGGCTCGAGCTGTACTTTTTCCATTCATATTTTCTCAAGAGAGGAGTGGACGGAGTGCTCGAGGTTGGGCGCAAGAGTTGGTGGGGGAGTGTTATGTGAAGAGCTCCCCAAAACGCTCATATATAGACTTCCGGACCACTGTAGTGTTTTCCAAGCGGAGGTAGTCACAATTAAGGAAGCAGTGGATTGCTTGCTTTCTTCCGTAATTACTGTAATGGGCTTAATTATCTATTTCGACAGTTAAGCGGTCCTTGGGCCTTGTACTCATTATTTATGCATTCAAAATTAGCCGAAGAATACGTGACTTCTTTCTCGAATGCATCCAAATATTTTGAAATTAGGCTCATCTGGATTCTCGGTCACAGCGGCATAGAGAAAAAAACTGCGCTGATGAGCTGGCTAGACACGGGACCCTGGAGAAGGATTCAACCCAAAATGAGATGATTGGAGTTCCCTTGAGAATCTGTGGTTTACTTCTGGATAGATGAGGCGCGCGTCAAATCAGCGATCGCTGTCTAGTGTGCAAACGTGAAAAGTCGCGAGATCCTACTAGCCACTAGCCACATCGGGGACGCTCGGGAGATCTTCCAAATTTAATAAAGCGGCAGCTCACGAATTTGCTGGGTATCTTTATCGGACATTGTCCGTTAGGTGTCTATGCGGTGAGATTTAGGGTTGCTTTAAGTTATTTTTGTAGAAGCTGTCTGAGGGTGGAAGTGGAATCATCTCAGCATCTTCTTTTCAGCTGCCCTCGTCTGACATAGATTTAGATATCTGGGTTCTCACTTTTTTGCTATATCTTCTGATGTAGTAAGTTTAGATATTGCCCACCTAAGAATTTCATCAGCAGTAGGAAGTGGTTACTACAAATGTAATCAGCCAGTGTTGATCGTCATCTTCTAATCAAAACCCTTTCTTTCTTTTTCTACCTTTTGGTCTTTTCTTCTATTTCCCCTCCTCTGTATCACAACAAACGAATTTTGGTTCTTTGTCCAAGAGATCCCTTCGCATGGGCAGTCATTTATCCTATCCTTATTCTGGGGCACCAACACTTTGAAAATGACCGTTGATATTCCATGAGAAAAGTGCTTGCGAAATCGTTATTTGCCGAAACCGTATTTTGCGCGCTTACATGGGTGTTCTTCTTAAGATCTGTCCTATGCAAATTATTTCCAACCTTTTTGTGGCTAATCCTCAGTTCCTTAGACAATAGAATAAATGCCGACATGTCGGTCCGAGTACACAATTACAGTAAGGTTATCGATGATTGGTCTACCAGAGCGTCCCATCTTCGTTGTTCATAGTAACAAAAAAGAGTCACTGCTTTACTGTTAATTCAATACTCTGTTGTGTTCAGCATAAACGAAACCTTAGTGATGAGTTCGGATTAAAGACGCGATTTCCCATACTCAAAAGCTATTTTGCACTGCTGGAAAGAACTTTTTTCCCCAAATCTGCTCACGTCAAAAACCAGATCATGCAATTTTAACCCTTTGGAAGGGAGTAACAATTTTTTCAGCATAGGTGATGGGTGAATCATACAAAGTTGACTTCAAATCCATTATTTGATGCCTTATTGGTAAACTAAGTTCATTTAAGAACGAAAATCTGATGCAAAATGGTAATGACTGAATAGCCTTCATAAGGTGTCTTCATAAGCTCGACATTATTTATTAAATAAACACTAAAGCCATAAAATTTGTTTACTAATAAATTCTGCACCTCGTTAATTGTTTATTCAAAAAAGAAAATCAACTCCTCACAAAACCCCAAACACCAGTTACATCTAAGCCATGCAATACAACAGCGGTTCGATTTCATATCCTCCAATCAACTGGCTGATACAAATTTGACGTTAGACTTTTCGGTTTCATAAATTCACTTGAATAATTTCAAAGCTTAAAGTTTAATAATATTTGGCCGCTAAAAGTTTTGTTTCTTCTGTTTCTCTGAAATTGTTGTAAATTTTAATTAGTAATACAAAGAAGTCGCAAGATGACCCAAAATGCGGTCAATGACAAATCCTCTCCGATCTTCCTTTGAAATAAGATGCTAATATCGTTGAATAGATGTGGCTGCCCAAAATGTTTACACAGAAATATACGCCAAAATTACTTCCTTTTAATTTGTAGTTCCAGTTACGCAGCAGGCGGACACAAACAGAAAGCGTCGAAGCTACGGCAAGGAATACCAGACAGCGATTAACGCCCAACAAATGTTCAACAACTAAATGCAAGTGAACACATATACTTATATACAAACATATACATACATATATATATATATACATATAGATAAACTAATGAGAACGACGCACAATGGTGCAGTGAGTCGCAAAAGCTGCGAAAAAGTAAAAATTTTAAAATAATTGTTAACACTTTTTGTGTGTTGCTTTGTTTCCACTAATCCGACAGCAATGACAAAGCATCCTTTCGGTACACATGGCAGTGATTGCCTTTTTGTAAATAGAATTTAGCTAGTGCTGAGGTCCATCGCCGCCCCAGCATTACATTGTAGTTAGCCAAGTACGTATTGAGAGGCTATCGCCCTCTCTTCATTACATTTCGCCTGTCTTGATACAATGGATTTTTGTTTCTTTCAATACAAGAAACAGGAGACGAATGGCAGATAAGGAAAAAAATAACTGCGCAAATGTTGAAAAGAAGTGCGCGGCAACCGCTGAGAAATATCGTGCATTTGTTTTATGGCGATGGATACGTCACACACTTCGAAAACCACCAAATAGCATCAAAAGAATGGGACTGGATAGGAACCCGCAAGGAAACAGAGATCGCAGTCAGGCACAGGATACTCGGAGTAGGTCGATGTTGCGCGAGCTAGCAGATGCCAACATCACATGGGACGGCGTGCAAAAACAACAGCTCAGAACCGCGTATGGTTTCACAGTCTTTTCAAGGCGCTTTGGTCCCGAGCAGACTGAACTACGAAAAATATTAGATGCGCAACTAAGTTCTCGCTGTTTGTCAATAGATGCCGCCAGCAGTGTGTGCTAGTCGATTCTAACATAACCTGAACGTCATAAACCAAGCTTAGACATATGGTAAACAAACTGCTTCAACACATTAGTGATTTTGTTTTGGTATCATATAATTTTGGTTTTGTGAAAATGTCTGATTTTGTGCCGAATAAACGTCATTTGCGGGAAGTGTTGATTTTTCTGTTTCATTCGAAAAAAATGGCGGCTCAAGAGCTACGAAAAGTTTATGGAGATGCTGCTTTAAGTAAAGCAACGTGTCGAGATTGCTTCCGTCGCTTCAAAGACGGTGATTTTAATGTTGACGACCGTCCGCGTGAAGGAAGATCAAAAACCTTCGAAGACGCTGAATTGGAGGCATTGCTCAATGAGCATCCATGGCAAACGCAAAAAGAGCTTGCTTCAGTATTAGAAGTTACCCGCCAATCCATTTCCAAGCGATTGTATGTTTTGGGAATGATTCAGAAATAGGGGACTTGCGTTCCTTATGAGTTAAAACTAAAGGATGTTGAACGTTGTTTTTTCGCCTGTGAACAACTGCTCCAGAGGTAAAAAAGGAAGGGTTTTCTTCATCGCATCGTGACGGATGATGAAAAATGGTTTCATTACAGCAATCCAAAGAAAAGAAAGATATGGGGACTGCCCGGTCATGCTTCTACGTTGTCGCCTCGGTCGAATATTCACGCTGCGAAGGTTATGCTATGTATTTGGTGGAACCAAGTTGGTGTTATATTTTATGAACTGTTAAAACCAAGTGAAACCATCACTGGGGATCGGTATCGACTACAATTAATGCGATTGAGCCGAGCACTGCGCGAGAAGTGGCCGCAATACGCAGAGGGGCATGAAAAAGTGGCTCTACAGCATGACATTGCTCGGTCTCACCTTGCCAAACCCGTTAAAACCTACCTGGAAACACTGAAATGGGAAATCCTACCCCACCCACCATATTTTCCAGATATTGCGCCGTCCGATTATCAGCTTTTCCGATCGATGGTACATGGTCTAGCTGACCAACAGTTCCGTTGAAGTTCCATATGAAGACATCAAAAAATGGCTTGATCCGTGGATAGCCTCAAAATATGAACAGTTTTACCGCGACGGTATACAAGAACTACCAGAAAGATGGGAAAAAGTAGTAGCCAGTGATGGGCAATACTTTCAATGATTCACTTGTAAGCACTTTTCAGAATAGAGTTGTACTTTCATAAAAAAACAGCAGTACTTAATTTTAGTTAGATTTAATATTCCAATCATTCCATTCTGCCGGGTCTGTTTGAGTTTGATTTTAAAGTTTGTTTAATAGACAAAGGAAGGAGACCAAACAGTTAATAGTTAAACTTTTTTCTGGTGGCCAGTCAAAGTGTCTCTGAAGAAGCACTATAGCTTCGGATTTATATTAGACGATTTTATGAAATTTTCTACAAATACTTGCTGGCTTCCAACTTCCCAGCAGAAGCCATTTCATTGATGGCAAATTTTAAATACTTTTACCCCACTGTATGTTCTGTACGATTTAAAATATGCCACCAGTTTTCGAATAGCCTACAAATGCCACAAAAGTGGCATAAACAGCTAAGTGAATATTGGGATGATAAGGAGTGCCCGCTGGTAAAACAGCCTGCCACTGCCCAAATGGGGGAAAAGAGCAGTTTTGCGCCTATAGCGTTTTAATGAAGACACTAATTACAAGAAGCCCTCAAACGCTTTGCTTGCTCGCTTACTACTCGCCGGCACAAAGAACGCTGTAAATATAATATCTTAGCGCAAGATGTGGGGGAGCGGCTTTGACATTGTAAATGAGCAGCCACGGAACGGCAGCTTGACATAATTGGCATTTAGCAGGGATTAAAAGTATATCTACGCAGCAGCCCTTGCCGCAGCCGCAGCCACAGCAAAAGCAAAAGCAAATGGCACAATTACAACTGTACGCTGGTACTTAATCAGGTAATTAAGACTCGGTTAGAAGGAGAATGCAGCCAAGTACTGGCGACGCCAGCTCAACTGGAGAGTGGAATACAAAGTATCTTTTACTGGACTATTTCCGATCGAAAAATATGCGAATTAGCTAAGCATTTTGCGGCAATCTATGTATGTAATATTTATGCTGCCACTGGCTGTTGTTTACGTATTCTGCAAAACTTTAAGAAACTCATTGATTTTGCCAATTACAGCGAAATATGCTTTGCGAAGAATATCTAAATGTGATGAATGTCCTTTTAGGGTAATTAAGAAACGATTTGAATGAAGATAAAGTTCGATGCCTTGAAAAGCGTAAAGCAAAAATGCGGGAAGGGAAAAAATGCCAAAATTTGTAGCTGTAATTAACGAAATTTGTATTGTACCGAAAAAGTATACGCAAGTGAGCAGTGAAAAGTAGATTTTGGAACTTTAGGATGATGATAAAATTTTTTTTTGTTTTTAATTTGTTGGACGACGTTTAGTAATCAGAATTTGGGCAAGCAACTAAAAGCGGAAGAACAGCTGATGTATTCATATTTTTTATGGTATCATAAATGTACGAGTATCTAACAAGAATTTTCGTATGGGTCTCGAATGTATAAGGTCAGTCCATAAGTTCGTGCGTATTTTACCCATAATTTCACTTTTGTACGATTTTTGCATACAAAAAATTATTCGCGGAATATAACGGAACTATTTATATTTTCTTTGATATATTGTGCACTCAACAAGTGATTTTAATCGCCGATAGAAGCACGTGTTGTTAAAAAATAAAATGCAATCTTCGAACGCGTATTAGAGCCAGATTTTGTATTTCTTTTTTTTATAAAACTGTTCAAGGAGAGGATACCGTGAATGTAAGGACTGCGCAAAAATGGTTTTCAAAATTCCGAAGTGGTAACTGCGACGTGGAGGATGCCCCGCGCGCTGGTCGTCCTGAAGTCTTTAACTCCGACGCTGAAGCCGAACTCGTGGCAGCTGAGCCAAATTTGAACGACGATATGATAGCTCAGAGGTTTAATTCATCGCATGGAACAGTTCACAGGCACCTGGTTCAGTTGGGCAGTAGACTTTCCGTCGCCAACCTTCAACAGAGAGTGAATGTGTGTTCTCAGCTGCTGTCACGGCTTGAAAATGAAAATGAAAGTTTTTTGAACCGTATCGTTACTGGTGATGAAAAATGGGGCCTTTACAATAATCCTGTTCGCAAACGCCAATGGTTAGATGAAGATGAAACACCAGAACCGACCCCTAGAGATGGCCTTCACCCCAAAAAAATTCTCCTGTCTATTTAGGGGGATATGACCGGTATTGTTTATTATGAACTTCTGGAACCAAACCAGACGATAACTGCTGATTATTATTCCCATCAGATATCAAACCTGAATGAGGCAAATCGACTGTCTTTAGTGAATAGACGCAAAGTTTTGTTTCATCACGACAACGCAAGACCTCATACCGCAAGGCAAACATTAGGCAAGCTGAACGAGCTCAGATGGGAGCTAATGCCACATCCACCGTACTCTCCGGATATTGCACCTTGTGATTATCTCCTTTTCCGTGGACTTCCATCCCATATGAGAAACAAGAAATACTCCTTAAAAGAAGCTATAAAAAGGGATATCGAAGCATATTTTGGCTCCAAGGACAAACAATTTTTTGAGCAGGGAATTAAAAATTTGCCTAAACGTTGGGAAAACATTGTAAACAATGAAGGAAAATATATTATTGATTAATAAATACTTTAGACATCTTTTTTATTAATTTTAAAACCACCTTTAAAAAAGCACGAACTTATGGACTGACCGATACAAATGTCTTTAGTCATCCATATCTCAATGTTTCTGCATTAAAGCTAATCAAATTGGATTACCTTTTAGGCCAATAAATTCTTACTTTCGTTGAAAATTGTAATATTTGATATGGGAATAAGTTTCTGCACTCGTAAAAGAGGTGTCGCTGCTGATACTATTTTTGTGTTCGCTCTAGTAATATACTAGTGATTTAAAGGTGTTTATGTGAGGTCTCGATCGCAGTAGTTGACATTCGTTTGAAGCGTAAAGATACTTTTTCATCTGACGTCAAAAATGACTACGTTCGCCCCGAGAAAAACAGCGTTTGCGGGAAGTAAAACTTCATTATTACCTTTTCAAGAAAAGTGCAGCCGAAACGTGTCGTATATTGATCGGTATTTACGGTAATCACTCTCCATCAAATACAACTGATAAAGATCGCGAAAGGTCACTGAAAACATTCGAAGATACTCAACTACAGCAAATGTTGGATGAAAGCGCATGTCAAACTCTTGATGATATGTCTAAAGAGTTTTATGTTGACAGATCAACCGTCGGTTAAAATTTGCACGCAATGGGAATGGTCCAGAAAACTGGTAACTGGGGGCCACATCAATTAGAAAAGAAACGGTTTTCTGCATCACCTCGTCACTGGCGATAAAAAATGGATCTATTATGATAACCCTAAGCGGCAAAAAAGTTGGAGCGTCCCAGGTGAACCAGGTCCATCGACAGCGAAAAAACATTTTCAAGCTTCAAATGTTATGTTGTGCATCTGGTGGGATCAGAAGGGTATCATCTATTATGAACTCTTTAAACCATCTGAAACCATCACTGGCGATCGTTACCGACCGCAGCTAATGCGTTTGAATCGAGCTCTCAACGAAAAGAAGTCGGAATGGGCCGGTAGGCATGACAAACTGATTTTGCTGCATGACAACTGGCAACGCCAGGTCACACGTTGCTAAACCGGACCAGAAATATTTAGAGGTACTGAATTGGGAAATATTGCCTCACCCGCCATATTCCCCAGACATTGCACCTTCGGATTACCATCTGTTCCAATCAATGCAGTCAGCTCTTATTGGACAGCGGTGCACTTCTTACGACGAGAGCATCGTAAATTGGCTCAATGAATGGATCAAGTCAAAAGAAATCGGATTTTTCATCAGGGGAATCCGTATATTACCTGGAAGAGGAATCCGTATGTTCCCGATTTATGCTATTTTAACATACTTACATAAAGTTTCCCAAGTACTGCTCGATGTGGGCGCGTGTTGCTTTGACTGAGCCTGTAAAACCTGTTGTTAACCATTCATTCAGTCACTATGATCACTAAATCACCATGAAAATGATGAAACTTTATTGAAACCGATTTGTGGGTATACTTATGCTGGTTATCTCTTGCAAAAGTGATGTGAATTTGCCACCAAGGTTGCGCAATTGGAGTCTGCTTGATTTGAAATTGAAATTTGAAAGGAAAGAAGAGAAGTGACAGAAGGAGTGTTTGAAAGAATGGTTCTACGGAAGATTTTTGCACCTTTGCTCGTTGGCGACGGCGAATATCGCAGGCGATGGAACGATGAGCTGTATGAGTTTTACGGCGGCATAGACATAGCGCAGCGAATAAAGATCCAGCGGCTAGGCACTTGGTGTGTCCAACTGGTGCCAATTAGCACGTGAAATAAACGACTGGCGCGCTTTGTTAAACTCGGCCAAAATCGCGTAAGCGGTTATAGCGCCAATTAAGAAGAAGAAGAGAAGCCAATTTTGTGTTGCAGCGTTATGAATTGAGAAAAAAA
>JAYXIM010045949.1:0-17110 GCA_037575425.1 Anastrepha fraterculus
CTTTAATCGCCCAAATGTGCGTACAATCGGTAAAATTGTGCAAAAGTTTGAGCAAACCGGGTGTGTAGAAGATGTGAAAACATCAGTGCATGCTCATACCGCTCGTACTGCAGAAAATGTTGCTGCTGTTCGCGATAGTGTGGTTGAAGAGCCGTCCACCTCAACTCATCGTCGTGCCCAACAATTGCACCTCTCACGCTCGTCGTTGATGAACATTATGCATAAAGACTTGCATTTACATGCTTACAAGGTGCAATTGACTCAAGAACGAAAGCCTTTTGACCATTTCAAGCGTCGTCAATGGTCAGAATGGTGGCAGGAAATGGCAACAGTGAATGACCAATTTTCGAGGAAAATCATCTTCAGTGATGAGGCACATTTTCACCTCAGTGGATTCGTCAATAAGCAGAATTGCCGCATTTGGGCGAATGATAATCCAAGAGTGGTTGTCGAAAAATCAATGCAACCACAAAGAGTGACTGTTTGGTGCGGTTTATGGGCCGGCGGGATCATTGGGCCGTATTTTTTCCAAAATGAGGCCGGTCAGGCACTTACTGTGAATAGTGTTCGCTATCGTGAGATGATAACGAACTTTTTATGGCCCGAATTGGAAGATATGGATCATGTGATTTGACACCGTTGGACTTATTTGAAAGAAAAGTTATACGTAGATAAGCCAGCAACAATTGAAGAGCTAAAGGATGAGATAATTCGGCAGAGAACCTCAATTATGCCTCAGCGTCATTGAAAATTTGGACCATCGGTTGGAGGTGTGCCGCCGAGGACGCGGCGGTCTTTTGGCCGATATTTTGTTCTATACATAATTGAGCCATACCAGTATTATCATAACAAAGAGAAATGATAATAATTTCCTAAAAAAAAATGTTTTTTATACAAAATCAACACTGGCCCTTGGAACTTAACCACTCTTTATATCAACAGCATATGCATGGGCATTCACATACTCACAAACGGTAAAAACATCATTGACAAAGAGACTAAATAGAAGTGGGCACAGGGTAGACCCTTGCCGAACACTAGTGTGTACATATCTAGGCGCTTAATGAAAATTTTCAACCAATACATTCGAACGAATTGTCAAATAAGCAAGTTTGCATTTTTTTTGTTTTGGCCAGTACGAGTACTTGGCTCACTGTATACGAATCCACTGTGCGAGAACGAATTTGTCCCATCGAGCATTTAGGCAAACTAAAGATTTCGTATTCTTAATTTGGCTATTAATTAAGCAAATATTGGCAGATGGGCAAACATTGCCTCGTACCAGTTTTCTACGTAGTGTCCTGCATATACATTTGTAAGCATTACTTAATGGGCGCCTTTACAAACACATCCGCTCGCACATATTACGTGTAGTTTTAGTCACATCCGCCATCGCACGCATAGCACAAGGGTGTGTATGTGTTTATATAAATCTTCAGCTAATATTTCGTCATGCCAAATACTCTCTGTAAGTACCTATGAGGGTTGTTTGTCTAGCGACTAGCGAATTATCGATGCTCCTCTTGTTTATGCCCTCGGTGCTCTGCTTCGAGCAATTTTCTCAACATCAATTTAATTATTTTTCGATTAACATTTTCCCATACTCGGTAATTAAATTAAGTTTAATTAGCTGCCTAAATGAGTGCAATTTCTCTTGGGTACAGCGTACATGCGCTAGTTGCATCAAAGCAATTTGGGGAAAAATAATGAAGTGTCTTAAGTGGATCAATTTTATTGCCTACTGTTGGCAATGTGGCCAAAGCAGGGGGCAAACAATTCTAATAAGTGTTCCTAATAAAAATCTTTTTGATGGCGCCATCTTTTTCTGAATGAGTTACTCCGTTGGAAGCTACTTCCCTAACTGACTTCCAGTGAAAGCTTGGTGACACTCGGTTCAGTGGAAGCGAAGTTATTGCGTCTAAAGTGTCAGTATCTTTGCGGCTTGTGTCATCGGTACAAAAATATTTTGTTGTTTGATATTTTGTTTTAAAATCGTCAAAACGTTTACCGAAACACTTAAATTGATGAAAAAAGTTTATGGCGTTGATTGTCCATCTCGTGCCAGAGTTCATGAGCGGTTTACACGTTTCAGAGATGGTTGTGAGGACATAAATGTCAATGAACATACGGGCCGCCCAAAATCAGTAATCACCGGAAACTCCATCGAAATTGTTCATAAATGTATCAAAAATGAACCGAAATCATCATTGAAATTCATGGAATCTGCCAAGAATATCTCCAAAACATTGACTTATCGCATTTTAACTGATCATTTGGGCTTACAAAAGGTCTGCGCACGTTTCATTCCGCACAAGTTGACTGAGGACCAAAAATCGCTCAGAACTCAACATCCGAAAGACCTCATTAAAGAGGCGAGAAAAGACGAGAACTTCCTTCACAACATTGTAACTGTGGTGTTTCCAACATGACTCTAAAGCTAAGCGTCAAAGTGCCGAATGGCAGCCCCCAGATGAGCCACCACACAAAAAATCGCGTTCAGAGAAGTCCAAAATCAAGTCGATGCTCATTTGTTTTTACGATTCCAAGGGAATTGTTCACAAGGAATTCGTGTTAACGAGCCAAACTGTCAATGCAATTTTTTATCTTAGCGTTTCGAAGTGTTTGTTGCATCGCAATCGTTGAATTCGCCCTGAATGCCGCGAAGGAGGAAGCCGACGCTTATTGCAAGATAATGCACCATCTCATCGATCCACTTTTGTGACTGATTTTTTGACAAGAAATCGCATTGCAACCATCAATCACTCACCGTTTTCGCCTGATATGACTCCCTATGGCTTCTACCTATTCGAAAAATTGCATTTGGTCATGCAAGGAAAACGTTTTGCGTCCATAGAGGCCATCCAAAAGGCTTGTACCGACATCCTGAAACACATTCCGGTCAATCACCTGAAACAGTCTTTCGAAAAGCTTTTAGATCGCGCAAAACAGCGTATCGAGGCCAGATAAATAAATAAACCCGAAGTTATCCGAGCAAAGTTCCTGTCGTTTGTATTTTAGCGCAGTCTTATTTATTTTGACTTCACCTTGTATAACTAGGCACCAGGTACGGATTTTCTCGGAGTTAAATGGAGGAGGTAAATTTTAAATTATGGGGTTGAAACAATACAGTGGACTTCATCCGATTGTTGCTTACATTTCTATAGTTTGGTGACGAAAAAGAGAGTTAATTAAACTGAGGGTTCCTCCATTTAAAGTATAGCGCAATATGTGGTTTACACGAAGGGACCCTCTTTAAACGGTCCCTCAGTTTTATTAACTCCGTGAAAAGCAAAAAGTTTTTATGAAAAGCTTTTCCTTGGCAGAAATGCACTTCGGTGTAGGATATGCTTTCTGAGAGTCGCTCACAACTAAGAAACATTTTTTTCATATCGACGGTGAGTTTTGAAGCCGTAATAAGTCAACCCAATCTAAAAACCAACGGGACTTGAAGCAAACATGGGAAAGCATTTAACCTGAACTGCTCCTCATCAGATTTCTTAAGAGTGGGTGCAAAGGTTTTTGAAATTGTGGATAGAAACATGGATAATTTTTGCTACTTGTGATGCATGATCGCCGCAGATGAGGGAATTGCGACTGACGCTATAAGCAGAATTACCAAAGCCAAAGCCAGCCGGCAGCACTGCCAAGCTGCGACTACAAAGCATGCGTCAAGTCCATCTTGCTATATGGCTATACAACGTGGAAGGTCACCGCAATGATCACAAAGCGTCTTCAAACAACAGTAGATACCAGTTCTGGACTAAATGAAATCATTCCCTAGTCAAGTTATCCTTTTTTTTGTGTTATTTTCTTTATTCGCTTCTCTCAGGAGCATAGTGCCTCGACAAGATTCCTCCATCATTCACGGTTCTATGCTGTTGTGCTTGCGATCTCTGCTCCCTCGCTGGTTCCAGTTCACTACCATTCTCGTGATGCTATTTAGTGGTTTTCTCAACGTGTGACCTATCCATCGCCACTTTCTGCGTTTGATTTGACTAAGGATTCGTTAATCCCCACAGTGCGTCATTACTGATGGTGTTTGGCCAGAATATTCTTCAGATGATGCGGCAGCATTTGTTGATGAAGGATTGTAGCCTCTGTGTGATGATGTTAGAAACCAGCCAAGTTTCGCTTCCGTACAACAATAGTGCCTTTGCACGTGAGCCGAATATTCGTAGCTTAGTACGCCTGGAGATTTGCGAACTCCCCCATACTGTATGCATTCGCCCGAATGCCGCCCTTGGTTTGTTTAGTCTGCAGTTGACATCTTCATCTGCTCCACCATCTGCCGTGAAGATGCAGCCGAGATAGCAGAAGCTTTCAACGAACTCCACCGGGCATCCGTCAACGAATATCTGTCCGGCGTTATTGTGATTAACTCTCATAGCCTCGGTCGATATTGACCTCTAGTCCGGCAATGCGTGCCAGCGCGACTAGTCTGTTCATATTCGCTTGCATGTCAGAGAGTATGTGAGAGAGGAGGCAGATGTCATCGGCGAAGTCCAGGTCCTCGAGATGTTTGGTGAAACTCCATCCGATGCCTTTTTTGTGCAAGATCAGTTAGCTCATGACGTCATCAAGGAAGATGGCGAAGAGAAGGGGTGACAGGGGACAATCTTGCCTTACGCTTGCGTTAGTAATGAATGGATCGCTGATATCGCCTTTGTGAAGCACTGCCAGTTCGGAATTCTCGTAGAGGGCTTAGATGAGGCGGTTTAGTGCCAGCCATATTGCGTCTTGTTTGATAGTGTCGAACGCCTTCTTTAAGTCTATGAATAGCATGTAGAACGGGTAGCGCCGCTCAACTGATTGTTCTACTATAATTCGAAGTGTCAGCACAGCTTCGCTGAGGGCAAAAAACAGCTTGTTCGTCTTTTATATCCTGGCATAAAAAATTTACACCAAAGATAATCTTTCGAAAAAATGTAAAAGTTCTGAAATTTTTTATGTTCATCATTCTCAAGAAGAATACCAGCTTCATTAGCACAAAGAAATAATATTTTTGTAAGCAGGTAAGCTGATGGCGACGGTGCATGGTTAAGTCCACAACTAAGTCCGGGAACTATACAGGCTACAAAGAAGTGTATGTCTATGAATCACGGGTGCTATGAGTACAACCTCCGGCGATACCCTAAATGGTATGCTTGATTTGCTCTCCTTGGATCTTAAGATACAACAGGAAGCAATAAAAGCAATGTGTAAACTCCATAAATATGGTTTCTGGCACGAAGTTGGAACTTCGGGACACAGAGAAGCAGTATCCACTGTTTTTGGCACCTAAAGACGACCTGATACCCACAGTTTCATTTGGAAGAAAATTTGATGTCAGATTTCCATTTCGTGAGCAATGTAGCAATCCAGAATGCATTCAGGGGGTTTGACGGATATTTTCTTTACCGATGGGTCCAAGAATGAAATAAGGTCTGGAGCCGGATGGTACTTAAACGATAGTAATAAGTATCACTATGCTATGGGGGAAGTAGCAACTGTTTTCCAAACAGAAGTTTTTGCCATCCTTAAAGTAGCCGAATGGATAATCGAGAAGAGATGGAGCTGGAAACAAATTGGAGTTTTCAGTGGCAGTCAGACTGCACTGAAGGCCCCGGAGAACGCGAAGCAAACCTTAAAGATTGTTCAAGAATGTAAGAAGAAGCTCAATTCTGTCGCAAGACAAAACAGGCTTGTATTTACTTATATGGGTTCCGGGCCACTCCGGTGTTCAAGGAAACGAAATTGCCGACGAATTGGCCAACCGTGGATCAGCGATGCCTCCACAGGGGCCAGAGCCAATAATCAGAATGATTTCCGCAGGGATCAGCGATTATGTATGCAATTTACATAAAGAGCGATGGTCCGGTCTAGAACGATGCGGAACTGCAAAGTGTTTTGTGACAAGGCCGAACAGGAAACTGTCAAACTTTCTACTAAAACTTAGAAGGAAAGACATTCGGTTGATGGTCGGTATCATTACGGGACACAACCCATGGGGTCAGCATATGACCACCATTGGAATCATTGAGGACCCGGTGTGCCTGTCATGCTTGGAGGAGGCGGATAGCACTGAGCACTTTCTCTGTGCGTGTTCTGCCTTTGCTAGAGCACGGCTACGATTTTTGGATTCCGATGTCGTGAGAATGAGTAATAATCGTTCTCTAAAACTGGAGGATATTTACAGATTTGCCAAAGAATCTGGAAAATACTCACAGGACAAACTATCTCCATCTCTGTCTCTATTCTTTCCTATCTCTTTCTCTGATACTTTTCTCCTTCACTCCTTGACTATCCACCCCCTTTCCAGAGCTTTAAATACAATGGGCTTTTCAGCCTGAGTCTCCTGGTGCTCCTTGGCTCGACTTTTTCAAATTTGAATTCCAAGCAGCAGCTCTCAATTAAACAAAACAAAAATGACTCGAACTAATCTTTCGCGCGCCGATTAACTCCGCGCTGTCAGTTGAGTGTGAAAAACGTACAAAAGAAGCATTTGGTGTAAAATTGCGTGTGTGTGTGTATGTGTGCGTGTGTGAGTAACTTAAATGTCGTCAACAGACGAAAGTGAGAAAGTTTAAAATAATTTAACGCAGCTGAAGGAAGTCAAACAATGAAAGCCTCGCAAGTGCCGTGCACAACCTTTTCCACATATGTATGTATGTCTGTGTGTATGTACGCGTACTACATACACACGCTTACATAATTTTATTTATTATATGAAACAAGTTGGTGTGAGTAGCTCGTTAAACTGTTTATGTAAGTATTGAAGCTGTTGCTGATGACTGGAATTGATGTTGTTGCAGGCAATTTGTTGATGTTGTACGTTTTCCCAGCAGTAGAAAGTTGCTGCTAAGCGAAATAGCTACATATGAGACGAACAAGCTTGATAATTTTTCTTCTACAATTTTAGGCTGTTCAATAAGTTTTCGGTTCGAAATCGTGCAGTAATTATTTTATTTATTTTTTGAAGGTTTAAAAGCACAGGAAATTCATGAACGAATGTTGAAAGTGTATGACTTTTCGCCATCAATTAGTACAGTAGAAAGATGGGTTGCTGAATTTAAATGTGGCCGTACAAGCCTTAAAGAAGATTCACATCAAGAACACCCAAAAACCGCAACAACACCAGATATTATAGAAGAAATACAGGATATGCTATTGGAAGATCTTCGAGTCACTGAAAGAGATTAAGTAGAATCCCTAGGCATTTTATTGGGCAGTGTAAACAATAGAATTAAATGCAAAGTGTAACGTGGCTCAGTTTTATCGGAAAATTAAAAACCAAACGACAGTATTTCAGCCTAGAATAAATACACACATACTACAAACTGACCAAGAAATCTTAGAAAGATGGCGACAACATTTTGACAATCTTCTAAATAATATGCATCAATTAGAGCATTCACCTTGGGGGCCTATAGCTACAGCTGAAAACATCATACCTCCACCAGAATTTGACGAAATTATCGTGGCCCTTAAAAAGCTTCGAAATGACAAGCGGCGAAGACTCTATAGCGGCTGAACTCCTGAAAGAAGGTGGTGAGGAGTTACATAAGTGCCTCCACCATTTAATAATAGACGTATGGGAGGATTCTTTTTCCATCTGATTGGCTAGGATGCATAATCTTCCCAGTACACAAAAAAGGTGATAAGAGAGTATACGATAATAATCGTGGTATCTCACTGCGTAACGCGGCCTACAAGCTCTTTACAAATATTCTCTATGAACGAATCAACGAATATGCTGAAAGAATAATTGAAGACTACCAATGCGGATTTCGTAGAGGCAAGTCTACAATCGACCAATGTTTTGTTCTTAGCCAAATGTTTGAAAAACACTATGAATAGGGGCTAGATGTTCACTGCCTGTTCATTGATTTCAAACAAGCCTTCGACAGGGTTAAAAGAGATAGGATCCAGCACATATTGCTTATTCTTGGAATACCTGCCAAACTAATAAGGCTCGTTAGCGCACCGCTCACAAATACACAAGCAAAAGTGATCATTCAAGGGAAGCTCACAGAGTCGTTCCCTATTGAAGCAGATGTAAAACAAGGTGATGCCTTATCAACAGTCATATTCAATTTGATGCTGCACTTTGTCGTAAGGGAAGTCAACAAAGGTGGTACTTTGATAACTAAAACAAACCAAATATGTGCTTATGCAGATGACATCGCTATTCTCTCAAGAAATAGGAATGACTTAAAAGAAATTTTCTTAAAAACTAACAAAATTGCGAACGATATTGGCCTTTTTGTAAACGAGGGCAAAACCAAATATCAGTTGAAATCGAGGCGGCCTGCACAGATGCCAAATTTCCATGTGGGAGCCTATACTTTTGAAGCAGTGCAGCATTTTAAGTACCTAGGAGTTATGTTCGCATGTAGCGTTGATTCAACTTCCGCCGTCAGGGATCGCATCAACGCCGCCAACAAAGCGTATTACGCCCACCTTAACTTGTTCAAGTACCGACTTTTGTCTAAAGCTACAAAGTTCACTATGTACAAGAACCTTATCCGACCAATCCTAACATATGGTTGTGAGGTATGGACTCTTAAGATTGATGATTGTGCTCAGATTGATCGCATGGAAAGAAAAATTTTAAGAGAGATCTTTGGCCCAATAGGAATGGATGATGGTACCTTTAGAATCCGATTGTACTCGGAACTGAACGATCTAACTCAGAACGAGACAGCTGTGCGTTTTGTTTAAGCGCAGCGCAAAAGATGGCTAGGTCATGTGATCCGTATGCCTGTTGACTGTACCGTGAAGAAAGCCTTGACAGGAAAGCTAATGGGCGTGAAGGCCAAAAGCAGGCCGAGGAATCGTTGGATAGATGCAGTGGAACACGATTTTAAGAAGCTGGGAATACGTAACTACGAAGCAACAGCTCAAGATAGACCGCTCTGGAGGAGCATTTTGAACGAAGCTTTGACGCACCCCGCGTTGTAACGCTATGAAAGAAGAAGAATATTTGCAGGAGTACAAAGCTATGCTGGCCTTCTTTACGCGATTTTCAATGTGTAGTTTCCAATGGAGGTTGGAATCAAGTATTATTCCTGGATACTTAACTACGGATGAAAGCGAGAGCTCTGACCTGAGAAGAATTATAAAAGATAAAGAAGATTTTACGTTTTCTGATGCTTTCAAAGGGCATTTCACACTGTTTGAAGTATAGGAATTCTCAATGACGGCGTGCTCAAATGAAACTAAGCTGGCTTGTGAGGTATTAGCAAAATTCCTTTATTTCCTGCTTGATTCGAATGGATTTCAGCAGTAGCCTGGGTTATGCTGACTTTGAGGGCATGTAACGACTGAGTTATTCTGACTTCACCTACCTATGACTTCAGAGAACCATAAAAAGAGTCTAGCGGAATCAAGTCACTGAACATTCTAAAATATATTCAGAGGTTAGGCATTGCCTGCCGCGGCGCAAACGCATTTAGAAAACAGTTTTTCTATTATTTGATCCTTTAAGCCCAGAGATTCGCACCTACGCACTTCCGATAGTCACGCACCAAGTCATTCAGCTACGGCGGCCGCTTTCTTAAGTACTGCTGGAAAAAGTATAGATCCAAAATATGAAATTAGATAACTAAATTAAATTAATTTTTTTAAAAATGTCTCCTACTATGCATAGCAAGAACAAAGAACACGTCGTAATCTCGCAACTGAATCGAATATAAGCAGATAAGTTAGGTTGAAGTGGTTACCCTCAGAAAAAGGGCGCATTTGGATGAAAATCAAATTAGTCCTTTATGATAAAGCAGATAAGTTCGAAACCAGTGTATTTCCCATGAGGTTAATAACACATCCATAAAACCCAACATACACATATACATATCTACATACAATACTTAAATGTGTGTATGCGCACAGTCGGCCGCAAAGTAAAGCTGGAAGTTTATTATCTGCGCCATTGAGAGTGTCACATATCGTTAGCGGAGAAATTTCCAATTTATGAAAATCCAACCTAAACATAGACAGAAGCGCGGAAGCTAAATCTTATATACGTACATACATACGCACACAAGCACATATGCCGATTAAATTCGCTTGCTTGCATATAAAGGTCACATTTCATAAGCCAATGTACGTTAGCGCACTTTTAGGCGCAATAGCGACAAGTATGAGTACTGCGTACTTAAATATGTGTGTATGCATGTGTGTATGTATGTATGTGTGTATGTATGTATGTATGTATGTGGCTGCATATAAAAGTCGTCAGCAGGTGAATTTATGGCGACTAACTGTTTGCTATTTTTTATCGCTTTTTGTTGTTGAGTGTTTGCACTCTTTTATGTTTCTTTGATACTTTAATGGAAAATGTTTTCGCGGTCTTTCACACACCTATGTAAATATCTACGGCGGCGCTGTTCAAGCTAGAATGGCAAAGCGGTTGGGGATGTTCCTCCCCATCCTCCTTATGGATATAGTAAGTGAACACATGCTCATATGGCATACGAAGGAGGCATTCGCAAAAATATGTAGGTAGAAATGTTTACGTGCAAAATATTGCACGCAAAACCATGAAACTTGCAAACGTGCACATGGGCTGCCATAAAGAACTATGGCATGGAGACTCATGGACAAATTTTGAGTATTTCTTTGCTACTTATTTATCTAGTTGTAATCTTTAATTTATTTTTATATTTTTTTATGCAAAGCGAAGTGCGTTTTCCTACAAAAACCAGATGAATCCAAGTTTCAAACTTTTTGGAAATTAAAAAAAAGTACAAAAAAAATTTACCAAAATTTCAAACTTTTTACAAAGAATTAAAAAGAAATTCAAAAATATTCATCAAAGTTTCAAATTTGTCTTCGTACGATTAAAGCTCAATTTTGATACCACAAAAGTGTAAGTTTGAGGTGCCTTGAACATCACATTGATTTTCAGAATTTTTTTTTCCTGATGATCTCCTGCATTTGCTCGGCATAATTTTTTTTTTTTTTATTAGTGCGATCTTTTAACTATTTCAGACTGACATTTTTTGATATCAAAATGTAATGGGTTTTTTTGAAATTCTTTTAATTTTTTTAATTTAATTTTTTTATTAAATTTAATTTAAGTTTGAAATTTGGACTAATATATAAAGTGTGATTTTTTAAGAGCTATATAAAAGTTTTTCAAAAAAAACACATGTAAAGTTCAGAAAAATGCATGAAATTTTTATGGCCAATTGTGGCCAATTGACCGGTCCCGAACGTGAAATAAAATGTTCACCGAACTCGCCTCTCAACAAGTCCATTGTTACGCGTGCTGTGTGGCATGTGGCACCGTCTTGCTGAAACCACATGTCATGCAAGTCAAGCTCTTGCATTTTGGACAAAAAAAAAGTTGGATATCATTTCACAGTTACGTCACGATTCGCAGCATCTTTGAAGAAGTACGGTTCAATGATACCTTCAGCCCATAAACCTCCAGCCCATAAATCGCATCAAACTGTGACCTTTTCTGGATACATTGGTACATAGCTCTTGCAATTCTTCTGGCTGATCTTCACTCCAAAATCGACAATTCTGCTTATTTACGTACTCATTGATCCAAAAATGAGCTTCGTCGCTGAACACAATTTTTCGATAAAAAAGTGGATCTTCGGCCAACTTTTTAAGAGCCCATTCACCAAAAATTCTGCGTTGCGGTAGGTCGTTCGGCTTCAATTCTTGCACCAGCTGTATTTTGAAAGGCTTCACACCTAAATCCTTTCGCAAAATTTTCAACGTTGTTGAGTAACAGAGGCCCAATTGCTGCGAACGGCGACGAATCGATAATTGATGGTCATCATTAACACTGGTCGATACAGCTGCGATATTTTCTTCAGTTCGCACTCTACGTAAGCGTGTTGGTGGTTTGATGTCCGATGTAAATTTGGTTTTAATTTTAGTCACAATAGCTCGAATAGGCGCTTCAGTGGGTCGATTAAACTGACCATAAAATGGAAGAAGCGCGCGATAAACTTTCTTGACAGAAACACAAAAATTATAATAAAATTCAATGATTTGCAAGCGTTGTTCGTTTGTAAGACGATTCATGGTTAAATTATAGACCAAACTGAAGATGTTTGCCAGTGAAACAAAACACGAAACGTGCGTCAGCTGTTTAAATGAACTGTTTAAAAAGATAATAGCTGAAAAATCACCCGCTAGTATCACTTTTTATAACTCATTCCTACTTTTTTCCACAGAACAATGTTGAATACACTAATTTTTTGTCACCCTCAAGTATTTCAATTTTAAGCAGAAGACTTGAATTTCAGTGCGGAAATATTTGTACTGTACGGAAGAAGTTCTGCCATACAAAAGCATCCCAGGGCTATGCGCCACCATCAAGAAAGTAGAGATATAAATTGGGCAAATTTGTGAAATATGAAAATTACACAATTGAGACTAGATTGCTCCTTATACTCGTATGCTCTAATTGCATTTAGTAGCAGAAAATTTAATAAATAATCGCTTTTCTGCTGCAGTCTTTTCGAGTGCCATTCGAATTCACATTCAGATACATGAAAAATGTATAAATTATACAAAAAAATTTAGGAAGCAAATTATGCCAAATCTCAAAAGCTTTTTTGTGCTGACATTATAGCTACTCGTAATTCGCTGATTCGACAGCAAAGGACATTAGCATGGAAATGGCTTCATTAAAGCCAACTTACCTAACATGAAATCGTATCGCATGCAATGGCACCACTCGATACTAGAAATCGTTGGTTGGCGTAGAGGAGCGGCAAAGTAGAGGAGCGCGCAACCAAAACAAATAGCAATTCAGTGGCCAAATTCCGAGCACCGACGACGAGTTGCGGATTGTAAAGCAAGTCAGTAAAGCAAAGCAGCCAATTGTATTCACAGCCTCAATGGTGACAAGAAATTGCCAGCACAGCCTGATACTGAGCCCTCTCATTGCTTGCCATGCCTGCCATTAAGGGCTGTTGTTAACGAGTGTAGGAATTTCATGCGGCTGCCGACCAGACTCGCAAAACTAATTGAATGGAATTAGACGTGAAATCACAATGAAGCTACAGAACACCACAAAACGCAGACGAGCCACCCCAGCCGTCGCTGTGCGCCCAGCCAATGCAGCTATCGCAGCTGGCAGACATGGAAAAAATGTTGCCCAAACCACAGTTGCCGCCGCCACTAAAAACAATGTTCTTTCATTACAGACAATAAAAGCAAAAAGCGGTCGCCACTTAGAAAAGCAGCGCCTCAGTTGACTGGTTTGGTAAGCGTAAGACAAAAGTAGGTATTTGGAACATGGCCTACCCAAACTACTAGCACAGCCAAGGAATTGTTCCGGCAATCCTGCTAGTTTGGGCTCACCAACAGGAAATGGAGCGAAGCGATGCCAATGGTAGATTTGATCATTTAAATAGGCAGACTGCCGGCAAGAGGCATTGGAATCTGCAGACACCGGCTGGCTGGGTGTTTGGTAGTGGCAGCGCATGATGCACTAGGCAGCTCGCTCTAAGTGCATACCATACATACATGCATACATACTACATACAATTATATATGCATGAGTAGGCTTGACTGTGGCTGTGTGCACCTTTGAGGGTCAAGCGGCTGCATGCCGACATTTTACTAAATTCTTGTCGCCCAGCATTGTTCTAAGTTTAATTGCTCGATTTGTTTGAAATTTACGGCATCGCTGATGCTAGCGCAGACGCAGAGGCAGCGGCAGACGCAGTAGCTAAAGTCAACGCAATGGATTTTTGCAGTCATAAGGACGACACTAATGGTAATTTGTACTGTGTTTTGGTGTATTGTGTGGGCGAATGGACGACGTGTTTGATGATCCCAATTATGGCAACGATACCATTCGATTGTGAATTACAGCAATGACAAAATTGGTGCTATCAGCGACAATTTCAATGTGTGCAACAAATGGCTTGCAAGTGGGAAAATGTGCTTTAACAAATTATGAAAGCGACAGGCCCAGTTATGAACATTCGTGAAAAAATTGAGTTGGTAAATGGATTCTGCAATTTCAATTGAATTAGGAGTGTATTGATGCTGAGAGCAATGCTTAATTTGAGCAAAATTTAAATGTTTTGAGGAAGAACGTGCAAGAATCAGTAGTCCAAATTAGTTAAGACCTTCGAAATGCGCAATTTTTTCTGAAAAATTAATTGGCGCTTTATTACTAAAACAACAAAATTGAGTTGATTGAATTTCAACGGCTTTTATGAGTTAAATATTAATTTACAGTATGTTGCAAAATTAATCGCCCTATCGGAAGATTTATAATTTTTGCACATAAGTACGACCGATCATATTTGACACTTGCAAACTGGACAACTGCAGCATACAAACAGACAAGCAATGGCACGCATAAAAATCAAAATAAATATTTCCATTATTCAAAATCATGAATAATAACAATTTAATGAAAATTTTATTCAATAAAAAAATCCTTATTAACAGTGTGGCCAGGTGGATGGAATTCATAGTGCACCACACCAAGAAAATCGAAAAAAACTGTCATCATGACCTTTATTTTTGAACGACTTTGACGTGCTCTTTTCGTGCTGGCCTCGCCTTTAGCACGATATTCGCTTGATTGGTCGGTTGTTTCAGGGTCGTAAGCATAAATCCAAGTCTCATCTCTCGTAATGATGCATTTGAGCTTGTTCTGATAGTCTGAAAGCATTGTTTCACACACATCAACGCGACGACTTTTTTCCAAGAAATTGAGAGTTTTCGGTACCAAACGAGATTTGACTTTTCGTAGGCCCAAATGGTCTTTCTAAATGGTTTTCACAGATCCTTCTGATATTCTGATCATATCAGTAAGGTCTTTAACAGTCAACCGACGATTTTTGAGCTCTAACTCCTTCACTTTATTGACGTGTTGGTCATCTGTTGACGTCGATGGTCGTCCGGAGCGCTCCAAGTCATCAACACGTTCTCGACCCTCTTTGAAGTCTTTGTACCACTTATAAACATTTTTCTGCGACATATTTGAATCACCAAATGCCTTCTGCAACATGCTAAACGTTTCCGCGGCCGAAATTTCATTCCGCAAACAAAATTTGATGGCACTTCTCTGCTCAATCAAATCAGACATTGTAAAAATCGAAAAATGCACTCTTGGTCGTTTGGTAAACACAAGCGTAAATATATTTTTGATAATGACATTCACATGAAAGTTGGCCCAGATGTTATTAACAGTGCAGCCAACTCATGAAAAAATAACTAGAGCGAAATTTTAATCCCGCGAAGTTTGACAAATAAATTCACCTTACTTTTTGGCCACAGTAGTATAGCTCATTCGAAGCACAATTAAATTTTCTATAACAGTAGTGTACTAAAAAAATTTCTCAATATCGGATAATATCGTAAAAAGTATTTCAAAGTTGAAAAAATAGAGAAAAAAATAAAAAAACTCCAAATACTTCCGTCTACAGTCTTATCAGTTGTCATTTCAGAAAAAATGTTAACACACTGTCAAAAAGGCTTGTTTTTGTTCTTTCGAACTAAAAAAGCAAATTCGAAATCGGATGGAAATTGGCGAAGTTAGTAGTTATTCTTCACATCAACCTACTGAAAAACGGTTTTATGGCCATAAAATGAGATTTTGGGGGTGTATTCGAAATTTCTCCTATACCATTTTTTTGGTTTTTCTATACCCACAAGTTGTGCTAGGTCTCCATAAAAGTATATTTAATTTTTTGTTTTTTGTCACACAGTGCAAGCAATGGCACGCATAAAAATCAAAATAAATATTTCCATTATTCAAAATCATGAATAATAATAATTTAATGAAAATTTTATTAAAAAAAAAATCACTCATATATTTTGCTTCATTATTTACAATGTCTTCCCAACATTTAGGCAAATTTTTAATTCCCTGCTCAAAAAATTGTTTGTCCTTGGAGCCAAAATATGCTTCGATATCCCATTTTATAGCTTCTTTTGAGGAGTAGTTCTTTAACTCATATTGGATTGAAGTCCACGGAAACGGTGATAATCACAAGGTGCAACATCCGGAGAGTATGGTGGATGCGGCATTAGCTCCCATCCGAGCTCGTTCAGCATGACTAATGTTTGCCTTGCGGTATGAGGTCTTGCGTTGCCGTGGTAAAACAAAACTTTGCGTCTGATGGGGATAATAATCAGCAGTTATCGTCTGGTTTGGTTCCAGAAGCTCATAATAAACAATGCCGGCCATATTCCACCAAATAGACAGGAGAATCTTCTTGGGGTGAAGGCCATCTCTAGGGGTCGGTTCTGGTGTTTCATCTTTATCTAACCATTGGCGTCACCAGTAACGATACGGTTCAGAAAACTTTAATTTTCAAGCCGTTGCAACAGCTGAGAACACACATTCACTATTCACTCTCTGCTGAAGGTTGGCGACAGAAAGTATATGCGGAACCCATTTTCCCAGCTTTGAATCCTTTCCCTGAACTGAACTGAACCAGGTGCCTGTGAACTGTTCCATGCGATGAATTTAACCTCTGAGCTATCATATCGACTGTCAAATTTAGCTCAGCTTCCACGAGTTCGAGCAAGGCGTCGGAGTTAAAGACTTCAGGACGACCAGCGCGCGGGGCATTCTCCACGTCGCAGTTACCACTTCGGAATTTTGAAAACCAATTTGGCGCAGTCCTTACACTCACGGTATCCTCTCCGTGAACAGTGTTTATTTCTGCAGCAGCAGTTGCAGCAGTTTCACCACTTTTATAAAAAAATACAAAATATGCCTCTTATACGCGTTCGAAGATTCCATTTTATTTTTTAACAACACGTGCATCTATCCGCGATTAAAATCACTTGTTGAATGCACAATATATCAAAGAAAATATAAATAGCACTGTGGAACAAATTCAGGTTAGCAAAAGTTAGGTCCATTCTGAGAGTGGCGGGTGAAAATAGAGGCGAAATTAGAAGACCCGTATCGCGGCGTTTGTTTATGTTAGTTCGAATTTTTTTTTAATCGGCCTTCGAAGTTTGCAGTCAAATGCCGATTTTCAGTATATTGTTTATATGGTTTTTTGGCTATAACTCGTCGACTAATTGATATTTTTTCAATCTGTAAAAGCCAAATTATTGCTAGAGACCTGTGCAATAATTACAATTTTTGAAAAAATTGATTTCGAAAATTTTTATGGTACTTATG